>CM052440.1:16393641-16465940 GCA_028533085.1 Varecia variegata | reverse complement strand
TTTTTTTTTCCCTCCAACCAAACTGCCAAAGTTGGTTTTGGCTAAGAATTTCCCAATCATTTTTGTGCTGCTGCATACTTTTAAAAGTCTGTTTTTATTCTTCCCATTCCCTTCTTTTATCTGCAATGCTCCCTTTTTCTTTGTGGCAGCTTAATGTACAAACTTGGCCTTGAATTGAAAGAAAACTTTGAATGTGCCCTCAGCGTTGAAGTTCTCAAACCAACATGAGAGCAACTATCTTTATCCCCAAATAAAGTTATCCACTTCTGTTTCTTAAAAAAAAAAAAAAAAGAAGCGTGGTGTCAGCATCTGCTTCTGGTGAGGGCCTTAGGGTGCTTCCAATCATGGCGGAAGGTGACGGGAGCAGGCATCACCTGGTGAGAGAGGAAGCAGGAGAGAAAGAGGTGGACGTGCCAGGCTCTTTTCAACTACCGGTTCTCATGGCAACTAAGTGAGAACTCATTCCCGTGAGAATGGCACCACGCCATTCACGAGGGACTTGCCTCCACTACCCAAATACTTCCCACCAGGCCTCACCTCCAACACTGGGGATCAAATTTCCACATGGGACTCAGCAGGGCCAAACAAACCACAGCACAGTGCTTGACTTTGGAGCCAGATAAAGGTGTGTGGGGGGTGGTGTGTGTGTTTTTTTTTTAATTTCAAGCTCAAATTATGGCATGTATGCTTTATGGACGTGGGATGGGTTACTTTACACATTTGTTCATGTGTTGGAACAGATCCAAAATTGTTTTTAAGAAAATCTTTAACAATGGGCATACTCAAGATCACTTTTGTAAAGAGGATAGAAAGGTCTCTCACTGAGGCAGGTGTTCTCATTAGACTGCTCAAATTTCAAAAGGGGGTGTTTCTTCTGTCTCTAGCTTCAGTGATTATATGAGTCTGCCCTTGGCGGTAATACTATACTCCAGGCACTTGTCAGAGAGCAACCTTTAACTCTATTGCCCAACATTCAAAGTCTCATTTTTGAGAAACGTTTATGGAGGAGGCCAAAAATTGAGTAATCCATGTATTTTTCTAGAAGTTCTCAATTAAATTAAGCCCACTATGGAGACCTTTGTGCCTGGGTTGCCTTGTTTTGGCCACACATCAAGTTCCCTTTACCACACATAGCTCTGGACTATGTTATGAAACTTATATTCATGCCAAGGATGATACTGGTTCACTCTAACATGGGTCTTCTTTGAGGACCCACAGGAGAAATTTCAGGTTTCAGTTCAGGAGTAAATGTGCTTCTAAGGAACTAGTTTGGCCGTATCTTTTAAAGTAACAAATCCGGTAATGACAGCTAAGAGTTTCAGCCAAATTTGCGGTCCACCTGTAGTAAATATATAGGACGTGAATAGTATGCAGTGTTCAATGTTTGCCTTCTGGCTTTATCTAATTTTAAAAAAATCTTTATTTCTATTTCTCCTTTGCTCTGATTTCCTTTTTTTTTTTTTTTTTTTTTTTTTTTTTGTCTCTTTTAAAAAAAGTTTTGGCTGGGCACAGTGGCTCACACGTGTGATCCCAGCACTTTGGGAAGCTGATTCGGGATGATTGCTTGAGCCTGGGAGTTCACGACCAGTCTGGGCAACATAGTGAGACTTTATCAGTATAAAAAAATTAAGTTGTGTATCATTTTCATAGAAACTCTCATTTTGGTATGAGAGTGTAAATAGTTGTATGGACTGAATGAGTTTAAATCTTGTCTCTTTCACAAGTTTTCCCATCTTTAAAATAAGGACCACACCTTACAGTCTTAGTAGGATTAGGTAAGGTAAAAATGTGTAAAGCACCACATACAGCTCCTTGCATGTGATAGGAACTCAATAGATATTTCCATCTTCCTTATGATGGACATAAGATCTCTAAAATAAACTTTACTGAAGAAGAGTACCTTACCTAGCACAATTTGAATACATTTATTCTTTTAAAAAAATGCCAAAAAATGGTATAAGTTGGTAATGTGAGATTTTTGGTACACAAATAGGAATGAGATATAGGCCTTGCCCTCAAGGAGTTTGCACTGTAGCCATAAAGGTAGCCGAGTAAGCAGCTGATTACAGAACAGTATGATACATGCTCTGTCAGAGATCTACCTACGTGGGGGGCAACCATCTCGGCTAGGGCAGTTGGGAAGACTTAGATAGTGCCTGAGCTCAGCCACATGGGGCCTTTTTAAAGTTGTTTGTTTCATGCTATCAAATGATTACTCAGAAATCATATTTTCCCAAATTAAATTTGACATACTGGGAAGTAGATTGGAGCAGGTAACTCCCAAAGTCCTACTGAATTCTGAGATTATATTAAAACTGCTCAATTTAGGGAGAATCTGGTCAAATAATTTTTGATGACCAAGAAAAATGGAAATAATGTTAACTGCTTAAAACATTTTCTATTAGAGCCAGGGATGACAGCAAGGCAAGGAGCAAAATAAGTGAGCTACACTGTTATTTTTAGCTAATAATTTACACTTGATTTTATATTTCAGAAATTTAAGAATCTACACTTAGGGATAAATGTATATAGAATAAATCTGTTCTTTTAAAACAGTGGCTGGTTTCTGGGGGAAAGAATGTCTGGCATAAATATATTTAGTCCACAAACTACCAGAAGAGGTCACTGTCTCCCAAGTAATCATCCATTGCATTAGTGCTTTATAGCTGCATTTTTTGACCCAGTATAAGTTGGGGATTTTTTTTTTTTTTTTTTTTTTTTGGGACGCAGTCTCACTCTGTTGCCAAGGCTGGAGAGCAGTGGCACAATCACAGCTCATGGCAGCCTCGAACTTCTGAGCCCAAGCAATCTTCCCACCTCAACCTCCAGTGTGGCTAGAACCATAGTCGTGCACCTCCATGCCCAGCTGGAGGAAAATATTGATAAGAATATCTGGCTTGCGGCATTGAATCTACAAAAGGATAGCACCTCATGAGAAATACTTGTGGAAAGTGTGTGGGTTTGTTCCATCTTGATTCTCAACTCCAAATATCAATCGTTTTCACTGCTCTGTATGTTGAAATCCGGACACTCAGGGTTCCATCTGTACCTTCAAGAAAAGTGAAGGTGGTGAAAATCCTCCAAAACACCGTCTCTGATCTTGACTTCCTTCAGAATTACAGTTTGCATTATTATGATACAACTGCATTTACTAAATTACCAGATTTTCTAGGATATTTTTGTCTTGGACACAACCTAAGTATCCTTGAATCTTTTTTTCAAGTCACCATGCATGGTGTATAAGGCAAAGCTAAAGCATTTACATGCTGTGATAATGCTGGATTTAAGCCAGTATTTCCCCATTTCCTCACAAGGGGGGACTTAAGACTACATCTGAGCCAATATATATTTAGAGCATACAGATATGTGTTAAGGAAAAATAATTCATTGTCTTTACAGTCAGAAAACAGACTAAAAAATGGATAATTGATTGTGTCTGATGTTGGGAGCTGTGGGGAATGGTACCCTCCAAGATGAAATGATAAGTAATTTTTCATAAGTAACCAATGGCAGCAAGAAAATGAGTTTGTTGGTATGATTTCTTGTTTTATGTTCATTTCACTTCACTCCACTGTTAGTTTGCCCTAATTTCCAGTGGAACATTTTAATGAAAGCAAACGGATTAGTATGTAATCCTAAAAACCAGCACCCCATTTTGTCTTAAACATTTTCACGGTGGCTGGCACAAGCTTACTTATGGTTAGATGCTCAATAAAGTTTTTTAAAGGTACAGGGGTTCTGAGTACATCTTTCCTGAGTTATGTCACAGGCACTCTTTACCACCCACCGTTGGATCAGAATCTCGATGTACCGAGTACTGTCGTGACACAAGCTCAGGAAACGGGCTTTGGGACCTAGTCCCAGCTCTCTGAATTCTACTGACCAGGTTACCTTGTTCAAAATTTGAATCTTGATTTCTTTATCTGCTTATATGTTTCATAGGGCTATTGTGAGAATCAAATGAGATATTTGAAACTACTTTGTATACAAGTTTGACTATTAATAAAAGAATTAATGTCAAATATGGGAGTTCAATGAAAAAATAAAGTTTTCTATACATTTTGGTTAGTACTAATGATAGTTATCAACAATATGAAAATTTTAAAGGATTGAGAGAAGTCCTAGTTAAAAGAAATTTTTATGTTGGTCTCAGGATGCTATGGGGGTGAGCAGGAGGAGCATGGAGTTGGGGTAGGGGATAGGGTTGGCTGGAAAAACTGCCACAGAATTTGGGAGAGAAGGAACCCCAAGACAACCAGTTCTCTTCATCACTTTTATTTTCTTATAAAGTCTGTTATCCAAAAAGATGAATAATTTGGTCCTTAACTCTGACCCTCGTTAAAATTCTCCACCTAACACTATGGTTGGATTTGATTAAATTATTTTCTTGGATAAATTGTATGTTTGGGATCTGTTGGTTTTCTTTTTTTCTCTAGGTGGCAGATTGGGACGAGTTGGCTTGTGCACAGCCTATGAGCTCTCCTTGTTTCCCTGTTGCAGACTGGAGTCCTGCATATCACCCAACTGGACTGTCAGACTCACCCACATGCTGTTAGGTAGAGACAGACTTGGCAGTATAGGATTTGGGTTTTAAATCATCAAAGAGTCTTTATTTGTGAGGTGCAGAAACTATTTTAGCTAAACCAAAAGAGGGCAATTTGTTATAAGGATGTGGGTATTGCATGAAACCCAAGGCTAAAAGGACAACTGAGTCTGGACATTCAGGGACTGAAGGGCCATTAGAAACAGCCACACCCTCACCCTGTTACGTTTTTATGCTGTTTTACTCCTCACTCTTTTGCCAGATCAGTGTTTTCTGCGTCTCTACACCGTAAAGTGAATGTAGCCACCCCAGAGTTACAGTTCCAGGGTCCTGCAAGTTTAACTAGCAGTCTTTCAGTTCCAAAGTTAAATTACTAAGAGAATCTGGCATCTGACAGGCTCAACGTGGTGCAGGTGCCTACTCCTGGTCCATTCGAAAGGGGTCAGGGGAATGGGAAACATTTTAGTATACAACAGGATTTTTTGATACCTGTCACCATAAGAGGAGAGGGAAAGGGGGACGCTGGAAGTTCCCTGAGAATGAGGAATTGCTATGATCTCGGCAAGCACCCCAAAGATGTCTTAGTGACTATTATTTTCTCTAAGGGAAGAGGCTTTTTAGTATAGGATGATGGGAAGTCATCAAATATGTATCAATGGCTGGAATTTTTTCTAATTTATATACAGTCTACATGTCCCCAGCATGGACCAAAGCTTTTATTTCACAGCCCTCAGGGAATTCTGCACTACACGTAAGTTCCTCTCTCTGCTATGTTTGATATTTTGAGATGGGGAGCACATGTTTTAATGCTCTTCTGCAACAACTGAGTTGCACAGTGCTCGAGATCATCATTGCAGCCTTGTTTTCTACCACATGGGTACACCCACCCAACTCTCTGCCACTGTGCAAGCTTCACCCAAATGCCATGCCCTCTCATGCATGTCTCTGCTTCCATGTTGTTTCCTTTTGTTTGCCTCACTCTTTCTTCGTTCTGAACGTTTGTACTCTCATTCCCTCGTCTAGGAAGGCCTCTTCCACTTCCATCTGGGGGCCGAGGCAGGTGTCCTTGCTCAGGACCCTATTGTGGTACTCACTGCACTGTGATGAACTCATTCATTTTCTGGTTGGTTTGTTTCTTCAAGGGGAATATCACAGTTCAGCCTATATCACCAGTGCCTAAAAAGGGCCTGTCACCTAGTGGGCCCTCAAGAAAAGGAGCAAATGAAAAAATGAATGAAATGAGCCTCAGTCCTATACAATGTGGCTTTATATTCTCTAATCTCTCTTATCAGCAGTTCTAGTGTAGAAATTAAGAGTACAGGCTCTGAGGCCAGACTTCCTGGGTCCCCCATACCTCATCTCTGTTCAGTTTCCTAGCCGTGCAAACTTGAGCAAGTTTACTTAACCCCTCTGTGCCTCAGTTTCCTCATCTGTAGATGGTATAATGATGGTACCTACCTCAGGGTCATGGTGGGGATTAAATGAGTTAATGCATGTTAAGTGCTTAACCTGGCACCTAGATAATGATCCATAAATCTTTGTTGTTATTATCAACCATCTAAATCACCACCAAGAAACTTTGTAAATCCAGGTGTATTTCCTGAGCAATACCTGCCGCAGGAGGGTTAGTGCTTTCAGGAGTCATTGACACTTAAGAGAGATTGATGTGATCTTTGCCTGGTCATGCTTCCATGAAGTGCTCTGAGAGATAAGTAACCTAAGGGTATCTTGGGGTTGAGGAATCGGTTAGAAGCCCCACCAGCGGATGCTTTCTGTAGCAAGAGAGTGTGTTTATCATATTTAATTTTGATTGTATTTGCTTTTTAACAAATGAGTGAGCTTTTTAGAGACAGGTAAAGTCTTGGTGGAGTGGTTAGACATGTGGTTTCCTGGGGCTTTAGCATTCTCGGTATTGAGGGGTTATGGTGAGAAGGATGGTGACCAGAAACTATCCTTTTAGGAGCATAGGGCTGGACAGATTTTTTTGTTGCTGTTGAAACTGACAAGCTGTTCCTAAAATTTATATGGAAAGTACAAAAGATCTAGAGTAGCCAAAACAATTTTAAGAAAAGAGCAAAATTAGAGGACTTTCATTTCCCAATTTTAAACTTTACGATAAAGCTACAGTCAAGACAGTGTGGCATTGCCATAAGAATAGACACATAGGTCAATGGGACAGAATTGAGAGTACATAAATAAATCTTTACATTTATTTTCAATTGATTTTGGACAGTGGTGCCAAGGCAATTCATTGAAGAGTGGATAATATTACTAACAAATGATGCTGGGACCGTTGGATAGCCACATGCTACACTTAGACATTTATTACAAACCATACATAAAAATAAACTAAAAAGGGATAGTAGACTTAAAATGTAAGGCTAAAACAATAAAACTTTTAGACGAAAACATAGGAGAAAATCTTTGAGACCTCAAGTTAGGCGAAGATTTCTTAGCTATAACAACAAAAACACAGTTCATAAAAGAAGAAAAAAATGGATAAATTGGACCTCATCAAAATTCAAAGTTTTTGCACTTCAAAATACAGAATAAAGAAAATGAAAGGACAATGCAAAACACATATCTGATAAAGAACTTTTATCCAGAATATATGCTCATACACCTCAACAGTAAGTGTACAAAAACCCATTTTAAAAAATGGGCAAAATATTTGAAAAGAAATTTCACCAAAAAAAATATATACGAATGGCTAACAAGCACATGGAAAGATGGTCTATGTCCAAGCGATCCTCCTGCCTTGGCCTCCCAAAACTCTGGGATTACAGATGTGAGCGAACCACCATGCCCAGCTGGAAATGCAAATGAAAACCACAACATATACTATTTCACACCTACTAGAATGGTTGTACTAAAAAAGGCAGGGAACAAATATTGGCAAGGATGTGGAGGAATGACAACAGTCATACATGCAGGTGGGAATGTGCAATAAGGCAGCCTCTTTGGAAAATAATTTAGCAGTTTCCTAAAAAGTTAGATATGTACTTACCATATGATCCACAATTCCACTTCTAGGTATTTTCCCAAGAGAAATGAAAACATATGCCCACACAGACTTGTATGCAAATATTCATACAATTTTATTCATAATATCCTGAAATTGGAAATAATCTAAATGTCCATTAACAGGTCAATGGATAAACAAAATGTGATATATCCATACAGTAAAATATTATTCAGCAAAAAAAGAAAAAAGGGACGAACTTCTGATACGTGCTGTGACGTGGACAGACCTCAAAATCATTATGCTAAATGAAAGCCAGACACAGGAGACCATATACTGTATGATTCTATTTATATGAAATGTCCATAAAAGCAAATCTACGCAGACAGAATGTGGTGGTTGCAGTATAGGGGCTGGGAGATGGGGATTAACGGTGAATACGAGAGATCTTATTGGGGTGATGGAAACGTTCTGAAACTGCTTTCTGGTGATGGTTGCACAACTTGGTAAATTTACTAAGAATCTGAATTGTCCTCTTGCAATGAGTGAATTATATGAAATACAAAATATGCCTCAGTAAAGTGTGTCGGGGGAGAGAGGAGATTGAGATTGAGACAGAGAGAGAGAGGGGGAGAAGAGAAGGGCTGGAGCCAGACTGTTTGGATCTGAAAACTGGCTCCACTACTTACTAGATGTGTGACCTCAGGGAAGTCTAACCTCTCTTTGCCTCAGTTTCTTGTCAGTAAAATTGGAGAAAATAAGAATTTACTAACCACAAAGCAGTATTGGGAAGATTGTGGTAATATATAAAGAGTGCGCAACTTAAGAGTTTGGACCGTAGAAAGAGCTCAGTAGATATTAGCAGTACTTCGCCCACCAAGGATCCAGCTCTGATTTAGTTTTAGTTCAGATCTTGGAGAAGGATTTCAGAGGACAACCTCTGGTCCTGTGGAAATGACTCTGGGGAACCCGAGAGCCTACCGCACATGATTCCTCAGTCAGGTGCGGACTGGGGGATTGGAACATCGGGGCCTCACAGGTAAAGGCTGTTTCTTCATGGCAGCATCATTTACAGAGGCATCATCTTGCTGCCCGTAAATATGGGTGCAACATGTGATATTTCAACCCCAGTCCAACAAACAAATATGTAAGTTACACCCACTGCCTGCCAGGTCCTGCTGGGGCAGAGGACAGGTGATTTGGAGGCACAGAGGAGGGACATCTCACCTGGTTTATGTGGCTTTCTAGAGCATGTGATGTCTCAATGTGACTTAAGAATCCCTAGAAATTACCCAGATGAAGGGGTGAGGAGACTTACCCAGAGAGGGTACAGCTTCGTAAAGCCCAGAGGCAAAGAGGCAGCTTGCTCAGTGCAATGCTGATACGGAAAGCAGAGTGACAAGAAGCGCGGCTCAGGGTCCCAGGGAGGGCCCTTGAGTGCCATGATAAAGAATTTTATTTATCCTGAGGACAATAAGGACCCAGTGGAGAGTTCTAAGCAGGTTCTAGATATCTTTAGGCTCAGATATCTTCAATTATTTGATCCCAATGATATCTCCGCACCGTACCTTGAGAGAGCCTGCTCTGTTAATCGGGAGCAAATAAATGGCCTCCTAGGTGTCGCGGCCTGGTTTTGTACTTATCCCACATCCGTGCTAGCATCTGGCTGAAAAATTGTTCCATGGCTCCCACGAGGGGAATAAAAGGCATGAAGTGGTGGCTGAAAGCCTGTCTGCAGGGCCAGACCTCAGAAAAGCAGAGGACTTGTAAATGTTTCATAAACTTCTCTGGGTGCCTGCTCTGGCCGAGAGCCCATTCATAAGCCGGGAACGGAGGGGCAGGTATTGTGCCGGTTACTATAGCATCACCTTGGAAAGGCTCACTCAGACAGAGCCACCGGCAAGCTGGGCTGGGCCAGGAGGGGGACGCGGTGGGCAGCAGCAGGAGGGGGCTGCAGCTAGGCCGCAGATGCTGTTGCTGGTCTCCGGACTCCTCGTGGGCTGCAGCCCACGTTAGCTCCTCCAGCTGCAGCCCAGGGAGGGAGAGAGGCTGCGCTCAGTCTGAGAGTGGCTGCTGAGACAGCGGCCACAGGCTGCTGCTCGGCTAGTAGCTTTTGCAAGGGGCTGAATTCCCAGCCAGACACTCACCCTCTGGCCTCTTTTTTGAAGGGTGGGGAGAGAGGAGGAAGTTGTCTTATCTTGCAAGATCTGGGCCAGCTTTCATCTCTTTTTCTGATTTTGAGTAGTTACCTCCCTGAGAACTGACTTCCAGGTGTTCATCAAAGGAAGCGGAGTGGTCCCCGCACTGGAAATGAGAAAGGATGACAGTTTCTGAGACTGACTGTTAACGGCTCGGAGGTGCCCTCCCCATTCAAAATGCCTTTTAAAGCATTTGAGACCTTCAAAGAAAAATTTCTGAAACCTGGGAAGGAAGGAGTGAAGAACGCTGTGGGAGATTCCTTGGGGATTTTACAAAGGTAAAGTTTGAATGCAAACTTTAGGTTTATTTCTGAGCAGCCTCGCATTGCCAGTGTGTGAGAGATTGATTTTGTATCAGGTCTTTAAAACCACACTTTAATGAGGAGGGGGTGGGGCAGATGAGATGGCTTCTGAAGCCCCTTCCAGCCCCAACAGTCCATGCCTGGATGGAAAAAAGGTGCATCAAAAGTATTGGGTTGAATTAGGAAATTACCAAGATACGTATTCTGTCTATAAAGCAGGATTAGCACTTTGTGGAGATGATGATGTTGCATATGGTATGTTTGACATTGAATTATAAAATATTTAGGGAGGTAATATTTCATGTTAATACAATAGTAATGACAAATATAGTTATGCTTTGAGCTGAAATAATTTTTAAATGTTTTCCACTATTTTTCCACTATGAATAAAAATTAAATATTTGTAATTTTTTTAGCTTATTAAATGAAATATGTAAAGAGGTTCCTGATTATACAGTTTTCAAAGAGAAGGATAGTTACCTAATAGTTTGAAGGAGGTAACTTAAAAAAATTAATATTCTTTAAAGCAGAAAATCTCACATGATTGCAATGGGAAAATATTAAGTACTATCATTGAATTGAATGAGATTTTAGTCTAAACCAAAAGTAAATATTTTTTTAAAATTAAATATAATATTATTGGAAGGAGAGTGTGCCCTAAATGAATGAATTGATGTGACATTTTAATTTGTGAATTTTATAGACATAGTAAATGCCTGCTCAGGTTTTATAGGTGAGTTAATAAGTGGTCCTTATGCACAAGGCAAAGTGACTTCTTTATTTCTCTGCTATAAATAAATGCGAAAAATACACTTGATAAGTTTTTTATGTGTTTGAATGAATATTTCTAATCCTGGTGAATGAAAATGCCACCTGGTATCTCTCCTTTTCACTTTTCTATGGTCTCTCTTATATTTAAAAACTTTTGCATTTAAAGCACTATTTCTAGGCAAACTGAGGTTCATTCCATTTCTTGTGTTTTATAAAACACGTGCTCCTGACAGTGTCAGATTTTCCATTGTATCACTCTCCATGAGTTTTCTTAATAAGAAAACAGGGTTGGATACCTTATTAATTTGGTAATTAAAAACAAAAAGGCTTCGGTCAGATCTACGCTGAATTATCAGGTATAGGTGAAAACCTAGCTCAGTGATGGCAATATACACCAGCCAAACAGAGAAAATGATTATAATAACATTTTTTAAAAAGAGTATTTTATCTGTGTGTTGAGCACTCCCCAGATAACATCTTGTTGTGGTGGCGTTCATTTGATTAGAAATGCAAAACGAAGGCAGAGTGGCTTAATTGGCTTACTCAAGAGGTGAGAGAGGAATCTGGCAAAGTTGGGAATAAGAACCATGACTTTGGACCATAGTCACCATTATAATCACCAAAGTCTGCCTTAGTTTATAAAATACTTGACAAAAAAGTATTCAGGAATTTTATTTTCAAACTTGAGGTTTTTTGAAATTTAGTTGCTTTTTTCAATGGGAGATTCATTCTAAGAGCTGGTTTTGCTATTTTTGATTGAATGATCCCTATGAAGATTTTTTTTGTTTGACAAATTAATTCGCTTAGGGATGGAACAAAATTAGTAATTTCCAAGTTGTGTGACCTCAATGAAAAATTGAGCTACGTGTCTAGGATTCTTGGAAGAGTTTCCTCAGAAAAGCTAGACAAACAGCTAGCACCATGCTTGAGAAAGAGAATCCACTAAATGAATGCTAGGTATTGTCATTGTTATAATTGTAGAGTGGCTTTAGAAAAAACAAAGCCAAACCCAAACCTCTCCTTTCAGTGATCTATAGAGAGAAATTATTGGTGGAGGAAGGCAAAAAAAAAAAAAAAAAAGATATTCCTTGAACAGTGATCCAAGTTGATCCTCAGCATTAGTGGAACTCCAGAATTATTGAGACCAGCTCTGCCACGCGTTTGGTATTAACCGCAGGTTTATAAGATAATTATATACAAAGTGCCTTGGCCCGGAGCCTGGCATATGACGGGTATTTCCCCTTTGCCTCATTGATTTTCACATAAAACCAGTTGATAGAATCCAATGTAAAAAAAAAAAAAAAAAACCACAAAGAACTGTGTTGTTTTGTAAGGGGCAGGAGCATTTGGAAGTTGGAAGCCCCTACTTTCTAATGTAGCAGGCAGTGTAAATCATAGCTGTCTAATAGTGTTTGAGTATGAGATCATCATCTAAATGGAATTCTTGAGATGCTTTTTAATCACAGAATGTTCCTCCTGGTCAGAGGAGTGGCAAATGCACAGGGAAGCATTTGAGAGTTTGCACATGGAGCTGATTACAGTCAGGCATTATTAGCCTTCCTGGAAAACAGTCATTGATAAGAAGAATTTAATCAGCTAAAGGTACAATAATATTTTACAAGTGTAGAGAGATAGAAGATGCACTCACTTATGGTCTAGCATTGGACTATACAGATGACACAGGAGGCATTAAACTTGGAAATTAATGTCCAGAAACTGACATGCAGATTTGTTCAACTTAAATTACAACGTGGGTGTTCTCGAATTGCTTCCACGTAAAAAAAAATGACGGCAAACACCTAGTATGTTCCAGACACTGTAAACCCATTTAATTCTATTAACAACTCCATGAAGAAAGAACTATTTTAATTATAATTTTACAGGTGAGAAAACTGAGGCACAGAGAGGTTAAATAATTTACTCAAGGTCACACAGCTTGTAAAGGACAGAGTTGGGTTTCAAATGAGACATTCTGCGCCCATCGTTCTTAATCATTACATATGTTACCTCTCTAATGGGGTGTTTTTCCTCTTCCTGCTTGCTGTCTTGAAATTAAGCCACTCATTTAGGTTCAGGGAGTTACTTGGACTGCAACGTAGCCAACAGCTTCTGGAGGTAATGGCAAGTCCGGGCTATTCTGCTAATCAGTTGTATTATTGAAGTCTTTCTCCAAGGGAGGCTGAGGGTGAGTCTGGTCTCCTTACAAGTGTGTGTACCCTCCCTTTGAAGACATGGAACCCCAGTGCCTGTGTTGTGTCTGTCCTCAGCACTCAGAGGTTGTGTATTAAACATACATACCAGATGTGTGCTTCCTACCCCATCGACAAAGGCAGGTGTGCTAAAGCATCATCTGAGGTTGGGCAACCCTGGGTTCTGACTGCCCCAACATCCTTTACTCCCCTGCCTGCATGACCTTAGGCAACTTGGCTGCAAGAGGTGATTCCATCAAACCAAACCAGATCAAGTCTCACCCCTGCTCCACACCACGTCACTCACACTTGCCCTTTGATCTCGAACTTTTTTTTTTTTTTTGAAACAGAGTCTCGCTTTGTTGCCCAGGCTAGAGTGAGTGCGTGGCGTCAGCCTAACTCACAGCAACCTCAAACTCCTGGGCTTAAGCGATCCTACTGCCTCAGCCTCCCGAGTAGCTGGGACTACAGGCATGCGCCACCATGCCCGGCTAATTTTTTTTTCTATATATATTTTAGTTGGCCAGATAATTTCTTTCTATTTTTAGTAGAGACGGGGTCTCACTCTTGCTCAGGCTGGTCTCGAACTCCTGACCTCGAGCGATCCGCCCGCCTCGGCCTCCCAGAGTGCTAGGATTACAGGCGTGAGCCACCGCGCCCGGCCCACACTTGCCCTTTGAATGGCCTTCAAGGCCCTGTATGATCTGCAGGACCTTGAGAAGTCTCTCTGACTCCATCTCGGACATTCCTTTCCTGCCTCCCTCTACTCCGGACTTACAGGCCTCCTTGCTCTTGCTGGGGACTCACCGGACCCACTCCTGCCCCAGATTTGGCACCATCTCCTTCTTTTGCCTTAATGCTTTTCTCCCAAGTTGCCTGATGACTCATCCCTCACTTTCTTCAAGTCTCTGCTCAAAGGTCCCCTTCCCAGGGAGGACTTTCCTGGTCACCCTATTTAAACATGAGGCTCACGTTCCCTCCTCCTCCCCTCTTCCCTTCCCTCCTCCTTGCTTTATTTTATTCCCCCTCTGTCTTAACCAGGGTTCCCTAAAAGCAGACCTGAGGCAGGGATTTGGGGGCAAGCCTAGAGTGTGACTTATCAAGGGAGAGCGCTTCCTTATAAAACTGGAGGGAGGGAGTAAAGCAAGGTAGGAGAGGAGAAAGAACCAGGCAAGGATGCCACCTCCAGGAATGCACAGGGGGAGGTCCTGGAGCATGAACAATAGAGTCTACCCTTGGGGCAGGTGGGGTCAGCCTTTTATATCTCTGCATCAGCCAGTCACTGGCTGTGGGCTGCCCTGGCAGGGGTGGGGGTGGGGTTCATTGGAGGCCACTAGCAGTGGGAATTTCTCCTGGGTTCCTCACGCCAAGACCAGAAGGCAACCTAGGCAAATACAGCAACCAAGATCTATTATTAATAGCAGTTCTGGAAGGAGAAGTGTGCCGGTCCGATAAAGAGACATGGGGCAGGCGCTGCAGTGTCTATGACAGCTGCCCCTCTGCACCACTCGGACCCACCTGCATCTCACATGACATTCCCTCCATCCAGGTACAGCTTCTCCAAGACCCTATGGTCATAATTCCTGAGGAATCTTCCAGAGAAGAGCTATTAGGACAGACTCCACCCCCACCATGACAGCTGCCCGCCCCCATTTTCCATTCCCCTCACTGCTGTTGGCTTACCTGGTGGGTTGACCCAGAGCTGCACCCCTGAGGGGTCTGAGCCCCTGGTGAACAAACCTTACCAGGTCATGGTTGCTGTGCTTGCCCTTTTACAGTTAAAACTAGACAAGGCAGTATCGGGAGATGTCCCAGTGGCTTACCTAGGTGCCAGACACATTTCTTCCTGCTCCCATGATGAAGCAATAGTCCTAATTCCTCCTGAGGACCAGGATCAGTTACTCCTGCCACTATGTGACTCCTTGCCTTGCCTTCTGGTCTTGGCATGAGGACCCCAAAGTGACTGGGCAGCACCATATATTTAATGGGGCTTTAAATATGTTCCCAAATAGAAGAATTCTTCCTTGTGAGTCGGGACTCCTAGACCCACAGAGCCTAAAGTTGAAGAGATGAGATCCTTCTCAAGTGGGTCACTGGGATTGGTAGCTACTGGGACCACTCCTTCTCCCAGCCGGTGTTTCTCAGACCTGTATATTCTGCCTATCGGGGACATGGCGCTGTGTAATAGCTGTTAGTTTATGAAATACACCACATCCTGGAGGATCACACCTTATTATCACAGAGATTTCTCCAAGCTGCTGCCTCAGCTGCATCTATAAGTCTTCTTCAGCTTCAGCAGGCTGCCGGCTTCCAGATGGTGTGGTATGTGGTAGGGCCAGTGGATCCCACTGTCATGTGTCCACTGCTGTGCCATCTTTGCCAGCAGCTGAAGGTGTTGGTCTGAGACAATGTTATGTGAGATCCCATGTTGGTGAGTCAGACACTCTGTGAGACCTCGGATAGCGGCTAGCGGAGACTTGCAGGCTGAAACACGGAATATGTGTCAGCCCCGGGCAGGATGAATTGTTACCCTTTCCAGGGTGGAAGGGGTCTGATACAAACAGCTTGTGACCAAGAGGCTGGTTTGTCTCCTCGGGGCTTGTGGCACAGCACTGGTGTGTGCTGACAGCAGTGGCGAGATTAGTGTCGGTGAGCGGGAGCTCACGCACAGCTTCTATCCCTGCTGCCATGGTTACCTCACTCTCGAGTCCACTGCTCTGGCACTGTGTGGCCGAGGACAGAAGCTGGCTAGCATCGACTGGCCAAGTCAGACTGCCCATTGCCTGTCTAGTGCCTCTTCCAAGCAGAAGCTCTCTGGTCTGTGTTCACCTGCAATCTAGAGATCTCACACTCTGTGTCCACTCCCATAGGTTGATCCACATGTCTCTTCCCTAGACTGCCTTCTCCCTGGTCTTCCAATAGTGTTCTTCCTAGCTAAGCCATTCTCCACTGCCTAACCCACCAGCTAAGCCACTCACCACTGCCCATGCATCCATATACATCCTTACCTTGGAATGGTTCTCTCTCCATACTACATGGGCGACCAGGAGACTGCTCAAAGCTCTACCTATCGGGAGGATTTCCCCTCATCACTGACTTTCATCTTTTCTGATTTTATATGTATTAAGCAATACCCTTGTTAGCTGCCATGTATGTTGCTTATAGGAGGACTAGGTTCCATCAGCCATCTCTGAGATTCCTGCGAGTCAGATCCCATAACTGTCATCCCGAATTTGCTGCCCTTGCCTGTGACGGTTAAGAGCTGCCACTGGCCTCTGCTATGCCAGGATTCTAACATCCCAGCTGCCACTAGTTCTGGAATAGCAAGCTCCTATTGTGAGATCCAGCCTGTGGAGGACAGCAGCTTCTGAGCTTCTCAGTGGTGCTGGTGGCCCCATCACCACTGCCTTCTTTGTTGTCTTAGTAAAGGGAGTCTCCCTCAGGGCCTCCTCAGGAATATAGTTTGTGGGTTTTCTGGTCTTATATAGCAAATCTATTACTGCATATTCATTTCTTTGAGCCTTTTGATCTCACCTTCTATAATTTGCTATCATAGTTCTGACATTTCTCCTTTTAAAAAAATAAGTTAAAGAGAACTTTTAATTGATGCAGGAGTATGATTAACATTGAAAATATAACAGTCAAGGAATTTTTATAGTCCAAATAACAGAGATCAAAACTTTAGTTAAAGGAATAGAATATAGCCAATTTAATTCTCACTAATTCATCTCGATGATTGGTTCAAGTTCAGCGGTTTTTATACCAGGCATTAAAAAATGAAATAGGCTTATAAATTAGGTTTATTTATAAATGAAGGAAAAGAAAGGCTGTGAAACTGAACCAAAGAAGGGATACTCTGGTGACCTTGGGCATTCTCTCCTGGAATGGATATTAGTGACAAGAGGAGCAATGTTGGACACACCTATTAGATCATGACTTTACTTCATCAGCTTCAGGTGTTTATTCAAAGGGGAAGTCACTGATGGTCAGTTTGAAAGGCAGAAGTCACTGATAGTCAAATCCACTTCAAAGATGTGCTAGGCTCACTAACTGAACCACGGGAAACTCTCAAGTTAATTAAAAAAAAAAGAAGTCAAGGTGACCATATCATATGCACAATACAATAATGACTAGAAATTATATTAAAAAGTATATTAAAATTATATTTTAAAAAAGTCACAGGCTCCTCTTAACATCTCTATTTTGTTTAAGCTTCCAAGAGCCACATTAGGAAGTTTACTAGGACCCTTTCCCTAGGCCTTTGCCAGGATGTTAAGTCCTGTGCCATGGGACAGTGGCCCTATGTTAGTTTGCTAGGGCTGCTGTACCAGAGTGTCACAAACCGTCTGGCTTAAAACAACAAAAACTTGCTCTGCCACAATTCTGGAGGCCAGAAGTCCAAGATGGTGTTGGCGGGACCACACTCTCTCTAAAGGAGCTGAAGGGGGACTCATCCTTGCGCTTCGTTGCTTCTGGTAGTTGCCAGTAAACCTTGGCAGTCCTTGGCTTGTAGATGCTTTACTCTAATTTCTGCCTTTGTTGTCACATGGCCTTCTCCCCTGGGTCTCTGTGTCTGCGTCTTCCCCTCTTCTTTTAGGGACATCAGTCATTGGATTAGGGTTCATCCTAATCCAGTATGACCTCATTTTAACTTGATTACATCTGCAAAGACCCCATTTCCAAGTAGGGTCCCATTCACAGGCACTGGGGGTTAGGACTTCAACATATCTTTTTTGGAGAACACAATTCAACCCACCCCCCATATTGACAAATCCTCCCTTATCCAACTTTATCACCTCCCCCCTCCAAATCCAGCACGTTCAGGATCCATCATTCCCAGGCACACTTTCCTGCTTCCTGCTAGACATGTTAGATCCTACAGATCCTGCTCCTGGCACCTTCTCCTAGCCCAGAAGTATATTTTCTCATCTAAAGCTTATTTTCCCTCTTTTTCCAACTTTTTTCAAACATTTTTACAATAACCAAATTCTTTAAGTGCTTCTCAAAGCTTAAGGCAAGTCTCAATACCTACGGAGTGAAGCAAGCCATATCCTATTTCTTGACATAGACACATTTTACATAGTAACACACAGAAACAGTCTCTACTACCCCAAAGATACATGCTGCGTCATTCAAAGTTCTCAGTTGCAATCAGCAGAATCTACTTTAGCTAAAGTGGAATGAAATTTAGTGAAGAATGTTAGGAAGCATTCAGAATTCTTGGGAGGACCAGGTCTGGATGCTCTACCTCCAGGAAAAAAGCAACAGACAGCGTGTTATATCATAACACTAGAATGTTCTGGATAAAACACAGCTGCCACCACTGCCTGCCTCTAAGTACTGGTTATATTCTGACTTGTTCCAGAAATGCTGCCACAGCAGTCACAGAGGAACTGGTTACCTCCAAAGTTGCATTTGTTACCATTTGCATTGTCGTTTCCGTCTGTACACGGCATCCTCTTGTTCCGTATTCCTGTATCCAAATTTCACTTATGTGCTTCTGATTTACCGGAATCTGCCTCGCATGCTTGCACTATCGCTGCAGTAAGCCTAGGAAAAGTAGTTTTCTCTGCTGTTCAGGCAAGACACAAAATATCAAGAAGTAGTTAAGATATGGGACAGCTACAAATGATAGTTGTCTACTACATCCGTTTTTGCTCCTAGTCTAATTTTTACTTTTCTACTTTTGATAGAGATATGGACACAAAACATAGTTTTCTTTCCTCTTAATTTTAACTGTAGGAAAAGCAATGGCGTGAGCATAATGTTAAATGGCAACTGAGCTCAGTGTGGGGGTGACAGTAGGGAGTAGTAGGGACTGTGGTAAACGGGAGAGCCAATTGTAGCCATGAGACAATGTGGGCCTAATAATTCCAGGTCTTCAGATTTTTCAGAATAAGCCAGAATTCCAAGATGGTTTTTCTTTCTTTTTAAAAAAGTAATCTCCTGATTTTTAAATGCTGGCAATTAATCCAAATTCTTTTCTTTTTTTTTTTTTTGAGACAGAGTCTTGCTCTGTTGCCTGGGCTAGAGTGCCGTGGTGTCAGGCTAGCTCACAGCAGCCTCAAACTCCGGGGCTCAAACAATCCTTCTGCTTCAGCCTCCCATGTAGCTGGGACTACAGGCATATGCCACCATGCCCGGCTAAATTTTTCTATATATTTTTAGTTGTCCAGCTAATTTATTTCTATTTTTAGTAGAGATGGGGTCTCACTCTTGCTCAGGCTGGTCTTGAACTCCTGACCTCGAGCGATCCTCCCTCCTTGGCCTCCCGGAGTGCTAGGATTACAGGCATGAGCCACAATGCCCAGCCTCCAAATTCTTAAAAAACAAAAGCCATACACACCTCATACCACATAAACAAAACATGTCAATGGGCCAAATGTAGCCATTGGGCTGTCAGTTTGTTACCTGTGGCTTAGGCCTTTGACATTAAAAAAAAGCCAGAAGGGCCAGGCCAGGCGCAGTGGCTCACACCTGTAATCCTAGCACTCTGGGAGGCTGAGGCAGGAGGATTGCTTGAGGCCAGGAGTTCAAGACCAGCCTGAGCAAGAGTGAGACCCCGTCTCTACAGAAAAATAGAAAAATTAGCCAGGCATGGCGGCATGCACATGTAGTCCCAGCTGCATAGGAGGCTGAGGCAGGAGATCGCTGGAGCCCAGAAATTTGAGGTTGCAGTGAGCTATGATGACACCAGTGCACTATAGCTGGGGCAACAGAGCAAGACTTTGTCCCGCCACCTCCTCCCCCAGAAAAAAGCTAGAGACTTTTTTTCTACTGACCACCTAATCATCCCTACTGAGGCCAGGAGCACTGACTCCCTGCTTAAATGAGGGCACAGGAAAGGGTGAAATTACTGAGAGAGAACAAAAACAGCAACACCTCAAAATCTGTGAAACTGTGCTGGGTGCTAGGGACACTTGGTTCCTGAATTTGTGAGCTCATACTCTACTGGAAGAGGAAAATATTAATTTTACTAATAAAAGTTACACAAATATAGGTACTGTGAGAACGCTGACTGGGTGGGGGTGACCAGGTACATTTTGAGAACCTTTTGAATCTCCCGCACTGAAAATCATGCCGTTGAGATCTTGTTTCAAATCTCAAACTAGTCAGATTTGAAATACCTCCTCCCTTCTTTAAAGTTTACCACTTATTGATTATCAAGTCCTAGGAATTATGCTAAGGGTTTTGTAGCTCTGCTTCATTTAGTGTTCACGATAGTCCTATCTTCCTTTCACAAGTGAGGGAACTGAGGTCCAGAGAGGTTAAATAACTTGCTCAAGGTCACATTGCTAACAAATACCACAGTCAGCTCTGAACCCAGGACTATCTGTCTCCAGAACATTCTCTCTCTCTCTCTCTCTCTCTGTCTTTTTGAGACAGAGTCTCACTCTGTTGCCTAGGCTGGAATACAGTGGCATCATCACAGCTCACAGCAACCTCAAACTCCTGGGCTCAAGGGATCCTCCTGCCTCAGCCTCCTGAGTAGCTGGGACTACAGGCGCATACCACCACCCCCAGCTAACTTTTTCTATATTTTGTAGAAATGGGGGGGTCTCACTCTTGCTCAGGCTGGTCTCGAACTCCTGGCCTCAAGCAATCCTCCCGCCTCAGCCTCCCAGAGTGCTAGGATTACAGGCTTGAGCCACCACGCCTGTCCCAGAACGTGTTCTCTTAATCCTTCTTCAGTATTGCTTCTCCAGCACCTGTACACAATGTCTGCTTAGGTAAAGCACTCCTGATTTGTATGGTGCTTTCCAGCTAGTTCCTGTGGCACCCTGGGAGTGACAGGCTGGTGTCAAATCTGGGTTGTGCTCTCACTTCACCTGCGGCAGCTGGGTGATCCTTGGGCAAGATGTTTTAACTATTCTGAGTCTCAGTCTCCCGAACTGTAAGACGGGGATAAATCTTTCTTCTTAAGACTGTTTTGAGGATTAAAGGAGCTAATATATATTAAAAACCTGACCATCTCACAGCGTGCCTAGAGTGTAGGAGGGAGCAGTGTCCTTCAATCTCCTTCTTTCTTCCCGTTAGAATAGCAACTCAGTGATTGTGTGAAAGACAATCTGAGGTGAATGTGACCCTTTCAGGAGGCAAATATGAATACTGTATTGGTTGCTAGTGCTGCCATAACAAAATACCATGTACCGGGTGGTTTAAACGACAGAAATTTCTTTTCTCACAGCTTTGAAGGCTAGAAGTCCAAGATCAAGGTGTCATTTGATTTCTCCTGAGGTCTCTGTTCTTGGTTTGCAGATAATCACCTTCTTGCTGTGCTCTCACATGGCCCTTCTCTGTGCACACGCATTCCTGATGTCTCCCTGTGTGTGCACATTTCTTCCTATAAGGACACCTCTCAGATTAGGGCCCTCCCCTAAGGGCCTCGTTTAACCTAAATCACCTCTTTAAACACCTTATCTCCAAATACAGTCCCATTCTGAGGTACTGGGGGTTAGGACTTCAACATATGAATTTTGGGGGTCACGTTTCAGCTCATAACAAGTATTTACCATAAGTAAACAAGCAAATGGATTTTAAAAGCACATAAAGTTATTTGTGAGTTCAGCTCAGTCTGTGCTCCAAATGTGATCTTATTATCTACAAAACAAACCAGAACCTTCCCTGAAATTAATGGGAACATTTGAATTGCAAGTAAATGTTCTGTAAGTGCCTAAAGGATAGTTAGCATATCTTAAGCAATTAGACCCCTGGGGCTCAGATGTTTACTGGATGCTTGTGTCTGTGAACAGTGAGTATGTACTTCCCTAGTGTGCAAAGGACCAGCAACCCTCAGACTGCAAAGATCTATATTTGGAGAAACAACAATGACGATGTCACCTTAAAAAGAATGAAGATTCTCTGATCTGAAAGACAAACTTCAGGCAAACATGGAAAGAAAACCAAATGGGACAAATAGCTATTACGGATAATTAAAGTCTTCCAACTCCTAAGAAAGGAGTTCTTTTTTTTTCTCCCTTATTCTTAACTGAATTTCCCCTCCCCTACCCTTTTTATAAAACTTGTTTCTTGGCAGAGATGAATAGATCCTTACCCCTGTATATAATAAGGGAGTGATGTTTGATCCACCAATTCCATTCAATTGATCAAGGATTCATTGGATCCATGTTCTCTATGCTGAGCACCGAGAGTAAAGAGAGTAGGAAATTTTTCCTGGCTTAGGAAGACTTTCGATCATTCATGTATACAAATCAGCAACTATTTACTCACTGCTGACTCTGCTGACAAAAACAATGCCAACTCAGTGTGACGTGTGCTCTAACAGGGCAATGTATAAAATGCTAAGGAAACACCAGGGATGGTGTAGACCCTAACATTTTAGTCAATGTCTACTTATTTATTGGTGGTAATATTTTACTCTTTGTAGTGTAGGCTCATTTAATCTTAACCAAAAACTCTGTGAGATAAATATTATATTTATCATACAGATGAGGAAATGTGAGATTCAGAAAGGCCAAGTCACTTGCCCAAAGTCACATAGCTAATGTATAAGTGGCAGAGCTGGTGATCAACTCCAGGTGATCTAACTGCCCGGAAGCCTGGTGTGTTCCATCCCATGGGGTGACATGGTCTTCCCGCCTGAGTTGGGCTGTGCAAGAAATGGCCCACACTTTTCATGTCTTTAAGACAAATCAAATCTGACTTTGAGGCCCCTGCCTGGTGGAAATTAAATTTCAGTCAATTTTAGTGCCCCCTTTTGCCACACCCAGGTTGTGCAAAGGACTCAGAAACAGCTCACCATGTGCCTCCATTCACTCCTGACCTCAAGGTCCCTTGAAGTGGTGGCTCCTCTGCCACTTTGGATAAAAACAACTGGGATTCAGTGCCCAGGACTCTCCCCACAGCTCCCAATTTCCTACCTCCAACTGGGGAGCTGACTTCAGGTCAGGCAGCCATAGGTCCTGCTGCGTGGGGAACCCACACTTCCTTTCTTTGGGGCCATTTTCCCTTTTCTCATTATCTTCTCCCCCTTCCTTCCCACCTTCCATACTGTTATGTCTTCTCTCTGGAAAGTCTTGGGACATCTAAGATGATGGCACCATGCACAGAGAGGGTGCCTGTGTTGGTTTGGGTCCTCTAAGAAAGCAGACACCAAGACAGGATTGGCTATCTATGAGTTTTATTGAGGGAAGATGGGGAAGGAGCTGGAGGAGGCTGGGAGTGTTCAGACAGCTGCTGCCTGTGTACCAGCGAGGGAAGGAAGAAGGGTTAGGGAGGAAGACTTTCAGGCCACACCACAGTACTAGGAAGTCCTGGCAAGGCCAGTGGGGAGTCCTGGAGCCAGTCACCTGCCAGAGGCACTTCCTATTGCAGGAAAGGGCCAGCCTCACACCCCTGCTGTGCCCAGTCCTTGGCAGAATAGCAGCGGCCGTCCTCATGCCAGAGCTGTGGCGCATTCAGGGCACTGCAGCTGGGGCTGTCTTCAATTAAGCTCCTTAAAGCCCCACGGTGCTGAAAAGACCAGTCTCTATTACCCTTCATCTAAAGCATCTGCGTGCATATAGAGAGATGCTAACCCTATGACCAATAACAATCTTACTAATAGCAATAGTAATAGTGTTTGCCATTTATAAATATAAAGCTCTTTTATGTGTCAGGCACTGCACTAAATCACTTACATGCATCAATCATTAGACAACCCTATGAGGCAGCTATTACAATTAGCTCATTTTAGGGATAAGCACTGCTATGGGCTGAATTGTGTCCCCCCCAAATTCATATGTTGAAGTTATAACTCTCAATATCTCAGAATATGACTATATTTGGAGATAGGATCTTCAGAGAGGCAAATAAGGTTAAATGAGGCCCTTAGGGTGGGTCCTAATCTGACTGATGTCCTTCTAAGAAGAAAAAATTTGGACACACAAATACGTAGAAGAAAGCATATGTGAAGACACAGGGAGGAGACAGCCATCCACAAGCCAAGGAGAGAGACCTCAGAAGAAACCAAGGCCCACTGACCCCTTGATCTTGGATTTCTGGCTCCAGAATTCTAGGAAAATAGATTTCCATTGTTTAAGCCACCCCCGTCTGTGGTACTTTGTTACAGCAGCCTTAGCAGACTCATATAAGGATATTGTGGCTTTGAGTGGTCAAGTTAGCCAAAGTCACAGAGCCAGCAGTGGGAGGGACAGCACATTGGGCTCCTCTCAGTCCAGAGTCCATTTTCTCAAATACTCTCCTCTACTGGGCCTACCTGGCTGGGCAGGGGCTACAAAGTAACAGACGCAGATGACAAAGTGAATCAGGTAGGTCACGAGACAGAGCACAGCCTGGCATGGTGGGAAATGCATGTGAAAGGGGCCTAGGAGACCTGCTGGCAAAGGAGCAGGTTTCACATCTTCCTCTACCCTCTGCTGGCTGTGACATCTTGGCCAATCCACTCTTGCTTTCTGAACTGCAGTTATATTTTGTGTCACATGGGAGTATTAGATTTCCTATGTCTCACTGAGCTGTGCTAATAATCGAATAAGATAATTATATGAAATTGCAGAGAGTGGGAAGGGCAGAGGGAAAGAACTGAATTTGCTTCATACAAATATTAGTGTGGTTGTTACATATTATCCCTGTTTTAGCTAATGCTAATCATACTATCATAATAATGTGTCAATATTAGAGCATCAATTTTCCATGCTGTTTAAATTATACATGTTTTGTTGCCAGAAATTCATGGAGACAGTGCATCATAAAGTCCTATCATCCAAATGATTCTCAGAGCTAGCAGCATCGATGTTCCATCTAGCAGCGTGGACTCAATAAATGATTGCAAGGATTCATGTAGTAAAAATAGCTGGCATATACTGAGCTTATATTATATGTCAAATTTGGTTATAAATGACCTAAACATAATAATTCATTTATGGCAATCTTAAGAACAACCACACGAAGAAGAAACTATTATTCCTAGCTTACAGATGAAGAAACTGAAGCCCAGAGAGGTTAAGTAAGTAGGCCAAAATCACACAGCTAAGTAAGTGAAAGAGTTAACATTCAAACTTAGGCATATTGGCTCCTGTATTGGACATAGATTGGAGAAGAAATGAGGCATCTAGGATAACTTCAAGATTTTTTCCAGAGGACCAAAATAACAAAATTGTCATTACTTGGGGTAGGAAAGACTTCAGGAATTAATTTTTTTTAGGGGAACTCAGTTTGGACACATTAAGTTTGAGATGCCTATGATGTATCCAAAGAGATGTTAAATAACTCCGGTTATGAACATTGGAATCTGTCTACGTATACCTGGTATCTAAAGCCCAGAGACCAGATTAGATCACGTAGGGCATAAATAGACAGCAAGAGATCCAAGAACTGAGTCCTGGGCATTCTAGTGTTTATAGGTCCAGGAAATAAGGAATCAGCGTAAGAGACAAAACAGAAGAAGTGGTCAGAGAATCAGGAAGAACCAAGTGAGTGTGATTTCCTGGAAGAAAATAAAGTGGCCAAGGAAGAGAAAGTGACCAATGTGTTGATTAGATCAGATGAGGACTGAAAATGACTCTTGGACTGAGCTATGTGGAGGACATTGAGAGGCTTAAGAAGAGTGGTTTTGGTGGGCAGGTTTGGGATACCTGGACCAGGAAAGAATGGGAGGAAAGGACTTGAAGACAGTAATTTCAGAGTGTTTGTTAAAAAAGAAAGACGAGAAATAGGAGGACAGCTGAAGGAGAAAGTATTTTTATTTTAAATGTTAAATAGCAGAAATAAAAGCGTATTTGTAAACAATGAAGATGATCTAATAGAGAGGAGAAAATAATTGGTGAGGTATGGGGTGGGGATTTCTGGAGCAATATTCACGAGTAGATGAAAGGGGATGAGATCTAGTGTCCAGGGAGAAAGGCTGGCCTCAGCGCGAAGCATGGACAACTGCAGATGAAAAGGGAGAATACATCAGCATAAATGCAGGCAGGCAGGCAGGTGGTGGTGGGAGATGGTTGGAGTGCTCTTCTGATTACTTCAACGTTCTGGTACATTTACTAAACTTCCACTCTGAGCTCACAAGTTGAAATTGAAAGCTCCTTCCTGTGTTTTAGCATTGCTCTTCACTTTGATTACAACAAAACCGGCATCACCCAGTAATTATAGCTGCTCGTGTATGTGTCTTTCTTCCCCGCCAGCCTGAGAGCTGGAGGAGGGCAGAGAACATGTCACATTCGTTATTGTTCCCCAATACTTAGCACAGTACCTAAAACAGTAGACATTCAATAAATGTCTGATGAGAAGGGAGAAGAGGGGTGGGCAGGGAAAAAATAAAAATAAATAAATGTCTGATGAACTAAATTGAATCCAGCACATCTGTTTCTCTGCACACGTAGCTTGAAACCTGATTTTGCTTGAGTTAGAAGAACCTGTCATGATTATCTTCTGTACGGACTGGTGGGCAAAGGATTCATGTTTCCATCTAACTATTCTGTTACCTGTTGTACTATTTATTATAGAATTTAATATTTATGAAAACTTGTATGCTTTTCTTGTTTTTGCAAAGATTTGGACTTTAATTGGGCCATGGCAGCATCCTCAAAGGGTTATGATATGTGAAAGGATACAGACAGCTCCTTTGATAATTGACAGAAAGTGTTCAATTTGCCCTGTTATTTTTGTGTGTTTTTTAAAGAAGAGGGTAAATTCATTGTAATGGACATGCCACAATTGAAGTCAGTGAAAAATTCTATTATTTGGATAAAAAGTGCCAGAGGATCACCTCTTTAGAAGAACCATCTAAGGAAGAAAGGATACACCACCAACTGGGTGTGTCGTGATAGAAAATGTACCTTCTTATCCCCACCTAGGATTTTATTAAGGCTTAGAAGAAGAGGAACAAAGAAAAGAATCTGCAAATGGACTAATTTTCTCCTGTATATCTTTTTAGAAAGCTTCAAGTGACATTAAAATTAAGGTCAAGTGTTGGCCAGGTCAAATGATGTGGATGAAGTCTATCAATACTTTTTCAGCGGGAAATTCAGTACAGCATATTGTTAAGGGCGAGAACTCTAGACTTGGGCTTGCATCCCACCTCCAATGACTTAGTTTCCTCATCTATAAAGTGGCACGATAGCACTTCCTACTTCGTGGGATTGTTATGAGATTTAAATGATTTAATGGTTATAAAAGTCCCATACAATATCCAGGATATCAGCAGTTTTAGCCATTATAACTTACTTTAATAATAATAGTAATAATAATGATAATTTTAAAAACATAAGCTGCATTCATTTTTCACTTTTTAGTTTCCCTTTTTTTTTTTTCTTGGTACTTTTTTTCTTTTTGTCTAGTACACTTTCCTTTTTCCCTAATCCTGGCTTTTATTGTCTGCCCATCCTTTTTCCAATGTAGAAAAATTGATGGGACCAATGAGGAAGAAGATAACATTGAGCTGAATGAAGAAGGCAGGCCGGTGCAATCGTCCAGGCCGAGCCCCCCACTTTGTGACTGCCGCTGCTGTGGCCTCCCCAAGCGCTACATCATCGCCATCATGAGTGGCCTGGGATTCTGCATTTCCTTTGGGATTCGGTGCAATCTTGGAGTTGCCATCGTGGAAATGGTCAACAACAGCACTGTATATATCGATGGAAAACCAGCAATTCAGGTTGGTATCAATCTGTGGTGGGTGCTTTTTTGACTGCAGCTGCGTAAATATTAACACTTTGCTACATGAAAGAAAGCACTGGAATTCATTCAGTGATGTGACAAAAATACCGAGTGGCTACTACGTGCTGGGCACTGTGCAAAGTGATGGGATGAAACGGTGAACAACCTAGTCTGGGCCCTTGTCCTCATGGAGACAAGTAAGTGACGGCAGTTTGGGGTTGTAGGTGCTATGCTGGGGCGTACAGGATGCTTGGGCTCATATAGGAGAGGGCTTAGCCCAGACTTTGATATTGTGAAAAAATTCCCAGAGATAGTGATGGCTGGACCAGATAAAGAGAGTTCTGGTGGGGTGGGAAGAAGAATGTTTGAAGAAAAAGGAACATCATATGTGAAAGAAAGTAAAGGGAAAAGAGAGAAATATCACGCGCGTGCGAAAGTGCGCATGTGTGAAAAGAGCTTGCACATGCGTGCGAGTACACGCACACGCACGCACGCACACGCACAATATTAAAAACTGAGACAGGAACTCTTCGCCTTTTCTGTGCCATGAGCCCTTTGGCAACCTGATGACTACTAATAAACCCTTTGTCAAAATAATGTTCTAAATTCTTAAAATAAAACACAAAGGATTATAAATACAGGTAGCAAAATATTTAAAAATCAAATGTGTGATATAGAAACATACGGGCTTCTTTATTTTCAAATCAGATGACAACATCATTGGGTCTAAAAGTTACTGTACTTTGAAGTGTAAACAATTGTTTGCGATATTGGCAATGGTTGAACATCTACGATTTCCGCCAGTGACAGAATCACAGGTACTGGTGTTACTACTGTGGCCTGTTGACTACATTTACAATTGCAGAAAATGCTAAATTTCAGTTAAGTTAGTGAAAACAGAGATGTAAATTTTTCCCCGTCCAAGTTCACAGGGCTGCAGGATTCCATCCACAGACTCCAGGTTGGGAACTGGATGCAGAAAAGTAAATAGGGACTGGATCATATAAGGCCTGGAAAACCACAGAGGGTGTCCCGGAAAGGCTTTAAGCAGAGAGGTGATCAAATCTGCACTCTAGAATGATCACTGCCCAACTGGAAGGGACCAGATTAAAGTGAGATGAGAGTGGAGGCCGCAGGCTCAGTTCAGAGGCTGTTATAGTTATGAGCAAGCATGCTCTGATGTGACTTAAACAGTATTGTTTTAGGAACCACTGGAAATATAAATTTTTTTTATATGGTAGACTTAGAAAAGTAATGAGGTTATGGGGGGAAAAAGACAAGCAAAAATGTACGCCCACTGGACACCCCATAAATAACCTGTTTCATTGACTTGAACACACACACTGAAATGACTCGTGCGTAAATCATTCATTTGCAAAGAGGCATCTAATATTAATAGTTCCCTGTCCTCGCCTCTATTTGAAGAAACCTTTGGATCCTGGTGTCTGGGAAATCACCGCTCTGCAGGCCATGCTATGAAGAAGGTGTTGCATGACGTGGAGCCTGTGAGATGCTCTGGGAGGGGGACATGGTGTGCATTATTTCTTGGACTGACTTGATCACAGAATGCTCTGTTTCATGCCATATCTATTAGCATCACTGGGAACAGTCTCCTGCCAAGCCCTGGTTTGGGAAAATTTGATTTCAATCCATTACAAAGAAGTCTTTAGTTGGCCTGAAGTCTAATTTTTTTTTTTTTTTTTTTAACTAAGAGATTATTCTGCCAGTGGAAAATAGCACCTTGGAGATCCTTCTAACTAGCGTCTTTCTGATGCCACAGCAGAATCTGTCCTAAAAGGATATCCTGTCTTTTCTTGGGGTAGGGGGAGGATAGAGATGGAGAGGCATATCATGCATTTTAAAAATAAAGACTGATGTATATTAGCAAGGTTTCAGATGTGTATCACATGCATTCTCTCAGCCTTTTGTGAGCAAGGCCAGCTAATTAAAACTTGTCTGCTGTGGCCCAGATCAAAATGAGATGCTGTTTTGCATTTGTTTGTTGCCTGAAAAGATAGGACTAGGTCAATAGAGTCTGCTTTGAGGTATATGGAAAAGACGTTTTGATAAACCCAAGGAACAATACTAGTGTGTGCTTTCTAGTTTCTATGGTATTGCCTTCTGGAGTCTTAGAGACACTGATTAAGATCTAAAATATGCTTTATATCATTTTCTCTGGCTTCGAGAGTAGGGGTTTAGTAGCATTTCAGGAGCTCTAGCGCAACTGCAATTTATAGCCGGCCATTTCTCCCTTGTTCAAATACAACAAAGCTTAGGTATCATCTGAGCATGTTCAACCCAATGACACAGATTTCACTAATTGTATTAAGAAAGGCTCTGAATGGCTGGTATTTTGTTTGTTTGGTTTTTTGTTTTATGAGGAAAAACTAGATATTTTGCACTGAAATATCATTATATCCTCATTTTCAAAAGGTAGAGAAGAAAGCAGGATGAATAGTTAGTTCTTTTGAATATGTGGCATATGTTCTACACGTGGTCCGAAGGGTGAGATTTTAGCTGATAATGTGAATAATCATTTTTTAGTTTAATAGCTATGAGTTAAAACATGTGAGGCACTAAGAACAGTGTGTGGCAGGTGGGAAGCAAAAAAAACTGACTGAAGTTTGAGAAACCTTGCCATTTTTTTCTCTTTACCCTCAGGAAAAGTTGAAAGTCCTTCCCCTGGATCATGGGCCCTAGAGGGTTAAGCGGATGGGTGTTGGAACTGGCCAGACCTAGTTTTCAACTTGATTCTGCCATTATTTAGCTCTGGGACCTTGTGTCCTGGTCAGGGATTGCTGGTCGCAAAGAAGAGAAATACAGTGAAAACAGCTTAGGTTAAATGGGGATTACTGCAGGGCTGTAGGAGGATCTCACGAGAGTGAAGTGCAGAAAGCAGGTCTGTGGTGTATGTTTGTGCAGCCTGCGCCCTGGACAGGGGGACTCAGCCAGAGGCAGGCTGGAAACCCAGGCTGTGCTCCACTGTGGGGAGGGAAAGGTGTCTTTATGTAATTCTTCCCCAGGTGGGAACAGAGGCCCTGCCAGGCAGTGCAGAGTGGATCTTTGCCTCATGAGAACTAGAAAATCCTTTGCTAAGGTCTCCGGCCTGTTTGCCCCACAGGGTCTTTCATCTGCTTCTCTCTGAGTCGGCTCCATTTTTTCCCCAGGCTCTCCATGGACTGCTTTCTTTCCTTTTCTTTCCTTCTCCGTGGCTTCTCACTGCCCTCCGACGCTGGAGTTCCTTGAGCCTTTGCCTCGCCAGGGAGCCACGCACCTGGCCCGGACTGCGTGGCTCCAAGGACTTGTTTCAGTTCAGTGTCCACTGTTGTCTGACTAGATCCTCTGAGTGTGGGTTGCTGTGTGTGTGTGTGTGTGTGTGTGTGTGTGTGTGAGAGAGAGAGAGAGAGGGAGGGAGAGGGTGACTGGGTGAGTCTAGCCCATGGCTTGGCCCTCTCTCTTCAGGTGTCCTGTGAGCTGTGGTGCTCAGCAGGGGAGAGCCCCATGGAGGGGAAGGTGGGAGCCCTGAGAGAGAAGTGTGAGCAGGGAGACAGGAACCGGCATTTCTAGCAATTCTTTGCTAACCCTCAGTGCCCTTATTGTAAAGTGGGAATAAAAGGACTGCTTTGAAGATCAAATGAGATAATTTATTGTATATTAAGTACTTATATTAGTTTCCTAAGGCTGCCAGAACAAATTACCACAAACTTGATGGCTTAAAACAACAGACGTTTATTCTTTCACAGTTGAGACCAGAATTCCACAATCAAGGTGTGGGCAGGGCCTTGCTCCCTCTGAAGGCTCGAGCAGAGCATCTTTGCTTGGCTCTTTCGTCTTCTGGTGGCCCCAGGAGCTGCTTGGTGACAGCATCACTCTAATCTCTGCCTCCATCTTCACGTAGCCGTCTTCCCTCTGCGTGTCTCCTCTCCTGTCTCAAATATCCCATAGCCTTTCTCGTTTAAGGACACTTGTCATTGGATTTAGGGCCCGCCTGGATGATCTGGGGTATCTCCAATCAAGATCCTTGACTTTTTCACATCTGCAAAGACACATTTTCCAAATCAAATAGCATTTACAGGTTCCAGGGATTTGCTGTGGGTATCTTTTGGGGCCATTTTTCAGCTTATTACAAAACCTGACACAGTGCTTGGCTAATTATAGTAATGGTTCATAGATGTGGCCCTTAGGGTTTTTTTTTTTTTTTTTTGCTTTCTTTTTAATTTTTAAAAATTTTATTATGATAAGAATGCTTAACATGAGAGGTATCCTCTTCATAAAATTTTAAGTGTATAATAGATTTATTATTGACTGTAAGTACAATGTTGCACAGGAGATCTCCAGGGCTTATTCACCCAGCTTGACTTTATGCCCATTAATGAGTAACTCCCTATTTCCCCTCCCACCAGTCCCTGACAACCACCATTGCACTCTTTAATTCTACAAGTTCGACTATTTTAGACACTTCACGTAGGTGGAATTATGCAACATTTGTCTTTCCTTGACTGGGTTTTTTCACTGAGCATAATATCCTCTAGGTTCTTCCAAGTTGTTACATACTACAGAATTTCCTTCCTCTTAAAGACTGGGGAGTATTCCATTGTATGTATATATCACATTTTCTTTGTCTATTCCTCTGTTGTTCGACAGTCAGGTTGTTTCCGTATCTTGGTTCTTGTGAATAATGCTTCAATGAACACAGGAGTGCTAATATCTTTTTGAGATTTTGCTTTCAATTCTTTTTGATAAATACCCAGAAATGGGATTGCTAAATCATAAAGTAGTTCTATTTTTAATTTTTTGAGGAACCCCCTCACTGCTTTCCATAGTGGTTGCACCATTCTGCATTTCCACCAACAGTATATAAGGGTTCCAATATCTCCACGTGCTCACCGATACTTGTCTTTTTATTTATTTTTTTATAATGGCCATCATAGCAGGTGTGAGGGAGTATCTCATTGTGGTTTTGGTTTGCATTTCCCTGATGGTTCGTGAACTTGAGCATCTTCATACAGCGGTTGGCCATTCGTTTGTCTTTAGAGAAATGTCTGTTCAGGTCCTTAGTCCATCAACTGATGATGAAAGCCGGCTCTCAGCAGGCCTACGTGCCCTGCCTCAGGTGTCATTTCTTTCAGAGAACAACAGAAGCCCCATCCCCTCAGAGAGAAAGGCATGACAAAGGGACGATGTGATTGGCGATCCTCAGCTGGATCAACTAGGATGTAGAGAAAGGGTCCAGTTCTCCCCCTGCCTTGGATGCTTAGGTCATTCTGTGGCTCAGGGAAAAGAGGTCTAATCTCTCTCTAGTGAGAAAATCAAGTCTCTACAAGCAGTGGAAAGAATCTAGTGTTTTGGCATCAGGCAGATGAGAGGTTTGCTCTCCCCTCTTCTTGCAACTAGTTCTATGACCTTGGGCAAGTCAATTAATCTCTCTAAGCCTCAGTTTCCTCATTTGTGAAAAAAAAAACAAACAAAAAAACTAAAAATAATTACCTGTAGGTATTTTGAAGATTAAAGGAGCAAATATATAGAAAGTACCTTAATGAAATTATGTCACTCCTGCTCAAATCTTCCATCTCACTTTGAGTAAAAGCCAAGGTCCTTACTACGACTTACAGAGCCCTTCATCATTTGGGCCTTTCTTACTTTACTCCTGTTCTCCTCCTGCTTGCTCCTTGCTCTCCAGCTATATGACATCCTGCTGTTCCTCTAGCGCACAAGACACATCCCTACCTCAGGGCCTTTGCACTTGCTGTTTTTCTGCCTGGAAAACTCTCCTCTCAGATAACCGCATGACTGGCTCCCTTCCTTCCTTTAGGTCTTTACTCAAGAATCACCTTCTCAGTGAAGCTTTTACTGGACATTCTACCTAAAATTTTATCCCACTTCACTTCCACCCAAAACTTCACATCTCTTTCTCTGCTATATTTTTTTTCTCATCTCCAGTCACCATCTCGCTCAGTAGGTCCTTGTTTAATTATTCACTAACTCCACTGGCATCTTCATAAAGGCAGGAATGACTATGGGTGTTCACTGCTGTGTCTCCAGTGCCCAGAACAGTGGGTAGCACCTAATAGGCACGAAACACAAATCTGGTGCGCTGATTTGAATTACATCGTTTGTTCCTTTTACTCTTGAGCTTCAACTTCCTAATCTGTACAATGAGAAATACAGAGGAGCGTACAGGCCAATGTTACTTGGTCTGCGATCTCCTAGAAGTCAAAGGTGATTCTTGTTGAGTTTGTATTTACACTACCTTGTACCTAACCTGCCATTCAGGAACCACCAGGTGAATGTTGAATAAATGAGCACATAAATATGTAACAACTTGTGACAGGAAAATAAACCGTAATGGAAATGTATAAAACAAAGTATATTGATAATTAGGAACCCTCTTACTCCATACTTGCGTTTTGATATCAATGCTTTACAGAGCTGTTCATTCATTCGGCAAATATTTACTTGTACCTTCTATGTTCCCAGGCATTTGTTGTCGGTACTAAGACTATAAGTCAACAGGACATGGATGCTATCTTAGTTTCTTGTCCCCCTGTGTGGGCAATGGACATATGAACGGCTAGTTTGAGGGCAGCACAGTGTGGGTGCAGTGGCTGTAAGGACAAAGGTCTATGGGACAAGCCCAGGAAAGAGTAACCAGTTCAGTTTGGGGTATTCGGGAAGCTTTCTCAGAGGAAGGGGCATTTACAGTGAGTCTGAAAAGAATGAGTTACTTCACCTGGGGAAGAAAATGAGAAACGGGACTCCAGCCCTGGAGAATCACATTTTCAATGGCCTAACAGTTGTGGAAGGAATGTTGTTGCCGTTGTCATCATCATTATAACGATAATGGCTGCTCACGTGTATTGAGTCCACACTGGGTTCCAGGCACTATGTTACATGCAAAATCTCTAGGCAGAGGGATAACCTACCAGAAACACTCATGCCATTTATCCCCACACATCCTGTGGGGAGGTAGAGTGGGTTTTATTATCCTCCCCCCAAAATGAGAGACTTGAGATTCTGATTCCCTTTGTGCTCTCATTAAACTGGTGTCTGAATAACTTAGCAAATAACTTAGTAACCCAAGAACTTATTTTTTGTTTTCTTCACAAGATATTTTATTTTCTCTTTAACACTCATCATTACTTGGTGTACAAATAGATACATATTTATTCACATTTGTACATATCTCTTATTCACTAGAAGGTGAGATCTATGGGAGCAGGACTTTGTTTTGTTCACTGCTATATCCCAAGTATGCAGGATGCCCACCGTCAATACTTGTTGAATGACAGAAGGACCTTATCAGGTAATCGCATAGGATCATTGGTGAAAAATGGTGGTCCAGTGTTTTCTAACAAATACAATGTATCTGATTTCTCATTTCCAGACAGCACAGTTTAACTGGGATCCAGAGACAGTGGGCCTTATCCATGGATCCTTTTTCTGGGGTTACATTGTGACACAAATTCCAGGTGGTTTCATTTCAAACAAGTTTGCTGCTAACAGGTAAGATAAACCGATATAAAATGAGTGCTATGTAGGTTATAATATGGCTTTGTACCTTTTATAAAACCTGCCTGGCCAGCCCTCAATTAGAGGGTGCAGAATGAAAAACAGGAACCATCTCAATAGATGTGATTCACAGGTATTGATCCCAAATGACCCTATTCTTAAGTGTCTCTTTTTATTTACTTTTTCTTCCAATTGAATTTACCTTGCAACTCTTTAAGCAATTTTGTGTTAATAAGAGCAATTGACTCTGAATCGGGAGAAATGGTTCCTGGCCCCTAACTAGCTCATTGGGTGGCCTCTATCAAGTCACTTTCCCTCCTTTTCTGGGCCTCAGTTTCCTCATCTGTGAGATGAAACATTGTACTAAATTTTGTTTCAGTTCCCTGTGGCCAATGATGTTCTGTAATCCTATGCACTTGTGTTAATATTGCCCAGTACCAAAAAGGTTTTGTCATATGAGTAGTAGGGGCTTGTGTCCAGATAGCAAGGCGTGTCTTTAATGTCCTTGAGACTTTATAGCAGGTGTTTGAGCAATTGAAAGTGTCTGAGAACAGAATGAGCTGTCTCAAGAAGCAGTGAGTTCTCTGTTGCTAGAGGTATTCAAGCAAAAGAGGATGGCCACTTGGGGGAGATATTGTAGAATGCATCATGTACCAAAAAATGTAGTGAACTAAGTATCTCCAGGTCTCTTCCAGTTGTATTTCTCATAGGACTTTACATAAATGAATTTTGTGAAGTGCATTACATTTTATAAAGCAGCATTTTTCAACTTCTAAAACATAACTCATTCGATGGTTATGAAATCAGTATAGTGATTTACCAACGAGCATTTAAAAAAAAGAGAGAGAGAAAATAGAAGAGAAGATAATCAAATAGAATAAAACTGAATTGAAAATATCTGAGTGCATCGCACTCAGAGAACAGTAAATAATGGTTTTTGAAACTTGTTTCAGTTATATTTGTGTGCATGAGTATGAGGTTGCAATGTAAAATATATTTTGTTTATGGGTCAAGGTCAAAAAGTTTGAAAGCTACTATGGTAAGATCTAAACATGTATAAGCACAACTGTATTTACTTACATTCTTGTCTAAATTGTGTCTTTTACTTATTGTTACTTACCTAATGTATTCTCTTTAAAAAGTGATAAAATATTGGCTGCTATGGTCTCCTCAGTTACTGCTTACACCTATGCCCTAAAATGAAATCACATGTAATCTGATTTCCCAGCATGTAAAAAAGGCTGAAACATCATTAGCGTGTGTGTGAAGGGGAGAACATGCTGCCTGCTCTCTTGTCCCAGGACACCCTGGGCCAGGCAGGAAGGAGAAGGCCAGTGGCACTGGGCCTAAGGCAGGTACACAACCTGCTTTGTGCTTGGCTGGTCCCAGGACACAAGATGCTTCTTGGTTAGTCAGTATCGCTTTCTGGGAAACAGAGAGCAGCTCTGGGAAACAGGAGACACCACCTCCAACATGCAGAAGTCATGAGATAGTAGGAAGGGTGTGTTGGGTGGAGCCAGGCAGAACAGTGGGTCTGCAGCAAGCTCACCTCAACTTGGTCAATCTCCAACCTTCCAGGACATCATCCAGGCAGGGCATCGTGTGCTGCCAAAAATGTGTCCATAATTGGTCCAGAAACTGAACTTGGGAATCAAAGCAGCCCATAGTGCAACTCAGGGCACACCAGACCCTCACACAACACTAACACAACATCTATTTCCCTAAATTAGTTTCCACAGGGAGCTATCATGAATTGTTAGGTTTGTTTCTGGTGTTTAAGTGTAGTGCCACATCCATCAGCGGACCTGTCCAATAACACAGTGCTTTGGTCTCTCAGGGTCTTTGGAGCCGCCATCTTCTTAACATCGACTTTGAACATGTTCATTCCTTCTGCGGCCAGAGTGCATTACGGATGTGTCATGTGTGTCAGAATTTTGCAAGGTCTAGTGGAGGTAGGAGACACTTTCCTTACAGTTTTCCATGTTGCTCGAGACGGCATGGTCCTTTGGAAAATTCAGCTCCTGAAGAAAACCTCCTTTGCTCAGTTTTTCCTATCTTCCAGCTTGTCCTGCTGTCTCGGCTCTCTGGTTATGGCTGCAATTACAAATATTTTAATCAGAATACCTTGTGTGATTTTATACTTATACACAATGAAGGACCATTCCATAATGATCTTAGAAGTAATCTAATCCAATCCTCTTCATTTTAAAAGATGATGAAACTGAAGCCTGAACCTACAGTTCACATAGCAAGGGCTCTTTCCACTAACTAAAGCAATTTAAATGGATTTATTAATAAATCTGTAAATTTCCAATGGATTTATTAGCAAATCTCCTGATGTGGAGATTTAACTCGGTGAAGGCGGCAGCATGATATAGAGCCGGAAGGTAAATATTGTGGCCTCTGTTGCAACGATCCAAGTCTGCTGTTGCAGTGCAAAAGCAGCCAGGGGCAATATGGATACAAATGGGTGTCATTATGTTTCAATAAAACTTTTTGGAAACTGAAATTTGAATTTCACGTGCCATGAAATATTATTCTTCCTTTGTTATTTTTGTCTCATCACTAAAAAATTTCAAAACCATTCTTGCTTTGTGGGCTATACAAAAACAGATGGTGAGCCAAACTGGGCCATAGTTTGCCCAACTTAGTAAAGCAACGTTTCCCAAACTCAGTCATTCACTTTTAACCTGCATCACTTTGTAATGTCCACGTACAACGTCTACTATTATTTGATTATTGTTTTTTCCTAGTTCAACTCACTTAAAACAAACAAAAAAACCCTTATTCAAAACAACAACATTTTTGAAATCTTGGGTTTGATGTGCTAGTTATTAATACATTTTTTCCAAAGCATAATTAGAATATATATAATAATTATAATTAGGAATATAGGTTGTAATAGCACCTCAAATCCAACTCTGGTCCCACGAGAGGGACATACACCACACTTTGGGAAATACTGGTGGGGTGGAAAGAATGTGATATTAGCAGCCATGGAGACTAAGCTGTATTCACTTAATGGCCCTAACTCTCAGCTTCTGTTCTGTACCTTGAATTGAGAGGATGGACCGACCAATTGTGGAAGTACCTTCCTACACTGATTTTCTATAACAATATGAAATATAAATATAAAGACCTTTTCTCTCATTCCCCACTATGCTCACATTTGAATTGTACTTGAATTTCAGCATCTGTACTGTGAGTCAGAAATAGCTGAATCATGCTATTTAGGGACTGTCTTTGTCCGTTTGGGCTTCTATAACAGAATACCATAGACTGGGTAGCTTATAAACAGCAGAAATTTATTTCTTACAGTTTTGGAGGCTGAGAAGTCCAAGATCAAGGCACTGGCAGATTCAGTGTCTGGTGAGGGCTCTCTTTCTGGTTCATAAACAGCCATATGTCTGCACATGGCGGAATGGGTGAGGGTGCTCTGTGGGGTCTCTTTTATAAGGGCACCAATCCCATTCATGAGGGGTTCACCCTTATAACCTAATCATCTCCCGAAGACCCAGCTCCAAATACCTATCTTGCTGATAATCCCCATCAGATTGGGGATTAGATTTTAACATATAAATTTGGTTGCAGGGCACAAACATTCTACAGCAGTATCAATAAATTAGGCCTCTATATTGTACCCTGTGTAAAGAAGCAGCATCCACGTTTTAAACAGAAACTGGAGTCAAATCAGATAATCTATTTTCAACCCTTCTGCCAGGGTGTGACCTACCCAGCCTGCCACGGGATGTGGAGTAAGTGGGCACCACCTTTGGAGAGAAGTCGACTGGCCACAACTTCTTTTTGTGGTAAGTGTATTAGAATTACAACTAGGTTCATTTAGGAATGCCTTTTTGGCTTCAAGTAGCTGAAAAACCCCACCAAGGGCCTTAAAAAGAGTCTTTTAAAAATATATATGTAGATTTAGGGGGTACAAGTGCAGTTTTGTCACATGGACATAGTGTGTAGTTGTGAATCTGGGCTTTTTAGTGTAACCATCACCTGAATAATGTACATTGTACCCATTAAGTATTTTTTCATCCCTCACCCTCCCTCCCACCCTCTCTCCCTCCAAGTCTCTAATGTCCATTATTCTATTCTCTATGTCCATGTGTACACATTATTTAGCTCTCACTTGTAAGCGAGGACATGCAGTATTTGACTTTCTGTTTCTGAATTTTTTCACTTAAGATAATGGCCTCTAGTTCCATCTATGTTGCTACAAAAGACATGCTTTTATTCTCTTTTATGGCTGAATAGTATTCCATGGTATATATATACCACATTATCATTATCCACTCATCAGTTGATGGGCATTTAGGTTGATTCCATGTTTTTGCAATTGTGAATTGTGCTGTCATAAACATTTGGGTACAAGTGTCTTTTTGATAAAATGACTTCTTTTCCTTTGGGTAGCTAGATACCCACTAGTGGGACTGACAGACAGATCGAATGGTAGGTCTACTTTTAGTTCTTTGAGGAATATCCATGATGTTTTCCATAGAGGTTATACTAGTTTACATTCCCACCGACAGTGTAAAAGCATTCCCTTTTCACCACACCCACACCAACATCTATTGTTTTTTGACTTTTTATTAATGGCCACTATGACAGGGATAAGGTGATAGCTCATTATGGTTTTAATTTGCATTTCTATGATAATTAGTGATGTTGAGCACTTTTTCATATGTTTGTTGGCCATTTGTCTATTTACTTTTGAAAAACATCTCTTCATGTCTTTTGCCCATTTCTGATGTGATTATTTGTTTTTATCTTGCTGATTTGTTTGAGTTCTTTGTAGATTCTGGATATTAGCCTTTTTTCAAATATACAATTTGTGAATATTTTCTCCCATTCTGTAGGTTGTCTATTTAGTCTGTTGATTGTTAACTTTGCTGTGCAGAAACTTTTTAGTTTAACTAAGTCCCATTTATTTATTTCTGTTGTTGCTGTATTTGCTTTTGGAGGTCTTAGTCATAAATTCCTTGCCTAGGCCAATCTCCAGAAGAGTTTTTCCTATGTTTTCTTCTAGAATTTTTATGGTTACAAGTCTTGCATTTAAGTCTTTAATCCATCTTGAGTTAATTTTTGTGTATGGTGAGAGATAGGGATCCAGTTTCATTCTTGGATAACATGTGGCTATCCAATTTTCCTAGCACCATTTACTGAATAGGGTGTTCTTTCTCCAGTGTATACTTTTGTCTACTTTGTCAAAAATCAGTTGGTAATAGTTATATGGTTTTATTTCTGGGTTCTTTATTCTGTTCCATTGGTCTATATGTATCTACCTTTATACCAGTACCATGCTGTTTTGGTTACTATAGCCTTGTAGAATAATTTGAAGTCCAGTAATATGATGCCTCCAGATTTGTTCTTTTTGCTTAGGGTTGCTCTGCCTATTTGGGCTTTTTTTTTCTTTTTTTTTGTTCCATATAAAGTTTAGGATTGTGTTTTCTAGAGCTGTGAAAAATGATGTTGGTATTTTCATGGGAATCACATTGAATCTTTAAATCACTTTGGGCAGTATGGACATTTTAACAATGTTGATTCTTCCAATCCATGAGCATGGGATGTTTTTCCATTTGTTTGTGTCCTCAATGATTTCTTTCATCAGTGTTTTTTACTGATCTTTCACCTCTTTGGGTAAGTATTTTCCTAGGTTATTTGACTTTTGAATAATAGCCATTCTGACTGGTATAAGATGGTATCTCATTGTAGTTTTAATTTTGCATTTCTCTGATGATTAGTGAGCATTTTTTCATATGTTTGTTGGCAACTGGTGTGTCTTTAAAGAGAGTCTATTTTTTGTCACATAATTCTAAAGGTGAGTGGTTGCTGGTCTTGGGTCTGTTGCTCAGTGGTCTATCCAGGACATGTTCTGACTTTCTGCTCTGCTGTCTTCAGAGTGGTAGCTTTTACCCTCCTGCTTATTCCAACTTTCCCAAAGCTCCCTATCAGGCTTCCACTTAAATTTCCTTGGCCCTAATTGTGTCATGTGCTTTACTGACTGCAGAGGAGGCTAAGAGAGCAAGTGCCTCACTTTTCCAGCCTCTTTGGAGAGAAGGGGAAGAGAAAAGGGGTTGGAAGTGGTAGTTGGATTAGCCAGCAAATGACATTTGCGAAGGGCAAAAATGGGGGAGATGGGATCATCAAGCTCCCTACTCCTATTCTTTTTATATGAAAACTAAAGTTCAATGATTTGCCCAAGATCACGGAGCTAGAGCAAGACCGCCTGATTTTTGATCTGGAACCTTCCCTACTACATACTACTGCCCCATACACACTGTCATACAGACATTTTAATTAATTTTTGCCATTATATTCCAGATAAATATGAAATGGAGACCATCAATCTTACCTGAAAGTAAATAAGAGGCCCTCACATAATGATGTGACTTTAATTCCTGGGTCTCCAAACTTCGCCTTGCTAAGGCTGCCTCAGTCCAAGCCACCTCTTTGGGACGGGCCCCTCTATGTGTGAGTGGGAGTAATCTGTGTTCTGAAGGGGCCACTTAGCTACCAATCAACAATAGCAAAACGACAACTCATGCTGCTGCGATCAACACAGTTGTAAAATATATTTAATTTTTTTTTCAATGAGGAAAGTGATCCCTAGCCCTGGGCCATGGACCAGTACTGGTCTGTGTCCTGTTAGGAACTGGGCTGCAGAGCCAGCTCCACCTCCCCACCTAGCTCCGCCTACCACCCCCCTCCACCAAAGTGGAAAAATTATCTTCCATGAAACTTCTAACTGGGCCACACAGCAGGAGGTGAGCAGCGGGCAAGAGAGGGAAGCTTCATAGGTATTTACAGCTGCTCCCCATAGCTGGCATCAGCACCTGAGCACTGCCTTCGCACCCCGTACTCCTCCTCCTCTGTCGGTGGAAAAATTGTCTTCCATGAAACCAGTCCTTGGTGCCAAAAAGGTTGGGGACTGCTGTCTTAGGCCACAAAAGTCACAACGTGGCCTGAGCAGTAAGGATTGGAACTTAGATCTGTCTGATTTTTCAAGTTAGCATGCCTTTCCTAAGACAAGCTAACCTGTACTTTGCTGAGGGAAGAAATAAAGCTTCTTCTTTATTTCTGTGAGTGTTTTTATTTATCTCTTCCTGCTCTCCCTTTACCTCCTTTAAATAATAATAATAACAACAAGGTATTCCTGGGAGTTCGGCATGAAATGTTCACTAATGTGCCTATTTTGTGCCAAGTTTGGCATTGCATGCACAGCTGAGATGTCTTTACTTCTTTAGCCTCTCCTGTCCTTAGAAACCATCTCTGGCTTCTTGTTTGCAGTTCAAGAGCATCTCCACCCCCACCACTACGCCAACACCAACTCTAGTAGAGGATAAGACTCTACCCCAGTTGACCTTGTGGATTGTTAGATCCTTGACCTTTCTTACTTTGGATGGTTTATTTGTTGGAAGGCTTTTCATTTTGATTTGTCAGCAAGATGAGAATGACAAGCTGCCACTCCCCATTCTTAGTGTGTCTTTATAGCCCTAAAAGGGCTGATTTAAGAAATGATTTGACTCTCAGGGAAAGTTACCTGATCAAGGACACAGGCCTTATTACATTTTCCAGCTAAGGTGTGGCCTTGGTTTCAAAGAACAGTCAAGGGAAAATGTCATTAGAAGAACACCCAGGCTTGGGGCTAATCAATTCTTAATCTCAAAAGGTACTGGAATTCGAAGGGTAGGGGCACCCCATGGTTTTATAGTTGAGGAAACTGAGGCTCAGGGAGGAAAGAAAGATTTAAATTCTCATGGCTAGTGAGGATAGAATTGGGGACCCTTTCCTCCCCACACCATTCAGTGATTATTTGGGGGCCCAGGGGACAGGGGAGGGGCAGCGCTGCTGAGTGTTGGGGTCTGCTCAAGGGGCTGGGAGTGAGAGGAGCTGATATTGGAGCCATGTCTGAAAGGACGAGGAAGAATTTTCCTGATAAGGAGGAAGGGCTGATTAGGTCACGCTGTAGTTTCCCCAGTGAAAGAATGCTTCTTGCTATGGGGAATTATTGGGCATTTTTGAGTGAAGGAGACAGGACTGAATTATTAAATGCGAGTAAGGGCTTTGGAGTCTCACAGACCCGGGCTCCTGACTGGGAACCCTGTCACTTAACACCTGTGTGACCTCAGGCAAACTCTACTTCCCTCCCAGTCTTGCTTTCTCCTTGTAAAATGGGGATAATATTGGTACCTACCTCCCCAGGTGGAGGAGGGTTAAATAAAGTCATGGGTACAGAACACTTAGCACAGTACTTGGCACGCAGAAAGCACTAATGCATTGGTAGGTGGTGGTTTTTCTCGAACCCTCCCTGTCTCAGGCATTCCTTTACATCACCGAAAACAGACCCTCCCCCGCCCCACCTCCCACTCTGAGGGTACTGGCCTGGGGAAGAAGACCACCGTCTCTGCTCCCTCAGCAGTCAGACCCACAGTCTGTCCTAAACATGTGCCCTGGAGGGCTTGCTTATTGCTTTGAGGAATTCTGAGGTTTTTTATTTTTTCAAAGTGCTTTGTCATTCTGTAGATAATAATGGCATTTGTGTAACCCTTTGTAGCTTACAAAGCATCTTCACATACATAGTTTATTTCACCCTCAAAACAACAGCATGAGATAGATATTTCATTCCCATCTTATCTCTGAGGAAAATGAGTCCCTCGGCTTCCTCAGGTGTCATGATGTTCAGATTCCAGAGCCCAGGTCGGACCTTTCACAGAGAGTCAGGCCTAGGTTGGAAAGATGTGACTTAATCTATTTCTCTGGAAGATTCCCAAACTCCCTTTTCTTAAAGCTCTTCCTTAGCAGTGGATTCTGGGATACAGAATTTGCTTTCATCTCTCACTTTTTCTGAAGCAAGAATTTTTTCATTCATTCCGGGGTTGGGAATTTCAGATAGTTACTTTTCAATTCAGTTAATATTTATTGGGAGTTTGCAGGGCTCGTGTTTCCCTACCAGATATCTTGCAGCTGCAGAGGATGGTGGAGGTCAGGTCACTGCCTCTAGCCCTCATTGTCTTGTCTAGACGAGATAAACATCCACACACAGGTAAGTATTTACAAAGTTAAGTGTTTACTAAGTAAGAAATAAACTTAAAAATGTACCCATTCTGGAGGTGAATGGAGACAGCAGTCCTTCTGCCATCCTGGAATTTGTTTCCCAGTTTTTTATATCAAGACAATAAAAAGCATGATCCTTTTAATAGTTTGATGTCCCTTATTTAAAGACCTGGGTGAAAATCCTCTAAACGGTGAGCTTTGAAAGGCAGAGTCTACATGTTCCTTTGCTTGCTATCTTCAGCACCCAATATTGTGCCTGGTTGAATTTTCAAAATTTCTCTTAGATTTTTCTCAGCTTCTGATTTCATTCTCTCATGCAGTTCCAAATTGTGGTGCCTGAGCAATCTTTGTCTAATCCCTCCATGGTCCCTGGATGAAGTTAAAGGGCATCTCGTTGACCGTCCTCTCCTAGATGCCCTGTTTTAAGGCACACTGGGAGTTTGTCTGTTTTTGCACGGAGGTGGTCTGACTCCTGCTCAGTCTGATTCATCTCTGGATTTGCCACATGAACTCTAAATGAGTTGAAAAGCTTGCATGGTGATTGGTGAATTTCCCTCAATCTTTTCTCGTTCCAGGTTCCTATGCAGGGGCCGTGGTTGCCATGCCCCTGGCTGGGGTGTTGGTGCAGTACATTGGATGGTCCTCCGTCTTTTATATTTATGGTGAGTGATTTGACTTCATGAGTTCACATGGTGACTCACAGAGCTGGTATTTTATCTTATAAGTGTTTGGCTAAAAGTTTATTACATGAAAATGGAGATGTCCAGGATGAATTTATCATATAATGGAATATTTGTCTACCTGCGATTCCTTTAATGTTTATATTAAAGTTGAATTTTTTTTTTTTACAACAAGCAGAACATTATCTTTCTGTAAATTCCAGTTAATAACACCAGGAAAATCAATGAAATACTTTTTCTGCACTGAAATACTGTCATTTGGGAATATTGTAAATATTGAACAATTTCAAGATGGAAAAAAATGAGACCATATCATCAAGCCTTTTTTTTTTTTTTTTTTTAACTTCAGGTATGTTTGGGATTATTTGGTACATGTTTTGGCTGCTGCAGGCCTATGAGTGCCCAGCGGCTCATCCAACGATATCCAGTGAGGAGAGGACCTACATAGAGACAACCATAGGAGAAGGAGCCAACTTGGTTAGTCTAAGTGTAAGTATAAATGGGTGGATGAAGACTTGCCTCTTTTTTATAAGTATTTGTCTTAGTGACTGTGTTGTCCTCTTACAAGAAAAAGATGTCAATATCTTCACTAAAAACCTCATGGTATTTTTCCTCCCTAGAAATTCAATACTCCATGGAAAAGATTTTTCACATCATTGCCGGTTTATGCGATCATTGTGGCAAATTTTTGCAGAAGCTGGACCTTTTATTTGCTCTTAATAAGTCAGCCTGCTTATTTTGAAGAGGTCTTTGGATTTGCAATAAGTAAGGTAAACACACAGATGCTTCAAATAGTCTTAAACTTTAAATCTCTTGATTCTACCGAGAATATCTTTGTGTAATAAAACAATTAAATTGCTGATCATAATTCATAACAGTTCTAGGACACCTACTAGCCTGGAGGTCTGACAAGTTATGCACTCTGTGCATAGTATACATACATAGCTATTTAATTTCTTCTTAGTAAGGATCAGAGCTGTATTAAGCTGCTTTTAAAGATTTATGTTTTACCCAACCTGACAGTGTTTTTGAAGCTAACTCAAGGATGCATATTAGGCAAGGATAAAAAGATTTGAGGGTGCGGGTTTTCTCCTTTTCCTATAAACTACTTAGTGAGTAGCAGTAAGAGCCTTCCAGCTAATTTTGCAGACCACCCCTCTCTCCAAAAAGGTGGTGAGAGCAGTAACCATTGCTTGTATGGTTTAGAAAGAAACCCTGGTAATGCCCCCAGCCATTGTCATTAGGGTGTCTGTGTTTTAGGGAAGCGGGGTTTGGATGGTGAAACATAAATCATCATCATAAAAGAATTAAGCCTCCTTCCTTCAAGGGAAAGAGCAGCAGCTGAGCAGACGCGGATATCTGCACAGCTACAGGTACTGTCAGAAGTGACCAGGGAAGAGCTGGCATAGTCAGGTAATGGTGGCTGCCATCAGTGAGCACTCACTGGGTGCCAAGTGTTTTACTTACCACGTGCCACGCTCTGTGCTGGCCACTGGGGTCTCTGGGATGCATCAACGTCATCTCTGCTCCAGGAGTTTCCAATCTGGTGGATGAGACAGATAGGACTAAAGTCCTTCACTTATTCATTGTTTAAGACAGAAAAATTGCTTAAAATCACTTGCTCATTCATCATTTATGTATTCCAATATTCAGGCCTCCCTGGATCAGACATAATTAAATTTGGTGGTGGTAGGGGGCTGTGGAGTGGGGGTGGGACTTGGGGAAGCCCCTCTCTCAGAAGTAGTGACCAATAGCTCATTGTTTCTTTTCCTTCCAGGTGGGTCTCTTGTCAGCCGTCCCACACATGGTCATGACAATCATTGTGCCTATTGGAGGACAACTGGCTGATTATTTAAGAAGCAGAAAAATTTTGACCACAACTGCTGTCAGAAAAATCATGAACTGTGGAGGTACTGTGGATTTCATTGGATTTCATAGGCGGCTTAAGCAGCTTTTGTAGAATTAGAGCGAATGGAAGTACAAAGCATATTTTAGAGGTGATATCCAATCATTGGGGTCGATCTTAAAGACCCTGAAGTCCACCTCCCAGTCGTCACCCAGCCTGGACTCGAGCAACCTGAGATGTGACAACTTAGCTGATGGCTGATAAATCAGGACACACCTACAACTGCAGAAATGTCCCTTTCACCTCCTCTGAGGCCAAAACAACATGATTTCCAGTTACATATCTGTTTACTGTTTATCCTTTCCATACGTCCTTTCATATTTATTATTTACTTATGTAGTTTATTCCCTTTTCTCCTTCTTCCCTTTCTCCCTATCTATAGGTAAGAAACAGAAGAAAAATATTTTCTCTGAATAGTCTTTCCTCCTAACCCCTGCTTGTGCATGGGGTGCACGCACACACACACCATTCTCTTTCCTGGTTTATTTAGATCCTGCTTTATGTTTTAGTTTTGTAAAGACAAAGTAGAAGTTAGGTGATTCCCCAAAGAGGTAGGTGAAAGTAATTGGGAACCCCTGCGATGTTCATGACAGCTCACCTTTTTTAACTCCTCCATGTTATTATCTTTTTTGCTTTTTAGCTTTTTAAATTAGCATTTATTGAATGCTTTCTGTGCCAGATGCTACATTAAGTCTTTTACATACATTATCTTATTTAATCCTCATACCCACCATGTGGAGCTGGTACTATTACTATTCATATACACAATATGCAGTGAGGAAACGGAGGTAAAATAAAGTGACTTGCTCAAGCGGCAGATCCCTGCAAGATAGCAGGTCTCTCTGAGTCCACTGCCAATGCCCTTAGTCACTGTTTGCTGCTACCTCTGGAGTCGGCTTGAGCGGGTAGGAAGTAGAGGATAGCACCGCCTATGAGCAAGGGGTCACGGCTGTGATATTAAGTTGAAAAGGAGGGAATGAGCATGCTCTGAATCCAGATGAACTGGGTCAGGTCACCCTTTAGAAGTGAAGAATATATGGAGGGACGCAGGAGCAGGCGTGATGTGATCTCACAGCATTTCGGGAGTAAAGACTGATCAGTGAGACCGGGAACAGTCTGTCGGCTCCTGTTCTCCCAGCAGCTCAACTGCTGGTCCCAGGCAGGGATGTTGGGCCGGCCCTTAGCTTGAGCTTCTCTGTAGGAGTCTGAGGTTGGCAGATGCAGGCCTGCTCTCTGGTGGCAGGAGGTGAAGCTCTGGGACATTGCATTCAGGTCCTCTCCAAGGTAGCTGTCATAGGCGGAATAATGTCCACATCCTGATCCTTACAACCTGGAAATATGTTTCCTCACGTATCAAAAGGGACTTTGCAGATATGATTAAACTGAGGTTCTGGAGGTGGGGAGATTATCCTGCATTATCTGGGTGGGCCCAGTGGAATCACAAGGGTCCTTATAAGAGGATAGAGGAGTGTCAGAGTTAGGGAAGGAGACGTGATGGTGGAAGCAGGAGTCAGAGTGCTGCAGCTGCAAGCCAAGAAATGCAAGCAGACTCTAGAAGCTGGAACAGTCAAGAATGGATTCTCCCCTGCAGCCTCCAGACGGAATGCACTTCTGCAGACTGACATCTCGATTGTGCCCTGTAGAATCCAATTTGGACTTCTGGTTTCTAGATCTGTACAATAATAAATCTGTGTTGTTTTGAGCCAGTAAGTTTGTGGTAATTTGTTACAGCAGCACTTGAAAACTGATACAGTAGCCAAAGCCTCACTCCTCTAATTATCAAATTCTGCTCCAGCTGAATAGCTCTCCACCCCAGGCCCTGAACATATCTTTTTGTCTCTGACTTTGTTCACTCGCTTTCTCTTTACTGTGAGTTCCACTCACCCTCACCTCTGACCCCAGTTCTCTCCACATATCCTTTCTCATTCTGCTCAAGTCGACTCCTCTTGTGTTTCTTTACAGCCGTGTCATTCTCCAGTGATCCCTCTGAATTTGTCCACATGACTTGGTTGGCAGCTCATCATGTGCTACCTTATCACAGCTCCCTCAGGAAAATGTTTTAGGCAGATGGAATAACATGTGCAATGGCCCCGAGGCAGGCAGGGATGTTGCATATTTGAGAACAGAAGGAAGGCGAGCCACATGGTTGAGTGAAGTGGAAAGTATTAGGAGATAGGATCAGAATGCCTGGCTGGGGTCAGATCATGGCAGGCCTGGTTGACATATGCAGAGCATGGGTTTTATTTGAAACGCATTGGGAAGCAAATGGTTTAAAGTAGGGGAAAAAAACCATGATCAGTGTTTCCAAATCTGGAGAATGGAATTCAGGGCACGAAAGAAAGGAGGCCAGGTAGGAGGCTGTTTCAGTTGTCCTGTCAAGGGAAGATAGTGGCTTGAACTAAACTGGTGGCAGTGGAGGTAGAGAGAGGTGGGTAGATGTCTAAATTCTCTGAGCCAACTTTCCTCTTCTTTAAAATCCAAATAATAGTATTCACTTCAGGTGTGTGTTATAAGAGTTAAATGAAACAATATATGAATGCACCAACCATGGTGTCCAACCTATAGAAGGGTCTCAATGAATGTGAATGCCTTTTTTTCTCCTGTGTTCAAGACACTGAAAAAAACCAGAGGTTTTGCAAAGGAGTTATTCAACAAATACCTGCTATTCAATTGTATTTTCCTTGACCAAAAAAATGCATTTTTAAACCAGTAACTTGAAAGAAACTTCTGGATTTAAACACTATTTGCACAACCTCTTCTAACCCAGATGCCTTGAAGATTCTTGAACACATTTTGTGGGGATGCCTTGTTCATATGTCATCTGCTCCAATACCTCTGCGTTGTTTCTCCCTAACTGGGAGTGATGGTGTTGGGTGGTGGTGATGAGAACCCTCAAAGATGTTTAATTGCTAACAAAGTGCCTGTGGAGAGCAAGTCTTTTTTTCTGCAGAAACAAGGAATGCATATGTGGAATCTCCCCAGCCCCTCTCCTATCTTTTAAAAATACCTCTTCACATGTCTCTTAATGTTGTTTAATATTTTGACATAGTAGGACCTATGAGTCCTACATAGAAAATTAAAAAGAAAAAACACCACAACAACCCATGTTGTCTGCTTAAATACAGAGGTCCTAGAGTAGAGGTAACTATGTGAAAATGAATTTTGTGCCATTGCTGAAGAATGCAGATTGATTTAGAAATAGCAAGGCACTTGCATCTTCTTCTAGAAACTTTTAGTTGGCTTCATGTGTCCTAAAATGAAATACAGAGGACATTTTTCATCTGAGAAGGATCACACATCTGTTGGACCCAGTCACGTTCTTCTTTTCTTCTGCATAGATAAGGGATCTGTGCCATTGCAATCATTTAAAGCAAATAGATCACCTTAAGACGTAATGTTTCATTCTAGTTCATTGAGAATCAGGGCACATTTCCCAGATGCTCAAAGACAGGTGCCAAATTCTTACACTTCCCTCCATAGTAAGTGCAAAATGTGACTGAGGTAAAAAGAAATTCTAGTCTGGTTGAATTGGTTGCCTGTGTGAACGTTAGACTGTTTTAATACGAAATGAAAATTTTCTTAGTCCTTTAGATCCTAGTTTTGCTTCTCTTGGCAACTCTGAACAGGTTCACTTTCAAGGATCTCTTGATTACCCCTAAAGTTTAAATTTTACCCTTAAGCTCCTGACATACAGTCCTATCTCTAGGACTTTAACTGTTAGTAGAAACTATTTAGGCTCTTAAATGCTTTTTCTTCTTTTGGCAACTTGGCCAAGATCATTTTTTTTTTTCTTACAGATGAACTGATGTATCATTCATAAGTTTTATTCTTTATACAATGTCTTATTCTAATTCTTTGGGGGGAATTAACTTTCTGTACAACCTTTGTTGAGAGTGTTAAAATAAGTTTCAGCCAGATGCCATGTTATTTAAGATGGGCCACTCTGAAAACACTTAGAATTAGTATAGAAAACACTAGCGATTTTTCCCTATACATAATTTAAAACGTTGAAACAAAATTAAGAAGGAGTAGCTATGGTAGAAAGCCCACAGTTTTAAAAGCACTACTACTTCCCTCATTTCATTTGATCCTCTTTAGATGTCATTTAGAACAGCATGTGACACTATGTACAGGAATGAGAAAATGTGTGTGATTAAGAAACAGCTCACAGAGCTGTATGTCCACAACACAGAGGGCTGTATGCAGGATGGAGTGGCAAGCAGAAAGACGAGTGCTGGCAGGAGATGACACAGGAACAGCAGGAGGGACTTATTACACTACACTAATGATGTGGAGTCCTTGACAAAAGCTTTCACAAAGGAGTCACTAATCAGGTCACGTGGGTTAGAAAGACAGTAGTGTGGCGAATGGATGGGAGGAAGATGAGACAGGAAGACCACCAGAGAGGCTACTGTAGTGTCCTGGTGAGAGGTCACAGGGCCAGGACTAAGGCAGTGGCAGAGGAGGGGGAAGTGGAAGTCGGATTGGACATATTGCTGATTGTTATGTGAAAGCTGAGGAAGAAGGAGAAGTCCAAGATGATTCTAAGTTTCTGCATCAGACTTCTGGCCACCATGTGCTGAGCTGTGCCCATGTGCCCCACACAATATCTCATATACCCAATGCCATGTCATCTTCCAATGTCCTACAACGTTGTAGTATTATCTCTATTTTTTGGGACAAGGAATCTAAGCAGTAAAGTAACTGGTTCAAGATCACACAATTAGTGATTTTGAGGTAGAATCTGCACCCATGCCTGTGTGACTTTGCTAAAGTTTGGGTTCTACACACATGTAGATAGAAGATTAATTTAGAGAAGGAGAAGAAAGTGCATGGTGATGGTGGTGGTTTGCTTTGTTTTGGGGGTGTAAAAATAGGGGAACAGAGACTTGATTTGGGCATGTTGCCTTTGAGGTAACTGTGGGACAGTCATGTGGAGATGTCTGGAATCAGCACACAGTCTCCAAACGAAGCACCACGAATTGCCTCCCTCCTCCCAGGGCAAGCCGTATACTTGGAAATGGTATTTATATCATCTTTCCGTCTGCCATTGGCTGAACTTGTTGTTTTTGTTTTTTTTTTCCTCTTTGGTGAGAAGGAACTTCTTCATAATTTCCTCATTTTTTTTTTTTATTGTGCTGGACTCACTTATTCTGAATGAAAGGAACAGAAAGTACTTTTGTTCTGCTGTATTTTCTATGTAAAAATCTCATTTTTTTTTTAAAGAGGCCTGAAAACTTGGCGAACTTCTGAAATGGAAGAATTTTGACTTATTTACAAGTGGTGAGGTGCTGCTTTTTGTTTCAGACAGTCACTACAGCTTTCTGGTTGCTTTTGGCAATAAATATTAGAGTATTGTCATTTTGTTTTTATGTGAAAGGCTGTAACTTACGTAGTCAAAGGGGAATCCTTGCCAGTATATTGGCAAGTTTCAGTATTTAGCCATGGCAGAGGTAACTACCGACGAAGCAAAGAATAGTTAACATCCCTCATCCCACAAGCATCATTGGAACCTGTTGGGACCATTTGGTGTTCAAGATGCACAAGAATAATGTTAGGAAGCTCACGAACACCCAGGTAATATTAGCATAGTCATGTAGTCATGTAACACTTAGGTAATATTGTTAGCACTGTATCAGAATGTATGCACTAAAAACTTAGGTCTGTGGAAATATAGATTAATTCTTATTTGACAAATTAATGAACTTGGGCTGCTGCATGAAAATGACATCTTTCCCTCTACTGTTTCCATTTGCAGGTTTTGGCATGGAGGCAACCTTACTCCTGGTGGTTGGCTTTTCCCATACCAAAGGGGTGGCTATCTCCTTTCTGGTGCTTGCTGTAGGATTTAGTGGCTTTGCTATTTCAGGTAAAGTGTCCTTTGGGTTTCCAAATCTTGTCTATAGATTCAGCAAGTCTTGGGAGGAAGGAAGGACAAGGATATTGTATTAATAGAACCTTCTTTCAGTAGCCAGGCCACTCCCAACGAGCAGGACCACTGCCCAGAGAATTTCATGTAGTGCGAGTGACTTTGTAAGATCACGGAGGACTGGGCTTAGGAGCCCAGTCGAGCTGGGATTGTCCCCACTTACTTCGTCATGGGAAAAGACACAAAATGCCAGTGACCCCTGTGGGGCCCAAGCATGTGTCCTGGGTGAAGTGGACTTTCCTTCTTCAGCCCAGGTCACCCTCCCTAAGAGAGGCTCCTGTGACTTTCAGCCCTTACCTCCTGCTAAAGAACCACTAATGTCAGCTCAAATGACGATGTCACTTGACATATAGTCATAGAATCAGAAGGTTTTGTTTTTTAGAGTGAAAAACTTCTTTCGATATTTTCCTACTCCATTGCCTTCATTTTCCAAACAAGAAATGCAGATCCATAGAGGGGAAGTGACTTTCAGAACAGGGTAGAGCAGGTCACAGTTATAAGGATGATGATGTGAGCGGACGCTGACCAAGCGCAGACTCTGTGCCGGGGGCTGTTCAAAGCCCCCTGTGTGTATTAAGCCCTGTCATTGTCACAGCTACCCCAGGGGAGGTCAGTGATATACAGGAGCAGTAAACTAGCCTCCTGTATGGGAGAGGCCAGGGTGCAGTCATATCATGTCATAAAGACTTCAGAAGCTCCCTGTGCAAAACTAGGTGAGAGAGTAAAATTCAGTTGTTTGTCTCTCTTTAAAACATTGTAATAGTAAAAATTGTTTCTTAGAGAAATGTTTTCGTATATTGCATCTATCTCATAACATTGTGAAGCAGGTACAACTATCACTATTTTACTGATATTTACCTAAAGCTCAGAAAAATTGGGTACTTTCCTAATGTGACACAGTTGGTGGCAAAAGAATAAAAGAATAAAAGAACACAACGGCTTTGCCTGGCTCTAAGCCTGTGCTCTTCCCATTGCTCCAGGCTGCCTTAGACATCAAGTAGAGTGGTAATGTCCCAGGACAGAAAAAACACGGCAGCTCTGGTCTAAACTACCCAAAGAGATAGGGTATTCAGCAAAATAAATAGAACTGACAAGTAGTTAAATTAGAAAAAAAGGTCTATGTTAAAAGTAGCTTGCAGCTAAGAACTTAGGTTTAGAGGTAGGTGCATGGACCTGGGTTTGAGGCCTTCTTTACTGCTTATTATTTATAAAAGAAAACATTTGCTAAATTATTAAGATATTCAAGACTCAAGTTTTCTCGCTCAGAGATTGGAGAGTTGTAGCAGCAACCGCACAGGGATGTTGGGAGGCTGAACAGAGATAATTCATGCATTTTCTTACACTTCCCATGAGTTAGGCACTGTTCTTGGCGCTGGGGATGTTGCAGTGAGAAAAGCAGAAGATTTCACCCTCATAAAGTTTGCATTCTAGTGGAAATAAAGCCCCTAGCTTTATTTATGTGAAGCCCTTAGCACAGTGCCAAATGCATAACAAAATTAATAAATATTCACCATTATTGTTCTGTTATTATGTACTGCAGCCCAGTGCTGCTCATACTTTACGGCGCATAGAAATAACCCTAGGGTCTTGGAGGATGCAGGTTCAGAGCGGAACCGAAGGTCTGTGTTTCTAGCAAGCTCCCCAGCACTGCGGCTATGGGTGGGCCCCATTCCAAGTGGCAAGGATAGAACAATCATGACTTGCTTCCAGTAGGATGCAGAGGAACACTTTGCCTAGATAACTTTGTGATGCAAAAGAGATCCATACCCTGTCCCTAGGGAGATTGAAATGTTCAGGTTCATGTTGCTTCCTTTCTTCCGATTGAGAGTTTTCACAGTCAGAAAGAGAGAAACCTAATACCCCAAATCATAGCAGCTGCTTTTTTTCAAAGGCCTTACTCCACGCTTGCCGCTTTATAAACGTGATCTCTTTCAATCCCCATCGCAACCTGATGAGAAGGGTGTGGCTACATCCATTTTATTGGTGAGGAAACTGAGGCATGACTTAACTTGCCCAATGAGGCTAAGTGGCTGGGATTGGAATGAAGGTCTTTCTGACCCAACAATGACACCATGGGAGGGAATGTGGCCGTGGGGTGATAATTCCTCAGGATCTGTCACCTTTCTTAGGACAGATATGGATGCTGGGGAAGGCTGTGTGGCACAATTCAGGAGCTGATGATAGACAAGAGAAGTGAGACAGTTGAGGTTACAAAGATGCAAGGGATGAGAGATGCCTGTTTGGGGAAATGTCCTATGTACAGAACAGCTTGTGTGCAATTTTTTTCATCTGCTATAAAAATCTGTCAATATCTCAGTTTCCCAGTGATTCTCCCCTCCCCGAACGCCAGGATTGTGCAGCTAGAAACCTAAATGGCTTTTCTCACATTATCTTTAGCTGAACACAGATGCCCAGGCTTTGTATCAGAACAGAATACTCAACAATCATATTAATTGCTTCTTATCTCTGGGTTCTTTTCTAATAAAGTGTTTATCACATTCAAATCAACAGTAAGATTAATTAATCTTGCAGCTGTTTTATATTCTGATTGTCTGGCACTTTGATCTGAAAGAGAAGGTATGTTTATTACCACAAAAAGGTTTTCTCAAAAATCCTCCATGAATGGAGGTAGGAAAAACCAACCAACTAATCCAATGCGCCAGATGAGACAAAAACAATTTTTTAATCCTATTTTCAGGTTCTTTGCACAGAATAGAGAATTAAAAAGCCGAGCAAAACCAAGCAAAGGAAAACAAAAATAGGAATAAACAGAACCTACAACCCCCTTGCCACAATTTCAGTAGTTCAAATCGGCAATTAAATAAACAACTATTTACTGAGTGACTACTATGTGCCAAGCACTTTCTTAGTTCAGGGAAGATGGTGATAAACAAGACAGGTGGCTGAGCACCCATAAAGAGCATGCATGTTGGCTTTCACCTGTACGTACCATGCAATTAACAGACGTGATTTAACTTGATTCCTACAACAACTTTATAAGAGTGGTTATCCCAGCATATATGAAGAAACTGAGGTTCAGGAAGTTTAAATCCTTAGTCCAGGTTTGCATCTCCATTAAGTGCCAGAACTGAGGTCTTTCTGAGTCTTAAATGCACCTCTGGAGCGTACTGGCAAAATTGGCTTCCAGTGCCTTAGGTCTTCCTCATTCATGGCCTTGCCCTTCTCTGCCTTCACACCTCTGCCTTCATTCCACTCATTCTTCTCTCCTGATAAACATATTAACAGTGAAGTGTTGGTGAGTTGTTATTTCACCACTCCCAGCAGCAGCATCTTTTGATGGGAGATCTCAAAGAGAGGGAGCTGCGTGGCAGTAGCAGCCTGTGGCAGTAGCAGCCACAGCAGTAGCAGGGTGGTGGTGGTAGTTACTGCCGCCTAGCTACTTGCCAAGAGCTCTCACATATGTATTTCCCCCCGAGTCTCATATCACAGGTAAGTAGTAACAGTAATATTATCCCCATGTTAAAGATGAGGAAACAAAGGCTAAAAAAATAGTCATCTATATAGTGGATGCAAATTTGCAGACGTTTTATCAATTGAGAAATACATCAAGTAAGTATATGAGAGTTATATTTCATAAATTACAGAGGGTTCTGCCAATGTTGGTGCAAATATTTATGATGGAAAAGCCCTCTTTTCGTGATGCCATGTGGCCACTGAAGCAGGCTGACCCATGGCTGCCTTTTGAGAGTGAGTAGAGAGCCAGGAGTGGGTTATCATGAAGCGTGGTTTGGTTCTAGTCACACTGTATGGGATTATGTGATTATTTACTCTGAATAAATGTGATGCAGGCTCTTCAGTATTGCCCCAAACACCACATTTTGGAGTTCTGAACCTACAAGGTACAGATGCCCTAATTCCGTACCTATGGAGAGCCCATGGCAGACATTGCTAATCAATCGCAGCATTGTCTACCGACGCTGCTTTGTGCAGACGGAGGCTGACAATCTTGAACCCAATCTCTTGGTCTAGGAACTGATATCCATCAATCATATGCTAGAGGAAACCAATAGATTGATGAGGGTTGGGACAAGCTAAGTATTTTCCAAAATGTATTTGGAATTCTATTCTTGACTCTGATTTTGAGGTTTTGGCTTCACCGTAGGTTTTAATGTCAACCACTTGGACATTGCCCCCCGCTACGCCAGCATTCTCATGGGCATTTCAAATGGAGTGGGAACCCTCTCTGGAATGGTCTGTCCCCTCATTGTCGGTGCAATGACCAAGCACAAGGTAATGGTCTCCTTTGTGGCTGTGGCTTACAGTATCGGAGGACTGGAGCACTACACAAACTTGAGATTTCAAGGTCCTGCTCCAGCCTGTAAATGTCTGTCCTTGATCGTGACTGAGTCAGTTGGACTTCTTTTTTTCTTTTCTTTCTCCTTCTGTTTTCAAAACCATTGCTTGTTGCTGGCACCGGGGCTAATTGTTGTTTTGTTCCACTTTTCTCAATTGAGAAATAAAAGTTTGGGGAAGAGGTGTGAAGGCCATAGAGACTGTTTAGAGACACAAAGAAGAAACTGAGGCAGTCAACTCAGGATAAATGAATTACCCAAGATCGTTTTATAATTCTAAGTGATTAAACTTTATACCCTATTTCTATCTATTGCTTAGCATGTTCCGGCATAAAAGTATTAGTGCTGTTATACTTCCTTGTTAAGAAGAAAATAAACAAGACATTAATGATCCCTTCCAAGAATGTACAAGGGTGTGGCACTCAGTTACTGAACGTTTGTGTATTTAGACTAGGGTGGGTAGTAGAGGAAGATCACACGATCCATCCAGAGTTCATTTATAGGCCACATGATTTCTTTATCTTTGTCACTGAAAGCATTTCAGAATGCTGCTTTCTGCAAATAAGAATTTTTTGATACTACGGGGTTCTTACCCAATTTTTTCTTTAGTTGGATAGCCTATTATAAATATAACTTCAGAAATGTTTCCAGCTTCTTGGAGAAGAAAGTGTGAGATAACTTTTCTTCTTGACAGAAAAGAAAGGTAGGATTTAGGGATTTTATAGGCAGAGTATCTATGTTTTCCCTCTCTGTTCATGAAATGATGGGGTTGGCAACATGACTACTAAATCCAAGATATAATACTCTCTTCCCCCAACTTTAAACACGAATTCCCATTATTTTTTGATTTACTGTTTTTTGCCTAGAAAATATGATTATAAATAAGCTATTGGCAGTCAAGGGTGAGCCCTTGAATGACACAAATATTGTCATGTATCCAACAGCAAGCAAGAAGGACACCTCTGATATTTAAAATGGTGGGTTCCTAAAGTAAATTTAATTTAGCTTACTGTGTGAGAGGAAACCCCATTTGGGCATTTAAAAAAGCTATGCAATGGTGCTGCATGTATTTTTTGCATGTTGTTTATTTTAAAATGTATTTTCTAAATTAAAAAAATTAATATTTATTGTAGTTTCTAACTTTCATATTCATTGTAGGCTTAACTTTCTTTTGCTAAGTTTTTCGTTTAAATTAGGCTGGGATCCTGGATGCTCCTTCTGACACGTGTCCTCTGAAGAAGCACAGCATTGCCTTTGGGGTGGGCAGGTGCTTTTGTCCCAGGGGAGGCCTCCAGGACCTACTGTTCATCTCTGGTTTTGGTTAAAACATTAACTGGCACTTTCTTTCCCTGTTCAGACCCGTGAAGAATGGCAGAATGTGTTCCTCATAGCTGCCCTGGTGCACTACAGTGGTGTGATCTTCTATGGGGTCTTTGCTTCTGGGGAGAAACAGGAGTGGGCTGATCCCGAGAATCTCTCCGAGGAGAAACGTGGAATCATCGACCAGGATGAATTAGCCGAGGAGACAGAACTCAACAACGAGAGTTGTGCGAGTCCCAGAAAGAAGATGTCTTATGGAGCCACCACCCAGAATTGTGAGGTCCGGAAGAAGGAATGGAGAGGACAGAGGGCAACGACCCTGGATGAGGAAGAGTCGCCATCCTACCAGAAGGAAGAGGGAAACTTCTCAGACACATCCTAATGAATGAGAGGCACTTCTGCCTTCTCACCTTAGAACCAGAAAGTATCCATACCTATTGCCTTCCCCATAGCCCACCTGGCCAGAAGGTCAAATATGGGGACACTGGAGGGAGGAAGGGGGAGGGCAGGAGATTTAATCCACACTAGAGAAAAGAGAAATATCTTTCAATGACACTTTATAGGTGTGGAGCTTGCTCTGCTCTCAGTTGATAATATGTACATACATATTTTTAGATTGGCAGTTGACCCTTTTCTTAAAGAACTGAACTTATTCAGAAAGGAATGACTAGAAGAATAAGGGAAACAATACCATACTATTCAAAGAAATATTGAAGGAAATGGGAATTTCCTTCCTCTTTGGCATGGAGGAGAGTGAACAAGAGTTGCCACCACGTCTCTGAGGGCAGCCATGCGGAGGAGGGGTTCCCATGCTGTGCCAGGTGCTTTATAAACAGTCTTATTTAATCTCCACGACTCCATGACATACATTTCTTATCCCCATTTTACAACTAAGGAAACTAAAAGCAACAAGAGATTAACTTGCCCAAGGTCATTCTCCCAGAGCCAGTGCTGAGATTGGTAAAGCACCAGTTTTAGGGAAGATTTCTACTCCATGTAGGATGGACATTTTTAATAATGAAAACTGAAAATGAAGTGGGTTTTCTGGGTGAGTCCCTATTTTGGCAGGTGTGGGGGATGGGAAACATTTGGACTGACTTGGATTCAAACATTGCATGAGGGGCTAGATTCAAAGACCCTTAGTGTCCTACGTTATCTGAAGAGTCAGATGGTTCTGTGAATTCATAATTTTTTAAATGATAAGGGTCACAGACTATATGAGAGATTGAAATTAAACAAAAAGAAAGCTAAGAAAAAAAAGCCAAATTTCCAAAAGTCTGATGGTCAGAATAGCTGAAAAGGAGTAACCAAGGGATTGGTTATTAAATTTCAACTGTCTGTAATATCCAGAATGTGGTTAAATAATGTCCCAAATTACTTATAAACCTTTAAGACATTTAATAATTTAATAAGTAGGTTCATGTGTTTTACTAGGTAAAATTCTCTTCAAAGTGTCTTGTGTTTTAAAAAATGTGTGTCTTTAGCCTTTTCTGCTGGGGATTATATCAGAAAGTTTGATCAAATTATAAAAATTATGATTGAAGTATTCATACTGACTCTCTTTGGAATGATAATGTAGTAGTAGTTATATAAGGAAATAGTAAGATGAAAACATCTGGGACAATTAAACCTACAGTTAGTGTTGAAAAATTCATCTTTACATAAGGCAGTAACATGAATATTCTCTAGATATGTTTGAAATTTTAATGTTGGCATGTAAAGGGTTATTTGAAAATAAAATTATTTTCCTGTTCATTTGTTTTGAAAATTTTATTTCTACTTTCAGAAGAATAATATAGCGTCATGGAAAAATTGTAGATTTACTTGTAGTTTATTAAAGTGTTTTTCCTAATTTCTCTTATATATATTTCTGGTCCCTAGTTGTACCAGTGGAGTTGTAGTGTATTTTATTAAAAACAAAAACCTTGGGGAAAAAAATTGTCTGACTCTTTATTAAATAATATTCCTTATATCGCTAGTATACAATTTATGTTATCAGTCATCTTTAAGTCTCTTTAATGAGTTAATCCATGTAAGTCCCTTAGAATAGTTCCTAGCACATAGAAAGTGCTCAATAGCTATGCTCATCATTATCATCTTTTAACCTTTTTTGGAACTTTTCAGTTGAAAAGAAAGCATGCTATGTTGTTTTTATCCATTAGCCACAGACCTTATTGTGAAACTTGTGCTGTTTTATAAGTAAAAATATTAGAAACTTATGATAGCCAATGTTTTATTTTTTCTTGTGTAAATAAAGTCAAATAACTATATTTTTAAAAACCTCATGATAAAGTAGTAGTGTGGATTGTGACAAAAAGTTGTATTCATTTTCCCCCTATCTTGTTCTCATAGTGTGTATTTTTTTTTTTTTTTTAAAGGGAGCCCTGGATCATGATGTTAAAAACTAGAAAAGATCTTATTTTGTCATGATGGATTTTTCTCTATGTAGGTTGCATCGGACAAATAATTACATTTTAACACCAGACAGATGCAGTTTGCAAGTCACTGTACATTTTGCTGCAAATGTCCATTTGTAGAGCAACCCCTGGAGGCAGATCATCGATTCTAGCAGGAATGGAAGGAGACCTGAGGGCCTGGATTCTTGAGACAAGAAAAGTTTGATGGTCTTTTCCAAACAATGAAAGTTTTGGAGATTCTTGAATATGACAAAAATATTAATTATGCAAGAAATAATGGCCCATTTGTTATCCCTGCCTGGATGTTAAATTCAATAGGTAAAAATTGGAACCTATTATTTATATTTTACACTGCCTCCTTCCAACCCCAACAAACTTGTTCTTCTGTTTCTGTTTCTTATCTCAGTTCCTCACATCATCCTTTTGCTCAAGCTAGAATTCTTACAGGTCATCTTTAACCTCTTAAAAAAATTTCCTTCTCTCTCTTCCCTGCCAAGTTAATTTAATTTGCAGTCTGTAGATCCATGTCTTACCTCAGCTTTGGAAAATCCTCAGCTATTATCTCTTAAGGTATTGCTTTTGCTCCATTCTCTACTGTCTTTCTAGGAGTTCAGTCAAATGTATTCTAGATTATATGTAGGTCTGTTGACTATCTCTTCTATGTTTTCTAGCCTTTTGCCTCTATATGTGTCATTCCAGGTATTTTCTTCTGACTTATTTTTCAGTTATGTATTTCTCTCTTCAGGGAGGTCTAATATGGAAAAATCCACCCATTGTGTTCTTAATTATTAGTTATTGTATTTTCAGTTCTAGAATTGTTATTGATTCTCTTTCATTTCTGTTGTGTCTTTTAAAAAATATTTCCAGGCTGGGTGTGGTGGCTTGCACCTGTAATCTTAGCACTTTGGGAAGCTGAGGCGGGAGGATTGCTTGAGGCCAGGAGTTAGGGACCAGCCTGAGCAAGAGTGAGACCCTGTCTCTACAAAAAACAGAAAAATTAGCTGGATGTGGTGGTGTACACCTATACTCCTAGCTACTCAGGAGATGAGGCAGGAGGATCACTTGAGTCCAGGAGTTTGAGATTGCTGAGAGCCATGACGATGCCACTGCACTCTAGCCCAGGCAACAGAGCTAGACCGTGTCTCAAAAAAAAAAAAAAAAAAGAAAGAAAGAAAAGATTCCAGTCCTCTGCTAAAGGACTATGCTATATGATTTTCAATCATATATTTTATTTCCTGGAACATAGTAAGCTAATTGCTTTAAAGTCTGATCAATGCCAGTATTTGGAGACCATGTCATTCTGCTCCTATTTTCTGTTGGTTTTGCTGGTTCTTGTTTGTATTATCTTAACTGGGTCTATGCCTGGTTTTCTTTGATTATATCAGACATTGTATTTGAAAAACTTTCTGTAGAAATAATTTCAGCCTTAAAAATAATGTTGTCTTTTTTTCCCCTCCAGGGAACTTTTTGTTTGCTTCTTCCAGGAGCCCAAGGCATTAACAATCTGGGATCACTTTAGTCCAATTGCAGGGCCTGAGAATTCCAGGCCACGCAGGTGACTTGAAGCTGGGCAACAGGCTATATGAAGGTGCCTTTACTTCCAGTTCACCCTGACTCCTACAACCCACACTGCTGTGTTTTCACCAGATTCCAGCTTTTGTCCCCAGACCAGGCTATCAAATACTGGATTTATCAGAATTAATGAACGCTTCCAGGAAAAAAGTGGCCTCAAATGTTGAGTTCACTTCTCTGGATTTTCATCTTCTCTGATGGTCAGATGGTAGCCTGGAAATTTTTCACTGCCATGTAGGTTTGCCAATGCTTTTGAGCAGAATTAAAAAAAAAAAAATGCTTTGTTTCACTTTCCTAGTGTAAAGGTTGGTCTGAAGTACCTAGTCTGCCATTAACAGATACTGAAATCCCTTAATTTTATCTTCACGAATTCTCTCAAAGGGACCTATTTCCCTAGGGATAGTGTGGCAATAAATTAAACCCCAAATCTCAGTGGTTTAATACAGCAAATGTTTAGTTCTCTCTTGTTTTACAGGCTGAATGTGGGTTGGGTTGGGGTGGGGGAGAGTAGAGAGGCTTGTTTCAGTCACTCAGGTATCCAGGATTGACTTTTCTCCACTCACCATCTTGTAGTTAACTATTTGGAACATATAAACTCTGACATCACCACTAAAGGGGAAGGGAGAAGGAGGCACACTGGGTTTTCACTGTTTCACTTAGAAAGAACGCTGTCACTTTTGGTCCCTGTCTATTGACCTACACTAGCCACGTAGCCCTAACCTAACTTCAAGGGTGGCTAGGGAATAAAAGGGAGCGTGTAGATTAGTGAGTAAGCACTAATTACATCTGCCACTCAGCTCCAGCCTTGTTTCAGGGTCTTATGACCTCTCACTTAGCATGTTGAAATAGTCTCCTTGCCCCTAGTGTCATAAATGATGTGATGCTGCCATGTGACATTCTGGGACATCTGCACTAGGTTGTAGGGAGCAAATCTTTGTAGGGGAAGGAGTTTTGAGTCCCCTCCAGGAGAGACCAGAGGCCTCAAAGACATCAATTAATTGGAATAAAATAGATTCTGACCTAATTCAAACTTGAGTTAATAACCACATGGGCTAATTTGAAGGGACAGGGAAGTTGAGCTTCACTTTAGATTACACATAGTACTGTGTCCCAGGCTTTATACCTAAGCCCTCTCCATACATAATTTCATTGAATTCTCATGGCAACCTAGTTAAAAAGGCTCAATGATTTATTCCCAAGCATTTATCAATAAATACATGGTATCTCAGAGCAGAATTTAAACTCAAGTCTCTAAAGGCCATATTTTAATCTTAATTCTTAATTAGATGAATAATCTAATCTTATTCTTAATTTTTAAATTCTTAATTTAACATCAAATCTAATCAAGATTAGATGCATATTTTAATCTAATATTAATTAAATTATAATCTTAATTCTTAACTTTTAATCTGTTCTCCACGGAGGCTGGCAGTATTTCCAGACAATGGTGTTCTCAAAGTCATGAGAGTGCCCCAGTTATTTCAGTGAGGTGTGATGAAACTGATGGAATGAGCCCTGCCAGTTTAGTCCAGACCCCAAGATAGGGACAGGTGAAAAACCAGATGAACCTGTGAGATCTCTCTTCTCACCTACTGCTGGACTGGAATAAGACTTGAGAACTTGCTGCATTCCCCTATTTCCCTGGCTACACGTGTAGGTAAGGTAGAATGGTAGCACCCAACACTTACTGGGTTTGTATGTGTTGGGGGTGGGAGGTTTGCCAGGGGGCTGAATTTTTCCCAGGCATCCCAGGTAAGGAAACAACACTGTCCGGCCACTCAGTACATGTCCTGCTTAGAATAGGCGCTCAATAGATACGTTCTTCAAAATCTGATGAGATGTTTAAGGAAGATTGTGCTGGTCATGGTACTCAAGTTGACTTGTTAAACAGGGCAGATTAAATGACAGCATTTGTATCTGCTTTCTAAAATTATAATTTTTTTTAAAAACTGCATAAACCTACCAGGATGATGTGAAAGAGGGAGAAAAATCACATTCGGGAAGCTGAATGGGGATGCCTGAATCTTAACTGATTTCAGCAGAACTGAGTGAAAAAAGAAGGAAGCTGTTTCATGATACCACACCCAGGAAAGCTGCAACATTGAAGGCACCAGCACCAGGTACCTCTGGAGGACAGAGTGAGGGGAATGGAGTGGGGTTGGAAGAGGAGGGCTGGAAACATAGGATTGGTTGAAAGTTAGGGGTACTGGATTTAGCAACCCTGTCGAAAGTGCATGGAAGGAGCACTTATAACCCCAGAGTCTCTCCCACCAGCTCAACCACAAAAATGCCCCTCTCGTATGGAAGTGGAAGATGGGAGGTGGTTTTTGGAGGGGAAACTCTGGACTCAAGAAAACCTATCATAGCTGAATATCAGCTCCTAAAGTTAGAGATTTTAGTCTATTTTGGTTATTGATGTATCTTGAGTACCTAGAGATGCCTGGCATTTAATAACCACTTAGTAAATATTTGTCAAATGAATGAATGAGTGAATGAATGAACTTTATTGAACACAGGGAAATTAATTAAAAGATTACATGCTGAACACTGAAAACTTCCAGGTGCTTTCTTGGGCTGACCTTCCAAAATGACGCCAGTCTGACTCATATCCCCTCGGCAAGGGAATTAGAGGATTCATGGGATGAGGGGTGGGAACTTGCATACTAAGAGAAAGGTCTTACAGCGATTGACATTTGGGGGTTTTCTCACCAAAATATGCAGCTCCCTATGGGGCTGTCTATGGGGCCCACCCACCAAGCTTTACCCATGGGAATAGAAATCCTACTATTCATGAATTCATTCACTCATTTATTCAACAATTATTTAGCACATATAATGAGCACTCCAATTTTTGAGCACCTATAATATTCTAGGCATTAGGGATAGAAAATAAGTGAATGAAATAAGTCTTTGCTCTTATGGATCTTACCTTCTAGAGGATAGACAGGAAAAATAAGGCCATTGATTAGTAAATCCAGGACCTAGTCTGCCAGAGAGTGATAAGTGCTGAGAACAAATATTAAACAGGTAAGGGGGATGGGGAGTGTGAGGTTGGTGTTAGGTTTAGTGTTCAGGGATGAAGTGACCATGAACAGGGAACTGAGGCAGCGAGGGAACAAGTCAAGAGTAGTTTGGGGCAAAGAGTTCCAGGCAGAGGCAAAAGCAAGGACAAAGCCCTGACATGGGGACATGCTGGGCAAATTTAAAGAACCTTAAAATGGTCAGATTCTGGACATATTTCCAAGGAAGAAGAACATTTATTAGCAGGAGAATAGGAGCAGGATTTGTGGGGGGAGTAATCAGGAATTTTGACTTGATTGATTTTGGAGTTTTCCTTGCCAGTTGGTATCTAAGTGGAGATTTCAGCAGCACAGTGGAAATACAGTCTGGAATTCAGGGCAGAAGTGAGAGCTTGAGCTATACACTTGTGAGTCATCATCATATCACATTAATGTCACATAAGGCCAGGAGATGAGATTATCAAAATTCCGGTGCAGAGAACATGACTGAGCCCTAGGGATGCTCCAACATGGAGAGACCAGGAAGATGAACAGGAACTAGCAGAAGAGATGGAGAAACGGGGTAGGGGTGGGGGAACCCAGAGAGAGTGGCGTCCACGGCCGAGTGAAGCAAGTATGGTGTGGGAGAGCACAGTCAGTGTGTCAAAGTTTCTGCTGGGTCAAGTAAGACGAGACAACGTGCAGCTCATTGGCGACCTTGACAGGAACAGTTTCAGTGTAGTGGTGAGGACAAAACCCTGAATGGAGTGTGTTCAATAAAGGGTGGGCTTTTTGTTGTCTTCCTCTTACTTGTGAACAGACAGCCAGGGATTGCCAGACAGTTCAGGTAAGTTTCCAACATGAAAGACAGAGACCAACACAAGCAGGGAGAAAGGTGCTTGGAGGAAACCAGACATCACAGGGAGTAGAATAAATCTGAATTTAAAACAGAAGAAAAGATATGGCATCCATGTGACAAAAATAGAATTCTATTTTCAAAAAAGGAAGATACATCCAGAGGAAAAGCAAATGGGGCTAGAGAAAATCTTGAGTCTGGGAGGTCATTTAGGAGTCTGTTACAATAATTTAGAAGTGAGGGCCTAGACCAGGATTTAGGCGATGGAAATGGGGAAGAGACGTTATAGAAAACATTAAAAGAATATTTTTTTTTCTAAAAAATGTAATACATGCTCCTTATAGAAAAGTTTTAAAATATAGATAAATATATTGAAGGGAATAAAAATTACCCAACTATTATAGTAGATTTAATAACTTTTAACACTTAGGCACATATGCCTCTAGTCTTACTTCTATACATATGTATTTTTGAACAAAATTGGGATTATACTGTATATATAGTTTCATATCCTGCCTTTTGCACTTAACCATATGTAATAAATTCCCATGTCTATAAATATTCTTTGAGAACATGATTTAAAAAAAATCACTGAGATATTATTTACATACAGTAAAATGTGCAAATATTAGGTCTACTGCTTAATTTTTACCTATGTATAAATACACCTGTGTAACCACTCCCTAGTGGTAACCACTACTCTGATTTCTATGGTTGCCTGAACTTGAGTTTCATATAAATGGAATTATGCAGAATCAGTTCTTTTGAATCCTACTTCTTTCTCTCAATATAGTATTTTAAAAATTGATCTGTGTTACTGTGTTTATCAGTAGTTTGGTTTTTTTATTTGTGTGTAATATTACATTGTATGGATATACCCAAATTTATTTATCTACTCTCCTGTTGATAGCCATTTGGGTTCTTTCTAATTCTTTTTTTTTTTTTTGAGGGGGGCTATTGTGAATAAAGCTTCTATAAATATTCTTGTCTTCTTGTGAGCACATGTTTATATTTCTCTACAAGTGGAATTGCTGGGTCACAAGGTAGGTATATATGTTTAGTTTTATAGGAAACTGCCAAACAATTTTCTACAGTGCTTGGACAATTTTACTTTTCTACTTTTTTTTTGGAGACAGGTTCTCTCTGTTGACTAGGCTAGAGTGCAGTGGCACCACCACAGCTCACAGCAACCTCAAACTCCTGGGTTCAAGTGGTCCTCCTGCCTCAGCCTTTTGAGTAGCTGGGACTATTGATGCGCCCCACCACACCCAGCTAATTTTTCTATTTTTTTGGTAGAGATGGGGTTTTGATATGTTGCTCAGACTGGTCTCAAACTCCTGGCCTCAAGTGATCCTCCTGTCTCAGCCTCCCAAAGTGCTGGGATTACAGGCATGAGCCACTGCACCTGACCTTCTACCATTTATGAATACAAATTCCAATTACTCCATATCCATGCCAATGAGAATGTGACTTTAATCACTGAATGGTAGTATTTCATATTATACACCTAGACCAGTTGTTAGATGTTTAGATGTCAGTTGCTGGATGTTTTAGGCAGTTTCTAAATTTTCACTATTATAAATAATAATAAAGTCCTTGATTATAAATCCTTGACTTCATCTGTAAGAGATATTTTCAAGGGAAAATTAACCCAACTTTCCATTTCTACATTGTCTATCATTGAGTAAGTAACTGCTTAAATTTATTAGCAACAATAACAGAACAGATAATGCAAACGTGTAGCTGTCTGAAAAACAACTTCAAGATGGCTTTGAAATGCATTTCTTTCATAGTTACACTTGAAGTGGAAAGATGACTGAAATTCCGGGACTTGAAAACACTTCAAAGCCAGGCATAGTGGTGCCTGCCTGTAGTCCCAGCTACTTGGGCGGAGGAAGTGGGAGGACAGCTTGAGCCTAGGAGTTCAAGTCTAGCTTGGGCAACACAGTGAGACCCTAGATCTAAAAATAAATAAATGAATAAATAAATAAATAACACTTCAAACACACAAATATCCCAAGGTAATAGTATCTCTCTCTCTTTCTATTTCTCCTCGTCTGTTCCCTGCCCTCTCCTGCCCTCTCCTCTTCTTTCCTCTCTCTCTGTCTCTCTGTCTCTGTCTCTCTCTCTCCCCCATCCCTCTTTCTTTTTCTCCCCCTCTCTCCCTTTCACTTTCCCTCCCTCCACATACACATATCCACTTATCTTTTCTGGATTCTGAAATAAAGTTTGAGTTAAGCCAAATAACGACGACAAACCACTCACTTGAGAGAACTTCTACACTTTCAGCCATTTTGGATGGTAGCTTTTGTAGAAACATGGAGGCCCGGCTTGAGAGGAGCTGCCAGGTGAATCCACTTCCCTTTACTCCTCAGCTTTCCCCAATGGAGCTGGATAGCACCATCTTTTAGCCAGGGCTCATGGTGGAGCAGGACTAACCCTCTTACCAAAACTGGGAGAGGAAGCTGAGCTTTTCTAGTGAATCTCCCGCTTTGCCACACCTTTCATATGGAGAGACTATCACAGGGAAGGAGGAGCTACTACTGTCAGATCCTAAAGCTGGATGAGCCACTGTCGTTCTGGCTGGTGTTGGTGTCGGAGTAGCTACCCCAATGCCTTGAGGTGAGACCTTCAGAATTGTCAATTGGCTCAAGCATCTGGCTTTCTCTTCTCACCTTTTTCTCTCATGTAACTTTCTTTGTTTATTCTCTATCAGATTTCACCTGTCTCTTTCCTTTCATTTGGATTTATCTGCTCCTCTTTCTTGTCCTTCTCCACACCTCCCTTCTTCTTTCTCTAATGTAATAGTTTAACTGGAGGAGTGTGACTTATAGTGGTGAACTGGTCAGGCAGGTGAGAATATTTCCAGTTTATTTCTGTATCATCTTTTCCCACCATTCCAAGTAGTGACTATAAGATATGGGAATTAAATAGATAAACTCATTTTGAAAGAACTTGCATAGTTTCCTCTCAAGCCATATGACATCTGACTATAGTATGTAATAAAGCATGATGATGAACACCCCCCAAAATAATGTTAACATCCTTGAGAAATTAATGGAAAATATTATGAGGTATTGTGAATAAATATCCATAAAGGCTGGTTACATATTATTACTTAAAGAACCACTTAAAAAATAATGCTATTTGTATAACCAAAATGAATCTCATTTTTCTGCAAATCAAATAATTATGCACAGCAAGAGCCAACATCTTGGCTTTTACTAATTACAGAATTTTTTCACAGAATAACTTTTTATGTTTTAAGAGTGCTGGTTGTTTTAAAGTTGTTTCCAAGATAGCATGTTAAAGATCATCTTTCAGTCTTTCACATTTTAAAATGATGTAATACTTCCTTGATTATTTTAGCATAACATAGAATCAAAACACCACAGTTTAGAGTTCACAGATATTTACTTTTTAATCTTCTTTAGGAACACATTTCATAATGAGTTCTGGCCCAAAATCCAATACTGGTTTTCATCAGATTTTTAAAATTCTAATCTTATCTGAAATGAGGTAAAGAGTCAAATAACTTTTGGCTCTTTTTTTTTAGTGTTCATGGTTTCACATGGTTTTAATATGCTTGAGGATAAGCTTTCATTCTGAGGAAATAAGTTTAAGGTTCCCATGGGCCAACATATCCCTGTAAGCTGCACTCTTTCTCTCTAATGAAGGTCATAATATTTTTATATATTTTTGGAAAGATTGAAGACCATGATTCTTATAGATGATGAAACAAAATTGGTCTTTAAAACATAAAAATGTTATTTTGCTCCTTGTTTAAAACTCCAAAGATTTCTATATTACTTGTCTATCACTGCAGAACAAACCACCATTAAGTTTTTATGTTTTTAGAATACAAAACTATTTATTTGCTCACAATTTTATGGGTCAGCAATTTGGGTTGGGCTCAGCTAGGTGGTTCTTCTGCTGGTCTTCCCTGGGTCACTATTGTGACTGCAGTCATCTTATGCTTGACTACCGTTGGAGGGATTAGATAGCCCCATGGGCAGTCGATGCTGGTTGTTGACTGGGGTGCCCTGGTTCTCCCCCATGTGACCGTTCATCCTCCTGTTGGCTAGACTGGGCTTTTTTACATGGTGAACTCTAAGCAGCATTATAAGGAGAGAATGGAAGCTATAGAACCTGTTGAGGCCAAGTCTCAGGTGTCCCACAATGTCACTTCTTCTACATTCTCTTGGTTACAAGGCAAGGCTCAGTTCAAGGAGAGGGAAAATAGACTTTACGTCTTGTTGAAAGGAGCCTCAAAGTCACATTGCAAAGCAACATCCTTACAGGGATGCAAGGATCGTTTGGTCATCTTTGCAAACAATCTACCACAGCTTCTCATCACAATTAAAATAAAAAACAAATTTTTACTCTGGCCTTCAAGTCCCTGCATCATCTGATGCCCACTTTCCTTTCCAATTTTGTATTATTCTATTCTTCCATTTGTTCACTGGCCTTCTTTCTGTTACTCAAACTTACCCACCTTGCAGTTATCTCTGTCCGATGTGCTCCTTCCTCAAATCTTGGCTCCCTTTCACCATTCAAGTCACAGTTCAATGTCATTTCCTCAGAATTTTTAAAGTTGCCTCTTCTATGTTCTTAACTACTTTTTATTTTTATTACTGTATACACTTTTATCTATTTTATCACTCTCTGAAATTACCTTATTTTTAAAAAGATATGCTTATTACTTATTTTCCCACTGACATAAGGTCTATGAGAGCTAGGGCTTTGTCTGTCTTATTTATTCCTATATGCACAGGGATTAAAATAGGCCTACAAAATGGTTCCCAACATCAAATACACTTTATTATAGAAGTATCTCGAAGGTGGGGCAATGCCCAGGCTGTACTCTAGACAACTGGTTTTAAATGGGGCCAAATGGTCCTAAGGAGCACCCAAGGTTAAGAACCACTGGCCTGGGCTGGGTGTGGTGGCTCAAGTCTGTAATCCCAGAATTTTGTGGGCTTGAGGTGGGAGGATTGCTTGAGGCCAGGATTTTGAGACCAGCCTGGGCAACATAGCAAGACCCCATCTCTACAAAAAATAACAAATAATGATTTTAAAAAAGAACCACTGGCCTCACCTGAGAAACTTCATAGAAGAGATAGAACCATGACTGGGTCTTAAAGAGAAGGTAAGATTTCAAGAGATGGAGGAAAGAAGGCCTCCCTGTCAGGGTGGGCATAGAAGCATGGGGGAAAGGAAATGAATGTTGCAGAAGGAGCCAAGAATAGGCCCGTAAACTTGATTCAATAAGCAGTTGGTGATTGACTATTCTTCCTAAATATTCCAAGTGAGATCTGGTTTGAAATATTTTACTCCATTTTCCACTTAAACCAACAAAAGATCTTTTAACATTTCAGCATCCAAACTCAATTTCTAAGGCAGAAGCAGCATAAAAACCACAGTCAACTGATAACTCTCTCTTTTTTTTCCTTCAAAAAATATATTCTCTGATATGGGAAATGCATGGAGGAAACGACTTTAGATTCTTAAGTGGGGCACAGAAGTGATGAAAATGGTGTGTTATGACTGGTCTGTTAGAACAGATTGGAGATAAGAGACAGGAAAAGGAGAGAAGTAGGAAGCTGAGACAGGTTGATGTATTTATCCAGGTGATGTGGATAAGGCTCATGGTGATGGGGACAGAAAAGTCAAGGGTAGATGTGAGAGGCATTTGGAAGAAAGAAGCAAGTCACAACCCGTGATTATGGCTCAGTAGTCACAGCTGTAAGAGAAAGGTAGTCTTATTCTTCTGGGTTACATCATTCCGGGTGAGCATCAACATTGTTCAATTTAACAGAATTAACTTCACTTGGTGCTGTGTGTTACCTGAGGGGAGGAAAGTGGTAAGACAAAAAACAGAGAGAGAAAGCCATTTTCCTGGCACTGGTTTCCAAAAACCTCAATCCTTTTTGTAAAAAAATTGAGATATAATTCACATACCATAAAACTGGCTTTTTTAAAGTGTATGGTTCAGTGGTTTTTAGTATTAATATATTCACAAGGTTGTGCGACCAACACCACTGTCTAATCCAGAACATTTTTATCACTCCAAAAAGAAATCCTGTACCCATTAGCAGCCACTTCCTATCCCACCTCCATCCCCTGGCAACCACGAATCTACTGTCTGTGCCTATGGATTTGC
>CM052440.1:16299323-16393141 GCA_028533085.1 Varecia variegata | reverse complement strand
AAAACTGGCTTTTTTAAAGTGTATGGTTCAGTGGTTTTTAGTATTAATATATTCACAAGGTTGTGCGACCAACACCACTGTCTAATCCAGAACATTTTTATCACTCCAAAAAGAAATCCTGTACCCATTAGCAGCCACTTCCTATCCCACCTCCATCCCCTGGCAACCACGAATCTACTGTCTGTGCCTATGGATTTGCCTATTGTGAACATTTCATATAAATGGGATTATATAATACATGTTCTTTTGTGTCTGGCTTCTTTTATTTACCATAATATTTTCAGGGTTTATCTATATTGTAGCATGTGTCAGTACTTTATCCCTTTTCATGGCCAAATAATATTCCATTATATGGGTATACCATATTTTGTTTATTTATTCATCAGTTGGGCAATTAGGTTGTTTCCACTTTTCTGCTATTATTAATAATGCTTACGCCCTGTATCTTTGAGATAGCCTTTACTACTACTTCATGAGCCATTTTCCGTATTTCAAGAATACTACTGGGAACATCTCATCGGCTCACACAATTTTTAGAATGATGTCGTTAAAATGGAAGAGCATTCCATTCCTTTTTTCAAAATCCTCTGAAGGCTCCCTTTTCACTCAGGGTAAAAGCTGATCCTGAGCACAAACTCCAAGACCCTCTTCAATTTGTTCTCCTGACTGTCCTGTCCTCCGTCTCAGCTGCACTGGGCTTCCAGTTTTCCAGGTGATCCTCTAACACCTGGGCACCCCCTTCTCAGGACGTGTGCCCCTTGTTCCTGCGCTCTTCTCCCAGGGATCTCAATGGGTCGCTCTGGCTCCCCCTTCAGGCCTTTGCTCAAATATCACCTTCTCGGTCAGACCATTTCCAATCTCACTATGGAAAAGAACACCCCTACACCCCCACTGTGTTCTGCACATCCCATCTCCCTCCCTGCTTTGTGCTTCCCTTGGAACTTATTCTAACCGTGTATTTTATTTATTTATCTTGCTTATTGTTTGTCTTTTCCATCAGAATGCAAACTCCATGAGGGTAGGAATTTTGTGTTTCATTCACTGCTATATCCTCATCACCTAGAACAGTATCTGGCAGATAATAGGTGTTCATTAAATATATGTTGAATGGATGAAAGAACATGCTTCATATTAGACTGCTCAGGCTATCTAAAAGATCATATTCTTTGTTTTGGGCTGGAAGTATGGCCATCCGACGTGAAAGTCTGTCTAACTCATGCAAATCAGAAGTTCTCATGAGCATAAATCTTTGATTTTGCTCATTAGTTTAAACAATTTTAAAAATACAGGAATTACCACCTGGTACATGTAGTTTATTTGGTAGAATAAAACTTTGGAAACCTGGGATTTATGTGGGGAAGTTAGGGGGAGAAAGGGGAGTACCTAGTGCTGAGAAGTTTGGGGACAACTAGTTTAAACAGTTATCTGAGAGGTTCTTGGTTAGAGTAGCTGGTTAATTACTGAGAAATTCCAGGAAAAATAAAGCTGCGCTCTAAATAATCATTTATCAGTACATAACATTTGACTGGTCTGTTCAAAGGTTCCTATTGCAACTCATTTTGGCAGCACTTACCTAAAACTGAGGCAGCAGTAAGTGACAAAGGTTTTATTTATCTCCTGCTATTATCTGTTGACTTTTAAAGGGCTCAGTACTGAACAGCAGAAGATTAGCTAACCCATGGGAAAGGGTGAAGCAATGTCTTGTGAGGCCCAAGGCTCCTGTCTGCCACCTGGGAACCCTCCAAGCCAGTCAAGGTCACAGGCTGCTACTGAGAGAGAACATCTCAACGAAACGCTTTCATTGTATAGCTGTGTGAAGTGAGGCCCAAAGAGGGGAAGGACTGTGTTCAAAGCCACATTGTTAAATAATAAGAATCTGGCCAAAGTAAAATGAAACTGCTGATTTGAGACAGTTCTTGTTAATTGTGCTCTGATCAAACAAGGCACTTTCTGTATATCGTATCAGCTCATCAGTACTGTAACCTTGTGAGATAGGTATTATTTTTCCCATTTTATATTCAAGAGACCTGAGATTCACAGAGGTTAAGTAACTTGCCCAAAGTCCCAAGCAAATGGCAGAGCTGGGATTCAAATCCAGTGATCTTTGACTATGAAAATCTTTGATCCCTTTTTCTGAATTATGGTGTCTCCAAGTGGGAAAATCTCTTTCACTAAAAGTCTCATAATTCCTGTCTATTGATGTTTATAAACAATAATAATGATAATAATGATAATGATGATGTGTATTTGCTGGGTACCTACTGGTTATAGCAGGCATTATTCTAGCTTCTGGGAATACATAAGTGAATAAATAAAGAAAAATTCCTGCCCTTATACATGAATAAAGACAATGAACATCATAGACAAACAATTTATGTAGTTTTTTAAGAGGGTGGTAAGTGTGATGAAGAAAATAAATAGAGCAAGGCACATGGGCTTGGAAGTGTCTGAGAGTGTGGCAAGTTCAAACAGGTGGTCAGGGAAGGCTTCCCTAAGAAGGTCATACTGGAGCAAAGACTTGGAGGAGGTAAAGATGCAAATGTCTGGGCTGAAATGTTTGAGGCAGAAAGAAGAGCTAATGCAAAGGCCCTGAGGTGGAAATATGTCCGGTATGTTTGAGGACCTCGAGAATATTACTGTGACTCGAATGATGAGAGTGAAAGGGCATGGTGGTGGGAGGTGAGGTCAGGCAAAATGGGGACCAGATTGTGCGGGCCTAGTAGGCCACACCAAAGACGTTGGCTCTTAACCCCTGAAATGAGGGAGTCTTTATAGGGTGTTGGGCAGGGGAGTGACAGGATCTGGCTTACAAATTAAAAGGATCCCTCTGGCTGTCATGTGGAGGAAAGTGAAGGGTTCTCATTTCCTCAACTTACAGGAGTTCCAAGACTTCTATGTGGTAAGACCACGTAGGAGTCTTGAACCTCAACAATCTAGACAAGAAACAACAATGGCTTAGACTAGGGTGGTAGCAGTGGAGGTAGGGGGGAAGTGACTGGGTTCTGGGTAAGATTTGCTGAGGGATTTGAGAGAAAAAGAGGAATCCAGGAGACCTAGAGCTTTCCAACTGGAGATCTACCCCTCTCCTCCCGCTGATCCTCTCAGCGGCCATTTTATAAGGGCATGGTGGGTTCAAGAACCCTCACAATGTTTGTGTGACACATGGCAAAGCATTTTGCAGTCTGAGGAGATACCAAAATACCGTAAACTTTTTCACCAAAACTGTCCCTCTATACAAGTTTCAGTGTTTTAAATTCTAAGCTGCAAGAATCAGAATATGGTGTCATTGTCTGTCTGCTTGATCTGTGATTAGAGTCACTTAACCTCTCTGAGCCTCCATTTATTTTTCTGTAAAATGGGAATTACTGTTCTGCTGCCTCCATTGTGAGGGAATGTGAACTCTCCCCGAGCAGTGACTTTGTTCAGGTTACTGCGGTACCCTGGCACTTAGAAAGGTGCCTGACACATAGTAGGTTCTCAATAAATAGTTGTTCAATGGCTGCATGAAAGAGAATATACTCAAAGACCTTTGGGGAAAATACATAAATCTATGTTAGGTTAATTATTAGTAAACTAAAGCAGCTGCTGAGACAAGCAGCTTTTGGGGGGCGGGGTGGGCCGAATTAACAGGATAATTACTCTGCTTTGCCTCCGCCTGTCATTTCTAGATGTTCATGTAGTGGGGTAATGAGGACATCCCCTCAGAGTTTCCAGCCTCTGGTGCTCATACGCATTTCATAAGCCAACAGCACCTGGACAACTTATATAAGAACAGCTTTGACGAGCACCCGTTTTAAAAAAATTAAAACATCTGCTCTTTTGTCATCCCATTAGAGAGTTTCTTTGCACCATGAATCTGGACACTGGTGAGGCTGACAACGAAAATATATTATACAAGGTACGCAAAGCCGGGGGAATTGAATTCTGATCTCAAGTCAATGCGTTAATACATGAAAGCACATAGCATAGTGCCTGGCTATAGTGAAAGCTCAAAAAGCACCAGCCATTCTTGTTATCATCCGTACATCCTTCCCTCCCTCTCTCCCTTCCTCCCTCCCTTCCTTCCTTTCTTCCTCACTAATCCATTTGTCTTATAAATGTTTCTTGACACCTATTTTGTGGCTGGAGTAGGGCATATAAAGATGAATGAGACACTGCCCCTGCTCATGAGATAGTCACAGGAAGCCAATTAGGAAATAATGTGGAAGTGACATTCATCCAACCCATCTTTTCGCTGACGTTATTTTTTAAAATTATTTTTAATTTATTTTTTTAGAGATGGTGTCTTGCTGTATTGTCCAGGCTGGTCTCAAACTCCTGGCCTCAAGCGATCCTCCCACCTTGGCTTCCCAAAGTGCTGGGATTATAGGCATGAGCCACCGTGCCCAGCCTTTCCTGACATTATATTAATGCTTGAGTGGATGTCCTTAAGTGCCTCAGACTTTTGAGGCCCCTTTTCTTCCATAGTGAGACTAGAATGGCTCATCCTCCACTCTGTGCACTGTGGGGAGTCCAGCACGCCCCCCTCAGCCTTCCGAGGATTCCTGCTGGTCACGTGTTACTCTAGCTCCCTTTCCTGCTTCCCGTTGGTCATCTTGCCGTGTACTTTCTCTGTGCTCTCTCCGAATGGATTCCCCACAAGCAACCCCAAAGCACACTAACTCAAGATTACTATGGAGAGGAGATGTCCACTGTGTGGTTCGTGTGCATAACGGGAGATAGGGCATGTGATTTAAACACAGAGCAGGAAAACAGCTTCAAATGCCATGCAGACTTTAGTATTCCTTGACGTGTGTCAGCCATTTCCCGCAATTCCCCCATTAGAGATGCTGCTCTTTAGACTTGGGCAGGTTGCTCTCTAAGTGAAATTCTCTTTCACTCCCTGTCATTTTCTTTTATGACCCCTCTTTCTCCTAAAAACTGCAGTGGGGGTGTGGGGCAAGTGAGGGAACATGAAGGCTGGGGCAGAAATCCAGGCAGATGATGACGGTGATTAGACCATCATAAGCGGAGGTGGTGAGAAGCAGGCCGAATATTTTTTATTTTTTTCTTTAGAGACAGGATCTCACTTTGTCGCCCAAGCTGGAGTGCAGTGGCAGGATCATAGCTCACTGCAGCCTTGAACTCCTGGGCTCAAGCAATCCTCCTACCTTAGCCTCCCAGAGGACTGGGATTGTAGCTGTGAGCCTACCGCACCCGGTCAGATTCAGAATTTTTTGGAGGTAGAGTTGGCAGGTTTGCTGATGGATTAGATATGGGGTTTTAGAGAAAGAAAGGAGGTCAAGGATGGCTCCAAGTTTTTTGGCATGAGCCACAGGAAGAATAGAATTAGTGAAAGTAATTCATGTTTAATGTACAAATATCTGGAAAATATTTAAAATATTGGTAAAAAAACCAATAATTGCTCATAATTCTCATAACCTAAAGAAAATTGTTGTTAATATTTTGATGTTTCCATCTGGTTATTTTTTTCTTCCTTGCTAATTGTTCCAGGATTTTTTTTTATATATGTGTGTGTATGTATATAAAATATACATATTCTATATGTATTCATATACATACTTACCTATTTTTCCTACTTTAAGAAAAAACTTAATGAAAATACCTTTAAGCTATTGATATGCAACATTTTTCTTTCTTTCTTTTTTTTTTTTAGAGATAAGGTCTTGCTCTGTCATGCAGGCTTAAATGTGGTGGCACGATAATAGCTCACTGTAACCTTGAACTCTTGGGCTCAAGTGATCCTCCCACTTCAGCTTCCTGAGTAGCCAAGATCACAGATGTTTGCCACCATGCCCGGCTAATTTTTTAATTTTTTGTAAAAACAAGGTCTTGCTATGTTGCTCAGGCTAGTCTTGAATTCTGGCCTTCTGTAATTCTCCCGCCTTGGCCTCTCAAAGTGCTGTGATTATAGGTGAGAGCCTCTGTACCCAGCCTGATAACCAACATTTTTCTGTTATCAGGCAATATAATGCAAACAGACTTCTCTGTAACATTATTTTCTAATATTCTGAGTATTTCTCCTATTTCTCCATATCATTAAAAAGTTTCAGAAGAAACTAATTTTTAATAGATGCATAATATACTGTAGGGTAGCTGTAACATAATGCCTTTAGCTCTTTCTCTATTGTTGGACATCTAGGTACTTCCCATTTTTGTGTTATTGCAAATAATGCCTCAATCTTTGTACGTAAATATTTGTGTATGTCTCTTGATGATTTCCTCGTAAGAAATTGCTAAATGGGAAATCACCAGGTTAATATTTTTAGAAGTTAAAAAAGAAACAACTTCTTGATTACCGATCATTTCTCAGCTTTATACCTAACACATGGTGGTGATAAGCGGAGAGTTTAAGGTTCCCAACAGCGAGCATTTAAGCACTCACTTATGCAGTTTCTCACCAGGCTTTTAAAACCTGTGTCTACTTCTCTTCCAACTTTGATTAAATTGAAAAGGCTAGCTGTTCTTAATGTGTGTTAATGAGCATGAAGAGCATTTGAAAGTCATATAGGAACTGATGATTATGAAATCTCATCCAACGCAGTGCCTTTTATTTTATAAGAGAATTTCCTTTTCTACCAACACTATGCCAATCTCTTTCACTCTCTGCCCCCTGTTTGGCAGGGCAGGTTCCTGGGTCCAATATTAGATATTTCTAAACTTAAAAGCCAAATCTAAAAATAATGAGCATTTTCCTAAACGTATGGCTTCCTTAGCTGCTAACTAAGGATGTCACTTGGGATGATGATAAATAACTGAGACCCAGTAAAACGATCGGGGGGCTCCAGATGTGTACACGTAGGAAAGCAGGAGAGCAAAGTTAGATCTCTGGCTCTAGGGCAGTCTTAGGCCTGTGCAGTCCCTGCTGTATTGTTTGGTCTCTGATTTGGCTTTGCAGAGGTGCAGCGAGTGGGGTTATATTATTCACAGTCAGGCTCATTTGTTACTGTTTGTAAGCCATTTTGGGTTCCCCCGTCTCCCCACCTCCACGTATACATTCACCTTAGTGGATGTTAATTGTTTATTTTTTGGCATGTGAGACATTATGTTGACTCTAGGAGTCAAGGCTGTCCACAAGGTATGTTCAGAGAAGTGTCACCACCCTCCTCCTCCCTATGACCTCATTCCCCTTTCTTCCCACCTCATTCTCTCCTACTCCTTGCAGGTGATGCTCTCATTGATTTCTGGATTACCCTTCCTGCATCTCTTTTGCACAAATGAGAAGAAGCAGATATAATTTTCTTATATATCCTTATTTCTTACTTGGAAGGTAGCATATTATGTATACTCTTTTGCACTTTGCATTTTTTCAGTTGGCAATATACCCCAGAAATTATACACTATCAGCCCATAGAAATCTTCCTCATTCTTTTTTAACAGTAGCATAATACTCCACTGTGTGGATACATCATAGTTTATCTAACCAGTCTCCTAAATATGGGCATTTAGGTAGTTCAATATTTTGCAGTTACATACAATGATGCAATAACATGTGTGTATATATGCATTTTTTTGTTCTTGGAGTTGGATCTTTAGGGTCTATTTCTAGCAGTGCGATTGCTGGTTCAAAACATTAAGTGCAGGCCAGGCGTGTTGCCTCACAGCTGTAATCCTAGCACATTGGGAGACTGAGGCAGGAGGATCACGTGAGGTCAGGAATTCGAGTGAGACCCCTGTTCTACAAAAAATAGAAAAATTAGCCAGGCATGGTGGTGCACCAGTAGTCCCAGCTACTTGGGAGGCTGAGGCAGGAGGATCACTTGAGCCCAGGAGTTTGAGGTTGCTGTGAGCTATGATTGCACCACTGCACTCTAGCTCAGGCAACAGAGCGAGACTCTGTCTCAAAAATAAAGAAAGAAAGAAAAAGGTAAGTGCAAATGTGGTTTCGTAATGTATTGCCAAATTTCCTTCCAGAAAAGTCTTACCAGTGTGCATTCCCACCAGCAATGTATGAGGATGCCTGTTTGTTTTCCCACGGTCTTGCCAACAGAAAGTATGGTCATACTCTTTAATTTTTGTCAGCCTGATAGCTGAGAACTGGAATCTCTGCAAACTCTGACCTCTGTCCCCTCAATTGAGCAAGATTGCCAAGTGAGCTCTGTTTGGATAATCCTTCATGTTGGGGCCTGGAAAATGCCTCCAGGCAGTGAGCTGGGGCAACCACAAGGCTCACCTCCTTTGTTTCACTTTTCTCAGGGATGATAGTCCTAAATCTATTATCCAGTGTCTAAAAACTATCATTTCATTTATTTTGCCTGGTTTTCTAGTTGTGTAAGGCAAAAGTATAAAGCCAGTCCCTGTTACTCTGTCATGGTTAGAAGTGGAAGTTGGTTCAACATTCACCAGGTAAGATTTCCAGACAGAGGAAATAATCAAAAATTAGCAAAGCCATAGAAAAAAATTCTAGAGCTGAATAGATACATGTTTATATATTAAAAGGGCCCAGAGAATTCCAGGAAGAATGATTGCAATAAAATCCACCTGGTGAAAGTTCTTAACTCTGAGTAAAGAAGAAAAAAAAATTAGAGAATGTCTACAGAGGGAGAAAAGACAAAGAGAAGTTTTCTCTGTAAAAGAAAGAGAAGCTGAGTGGTATTATAATAGACCCCTCATCGGCAGACCACCAAAATACAGTGGACCAAATTTTCAAAGTCCTGAAAGAATTTGATTTGGAACCTAAAATTCTATAACCAGGCAAAGTAACATATGACTTGGTAGTAAAATTTTAAGAGAATATTGTGAACAGCCTAATAGCAACCAGTTTGAAAATAAAGTTGAAATGGATGATTTTCTTGGAAAATATAGATTACCAAAATCTATAGATAGAGATTAAGAAGATGTACAAAAATTGAATAGAGCTATATTCATAGAAGAAATTAAAAATTAATTTCCATGTATACCTATTAAAAAGTCACCAGGCCCAGAATTATCTATAAGAGAGTTTTACTGAACTTCAAGGAACAGATGAAAAAAATATGGAAAGCTCTCTAACTCAGGCAAAGAGGCTACCAGACTGCTACCAAAGCCAGACAAGGACAGTCTACCGTGAAGGTCTAATCAGGAGACAAAAACCTTGCCAACTATTGAAAAAGGATAAAATAATGGAAAGAATTGATAACTAGATATAATATTGTTACCTAGGTAACTGAAAGGAGATAAAGAGAACTGTAAGTTATCGCAATTGTAGCAGCTGCAGAAAGCAGCTTCCATATGAGAAGGTGAAGGAATAAAGGGAAGAAATTGGATTTATTAAAATATAGAAGTTTGGAGAAAGGGCTCATGAGCTGAAAAATCACTGAGGAGGGGCTGCTGCCTGCACTGGTGTCTCCGAGGGGAAGAGACGTGATGAGGTTTGTTCTGCAGGTGTTGGAAAACCACAAACTGGGTTCAGTTGTTGCTACAGGAAAATGCTACTGCATGGGTGAAGAAGCATTGCTGTTGCACGTGGAAGAGGAAGCAGAGAGAAGAGCAGAGAAGGCTGTCAGGAGGAGCAAATCCTTTCTTCCTCTCCTAGCCATGCGGTCTCCATTGTTAGAGTCCAAGAAGAAGGCAGCTGGCAAAGCAGAAATGTGGTTTGCAGAGTTCCAGCCCCAGCATCACAAATCAAAGCATGGGAGGGTGGGCTTGGAGCTGAGAGACAATAACTTAACCACTGGCACAGAGAGCACACACACAATGGAAAATTTATGCCCATCTCATTTACAAATGGATGAAAAAAGTCTTAAAACCTTAGCATAAAAATGGAAATTTTTGCCCAAAGAAACACACTATAGACAAAGTTAAGAAATGTGTGACTGGGCCGGGCACAGTGGCTCACACCTATAATCTTAGCACTCTAGGAGGCCGAAGCGAGAGAATTGCTTGAGGTCAGGAGTTCGAGACCAGTCTGAGCAAGAGCAAGACCCCCATCTCTACTAAAAATAGAAAAAATTAGCTGGGCATGGTGGTGCACTCCTGTAATCCCCACTACGTGGGAGGCTGAGGCAGGAGAATCACCTGAGCCCTGGAGTTTGAGGTTGCAGTGAGCTATGATGATGCCATGGCACTCTACCCTGGGCAACAGAGTGAGACTTTGTTTCAAAAAAAAAAGAAAGAAAAAAGAAATATGTGACTGATTGGGGAGAATGTTTTTGCAACATAGCTAACAGATATTTAGCCTCAATAACCTTTTCCAATATCATTAATAAAACAATCTATGAATGTATTGATTAGAACTTTTAGTTATTTATCAACAATGTACTATGAGCCAGGCACTGTGCTACCTCTCATAGACATGATTTAGTTCTCAGAACAGTTGATATTATTATCCCTGTCTGGCAGATGCAAAGCTGAGACTCAGAAAGTAGAAGAAACTTCCTTAATTTCTCATAGTTTCTAAGTGGTGGGGCCAAAATTCAACACCAACTCTGTCTGACTTCAGAGTTCTTTCCCATGCTCTTTCCTCTTCCTTGTGCTAAATTAGTTTACCTTGAACATTTCTAAAATCGCACTATTATCTCACATGAAGCATCCCCTGACTTCATCTTTTATGCTGTGGTCCAGCAGGATATTATACCCTTAAACTATCAACAGCACAATGAAAGAATAAATGCATTGTATGGATAATGTAATGTCAGTGAGTCTGCAAATATTTATTCTAAGTGAAGGGAGAGGGATAACTTATCATGTCCATTCACAATTAAACACTTGGCAAAAACAGTAGCTAGAACAGAAATTTGAAGTTGGACAGTTCACTAATTTGGTGCATGGTGTTGTCAGAATTATTCATCAGCCTAGCTTCATGCTGACAAGCAATTATTTCTCCAGGGCCAAGTGAATTTCATGACCCAAACCCATAGGAAACTCTTAAGCATGGAATTTGAAGATGTGTGCTTTATCTGTCAACGGATGACGCCAAACTAATTCTTGATTGGGATAATGGAGTGAAACAAATAATGAAGGTCCTGGAAATTTAAAAATCTTTATTTAGATAAAAACCTATGGTTCCTGTTTTTCATTTTATCTTGGACCAAATATTTGAACAGATTTATAATTACATAGCTAAACTGATAGTTTTGAGTTACATTCTTTTATTTTTAAGGGCTTTATTTTCTAGAGCAGTTTTAGGTTCACAGTAACATTGAGAGAAACAGAGATTTCCCATACCCCCCTCTCCCCCACATGTGCATAGCCTCCCCCGTTATCAACATCCCCCACCAGAGTAGTACATTTGTTACAATGAATGTGCCCACACTGACATATCATTATCACTCAAAGTCCATAGTTTACATTGGGTTCACTTTTGGTGTTGTATATTCTATGAATTTAAACAAAGACGTGATGATTTGTATCTGCCAATATAGTATCATACCGAGTATTTTCAGAGTTACATTGGTTTTATTTCCTTGTGGTACTGCTAGATCCTGACTACTGTTACTTTTGTGCTATGGGGTTGTTAACATCTCTTGGGTTAGTCCTTCTCACACTCCTTGGCATTCCTCTTTCCTCTATCTGTCCTTTTGACCTTGGCATTTTTCTAAGTTCTGTCCAAGGACCTCTCCACTGCTCTCATCTACTCCTATGGCTCCAATTACCAAGGTCATGCAGAAGATATCTATGTTACTCAGGGAAATTTTGGCTGCCAACACCAGAGTCCCCAATATTGGCCTAGCAATGATGATATTTAAGTATGTCAGAGAACAACAAGTCTGGAGATAGTCTGTTCCAGGACGGATTCAGAGGTGTCATCAGGTATTCAGGCTCCTTCTGCCTTTCACAGAGCAATCGTAGTTTCAAGACGGTGGCTGAAGCTCCAAGCCTCAGGTTCCCCACATAACACATTTAAAGTGGGAAGGCAGCAGGTTTTGAAGGCAGAAGAGAGGTTTCTTCTCATGCTGCTTTCTTTTTTTATCAGAGAGGAAAGTTCCATAAGTAGACTTCCCTTGCCTTAGAACTGGGTCATCTGTGTACCCTCACCCAGGCAGTTGATAAAGAAATGGGATTACCACGGTTGGCTTAACCAATTTTATTCATCACATGAACTGAATACATCACTGCCTGAATAAAATTGGGGTTTTGTAGCAAGGAAGGTAGGAGAGATGGTTGTTGGATGGTTGATCAGTAGTGTCAATCATCGCACTCAAAAATCAATGCCTCCAACTCAGATCTACTTCATGAAATTTAGACCCACTTATGCAAATACCCACAAACTATCTCAGACCCCTCGGATTCTGTGAACTCATCATCTTCCCTGACAGGGCTCTGCCTGAATCCCGAGGCCCTGCTCTAACACACACACACAAATCTCCTCCTCCTGCTTTCATGAAACGAATGGCATTGCCATTCATTGAATTGCCCAAAACAGAGAACTGGGTGTAATCCGTAACATCATCTATCCTTTAACCTTCACAGTTAGTCAATAACAAATTCTTATGCAATGTATCTTTTAAATATTACTCAGATCTTTGTACTTCTCTTTATCTTCCCTTCCACAGAAGCAAGCCCTTACCAAATAATTGACTTGCCAATGAACCAATTCCTTTATACCGTATTTACAAAATTTATTGGTTATATTTTAACATCTTTAATGGAATTGTTTGCCAGTTTTAATAAACATTTTGAATTTTAGTTACTGATAAATAACATATGTATTTTAAAAATTTAAGCAAGTTCTCTGAGTCCAGGATCCCTATAAAGAGAGTATGAGGCAAAACTTACATGCCGTTGCTTAGTGAGGACAGGGATGCAATCCTACAGAAGAAAGAGGGAGGGGAAAGGGGGTTAAGGCAAGTAAGGAATGAAAGTTGGTATGTGGCCAAGCTTGGGCACACCTTCCCAAGAAAGCATTGTTAGCAAATGCGGGCCATCTCCTGAGTGGTCACATGGAATCACTGCTTCTCAGAACAATCTATGGTAGAAGAAGAATAAGGGCAAGAAATTCATATGCAAGCTTGTTTCCATCTCCTGCCTCATGGGTGAAAGCCTGCCCTTCAAGGCATCGAGTCTCCCTCGCTTGCCGGTTGCATTACCAGCCCCTTTGGGCAAGTGTGGGCTAAGAAAAACCAGAGTCTCCCTGGGGTTTAGTCAGGCTGGACTTGCACACTGGGCCTGCTGTGGCTCCATGCCCAAGCCCAGGCCCATCCCTGAGGAGGCTGAGAAAATTGGAGACGTTCGGATATGAGACGATGGTGGCAGCAGCTGGGACGCGAGCCATCTCTGGGACTGCGCCAGCCTGGGAGAAAGGCAAGTGGCCAGGACTGGAGAGTATGTGAGGATGAGCAGATCTGCAGAGGTGCATGAACTGTCTTCGGTACATAAGCCAAGGCTCACACACTGCATGAGAAGTGAACGAAGGGATCCTAAAAGTACTTGAAAATTGACAAAGACAAACAAACAAAAAACAAGAACAAAAACAGAACACTCCCCATATGACAGAATTCTTTCCGTTCCTTCTGATAATTTTTCTGGATACTTTTTGAATGCTATCTCTACTTTTTTATAATTTGATCACTCTTTTTTTGTTGTTTTCTTTTACTAATCCCTCAAATGTCATAAAACCCATAATTTGGTATTCCTAGAATTAAAATATTTAAATTTATATTTACTTCCCCACAGATTAAAGACTTGAATTTGAAAAGAAAAACTTTAAAATTATTGGCTTAAAATATTGGAGAATGTTTTTGTGATTTCAGGTAGGAAAAGGTTCTTCATCAGAAGATAAAAGCACAATTCATGGACAGAAAGAATTAACATTAAAATGTTTAAATTACGTGCATCAAAATTAAAAGACTGGGAGAAGATATTTACAATGCATATAACTAAAAAAGGTTTAAGAATATAAACCTTTTTAAGAATATAAACCTCAAAATATAAAGAATAGCTACAAATTAACAGAACAGCCAAACAACCCAAAAGCAAAATGGGCAAACAATATAAAGAGGCAAATTACTGTGGGAAAACTGAGTGGCAAATAAACCTAACCAGTAATCAAAGAAATGTCAATTAAAATGATAATGAGATTTTAGACCCATCGTATTGGCAAAAAAGTAAGAAATCTGACAATACCATATGCTAGTGAAGACATAAAGAAATGGGAGTATAAATTAGGAGAGCAAGTTTGGAACACAATTAAGAAAAGCTTATTAAAGTTTAAAATGTGCATACACTACAACATTACAATTTTATTTTTAGTCACACATTCTAGAAAACATTTGAAACTTTGCACCTGTAGCTGGATATAAGAATGTTCATTGCAGCATTGATTGAAATAGTGAAAACAACCTTAATGTTCATTAATGGGAGACTGCATACTTTGCAGAATAATTGTAAAGCAGAATTAGGATTAATGAACTAGAAGGTAATGTTGGATGAAAAAGGAATTACAGAATGATATTCATAAAATTTATTGATTTAAAATTTGAAAACACACAGAATACTATAAATGGCTTATGACTATGTATATAGCAAAATTGTAAAAATATAGGTAGGACTGATAACACACAAAGCTCACAATAGGACTACCTTTAGGGCAAAAGAAAGGAAAATGGGATCAGGGAGGCTTCCAACTATATTTAAGGTTTTATTTCTTTCAAATAAAGAACTGAACCAAATCTGACAAAATCTTAAGATTTCTTGAATTTGATTGGTTGGTGATTTCTTGGGGTTTTAAGAAAATAGTCTGTTTTTCTGATGTTTGAAGACTTCATGCTGAAAACACTTTTTAAAAAATCTGAAAGAAATAAAAAAGTATAAGCTTAATGAAATTTACATAGAAATTTTAAATTGACTTTAAACGTAAACTAACGTTAAATTCAGAAGCATGCAATATTAAGTGGAATTGGTTGAAAAAATCTCGTCAGATACAAAATGCTAAAATTGTTAATTTATAACTCAAAACAATAGAGGTCTGTTGACTTGGTAAGAGTCTGCAGAAATGATTCTACATAAAAGAAAAAAACAAAAAAGCTCGAGAAATGAGCAAATCTCACTTTAATGGATAATCTGATTAGAATGCCTGTCACATAGCTATTGATGCTGCTGTTTGCCAGTATCTGGGTAAAGAGGTGTTATTAGAATACAGTTATAGTGAACTGTCATCAAGAACCAAAATAAAAGTAGCTTAAACAAGGAAAAAGTCTATTTCCCTTTCACATAATGGTTTGAGTATAAGTAGTCCAGGAATGAAACATCAGCTCCACAGTGTCAGGCACCTAGGCTCCTTCTAACTTGTTGCTGTGTCATTCTTGACACACAATGTCCATGTATAGTCCAAGGTGGCTGCCTCAGCCTTCACCATCGTGTCTATTAATACATATCATCCAATAAAAAGGAGGTAAAAAGAAAGTGGAAGGCATGCTTCATGACTAGGAAGTTGCTCACATCATTTTGTTCATATTCCATGGCTACACCTAGCTGCAAGAGAGGCTGAAACAGATAGCTTTATTCTGGGTATAGTCCATATACCCAGCTAAAATTCAAGAGTTCTAAGTGAATACAGGGAAAATAGATATTGAGAAACAACTAGGAATACGTGTTCAGGTGACAAAAATAATCCTTTAATAGCCGATGTGAGATTCTTCTTAAGGAAGGAAGTGCCTTTAGGGAAGTATCTTAAGAGTCATTTGGTTGTGAAAATACAAGCAGTGGGGCAAAGAGCAGAAAGAGAAGCTAGAATGAAAAGAATTTGAATATTTCTCTGCATAGGCAAATGAAAGTATTTGGATTTTTTTTTCCCCCTGGAAAGAGGAAAGAGAGGGAGGGTTGCCAAGTTACTTGACAAAAGTTTGCACTTCCCAAATTTTATTAAGTCTTCCACACGAAGAAAGGCTCTGTGAGGGTGGGTTTTATATGGGCAGATGTGTGTGGAAATCCAGGAAGGGGGCCGAGGTTCAAGTGTGAGCCGGTAAGGTGCACGACAGGGAGAGCACTTGACTAAGTGATCAACACACAAATGGAAGTACGCAGAACCGGCCCTCCGCTTTATATCGGCTTAGTGCCTTTGAACCTGAATTTGGAAGGGTTATTTCTCAAGAGTCTCCTGGGTTTTCCCAGTGAATGAACTCCTGGCAGGCCTCCTTTGCCAGCCTGAGTCTTAGGCCCCAGCTGTGGGTCATGCTAGACTCAGTCTCACTTTGGAAGGGCCCATTCACTCCTCGCTGCCCAGGCTTCCCCTGTCATTAAAGAGAAAGCACAACACCAAGACTCCACACCAGAATTCTGTGTGAAATTCAGAATTTTGTATTTGTGATAATGTTTGAGAATTTTGGCAAAAATAGTCCATCTCTTAAACACTGGGTGTGACTATGAAAGTTCTCTAAAAATTGACGTGGATTTTAAAAAGTTATTGTTTGGGGGCTTTGGGTAAAAAAATCATGTTTAAATTGTTTTTATTTAAAAAGTTCTTTGTGTCTCAAATGAACTTAGTGAAATGATAACTCATTTATTCCTTCATTTGTAATGCTAAGTGCTACAGAAGACAACACAATGCGTTAGACATAGTCCTTGCCTTCATGAGGCTTTTCATTAATTGACTGGTTTATTCATGGATTCAATATTTATTGAACATGTACATATGCTTGCTACTGGGCTAGGAACAGGGGAAGAACAGGGAGTAAGATATGCTGCCAGCCCTCAAGGAGTTCACTAGGGAGTGAGGCAGACGTGGAAATAAACAATTACAAGACAGTGTGATGTGTGCTACCAAACAGAAAGGCTTAATGTGCTGTGCTTGTTGATAGCAAATACACAACTTTTAAAGCCAGAGTCATTTGTGGGATCTTTAAGATTAAAAAACCAAAAAAAAAAAAAAAAGAAAGAAAGAAAGAAAAAACAAAACCCCCTGCAGACTGGGAGAGCCCTTTCAGTTTTCAAAGCATCTGTGATTTCTCTGGTATTGTTTATAGAACAGAGCCTGAGAAAAATCTTTCCTGCTAACAAGCCAGAATTTAGTTTATAATTAGACAAGAAGGCTCCACAACAAGGGGTGATGGAACATGGTCGAGAATCTTGGAGAGGACCAAAGGGAAACAGTTTAAAATTCATTTAAATTTTGAGGTTTTAAAAATGTCCATTTATTTTCCATGGAAACCAAGTTCAACCCAACACAGAGACTGAAAATTCAGGGATTGAATTATTTATTGTATCTTTACCTGCTTTAATATGAGTAATGACTATTAAACACTTACTATGTGCCAGGCAGTGCTATACATTACCTTATTTAGTCTTCATAAACATCTCATGTGGGAATTCTTAGCCCCCACTTTACATGTGGGGAAACTGAGGCTCAGAAAGCATATTTTGTCCCAGTTTATACTGCTAGTGGGGCAGAAGTGAGAGCTGAATCCAGAGTCTACGAGATTGCAAGCCCTGTGTGCTTAGTTCCTATGCTACAGTATGTCCCAGATCCTATCATTTTTACAATAAAACTATTTTAGTTGTTTATTTATTATGCTCATTTATACTCTACTGACTACTTTCAAGACACATATAATAAGATACATTATAATATAAAATATAAAAGCAGTTACAATAAAAATAAAAAGGAAATTAAAAGTCTTTTGAGGCAGGGACAAGGTAATCAAACTAATTATTTTCTATAAATGTTCACTGGATGAATAAATGAATGAATTAAACTAAAATTAGAGAGTTTAAACTTGGAAGTTCCTAGAAGCTAGAGCAAAAAAGAGAGACATGACGAGTTGTATAGCTGACATAAGAAAGCATACAAGCTTAGCAAAACAACTTATTGCGTGGACTTTAATAATGCCAGTATCATAAATGACAATGTCTTCAACCGCAGTATTTCAGAAGAAACAGAAATGATTTATATACAAAAGTTATTTTTCTAATGGTCTCTAAAGAACGGACGGTAAATCCTTACAAAACATTTCTGTGGGGAGCTAAGCTAATATGCTCTAGGTATACATCTTCTGTTGTGCTAATATGATGCAATGATGGAGATCAGAAATTGTAGAACTAAAAGACTGAGTTGGGTAGAAAATGGAGACTCCCAAACACCTGACAAACTGTGACGGCACCACCCTTGAGAGGCTCAGTGGATGCCAGTTGGATGACCAAGGTTCAGACTCACTGCCACTTCCATTTGCCTTTGCACTTTTCTTGTTTCACCCTCTCACCTTATATTTATTGAGCACATCTGCTGTGTGCAAAACATGATGACAAACCCAGGGACAGATACCAAGATCAATAAAAATGGCCCTTGCAGTTAAGGAGCTTATAGTCTTTTCTGCTACCTAATAGAAAAAGAAGTATTCCTGCCTTCTCACAATGTAGGTATCACTAAGGGTTTCCTTCCAGGAATGTGAGCAGGGAGAATGAGATGGGATCCACTCAGGTGTGCAGTTAGCAGATGCCTTTGGAGGGTAGATAGATGAAACCGTTGTAGATACTGGAGCTCAGCGCAGGGTGAGGGGCACTGTCTCGTGTGTGTTAGTCGTGGTTAATTTTGTGCCTAGACTGCTGGAAGAATAGCTATGATCTCATGTCCAGCAGACACTCCCAGGTCGCTCTGATTCTTAGTAGTGAAGGAAAGGCCTCCTCCCCAGAGAATATTTCTCTCTAGTGGAAAAGACGGTAGTATCGCAAGACTGATGGGCCTAGGTTCAACCTCACCATTGGACTTTCTAGCCCTTGGCTTTAGACAAGCTCCTTAGCCGGCTTCAGCTTCCTCAACTATAAAGAAGGGAATACGGTCTACTTGGGAAAGTTTGTATAAATATTAAAGTAATTATAGGAAAAACAGAAGGTCAATACATGACAAGTATTAGTATGATGATTATCTAATTTTCTCTGATTCCTCTATTTATAGCCATGAGTTTAAATTAAGATTTACCTCAATTCTCTTCAGTTGCTTTTTACTTTTATGCATTTTTTCATTTTGTTTTGTTTATGTGAAGTAGGTTTAGAATTTACTAGATAATATGCTTCATGAAGACAGGAAATGCATCAGTCTTGTGTTGTATAATCAGTACAGTTCCAGCACGGGGACTCAATAAATACGTATCGAATGAATGAATGCAGGAATGTATGAGAGTGAAGTGGGGAGGGCTTGTGCTCATAAATGCACTCATCCTCATCACTCCATACATCAAGGTTTCTGATTTGGAAAATATAGTCCTTTTAATATTGCATTGTACCTAAAGATATCTTCTGTTTTTGAAGGGGCTGAGGGGTCTGAACACTCCCCACCTAATTGAAATTCACATTGCTTTTCCTGCTATTGCTGAAGATCTGTTTGATTTTTATAATCTCCTTCTCCATCTTACTTCCCTTTATATGTTAGGAGGGAGACAATGAACTCCAGTCTGATAATAACTTTAGACTTCATATGTGGTTGCTATAGACACATTTGTTTGTTTTATTAGGTAGATAGTAGCTTTGCTTTTTCAATATAATGCATTCAGCGATTAAGTCCAGGGAAGCCCACATTTGCTGATAGATGGTTTAATATTATTCTGTAAGAGCAACACTTTAATAAATTAGCCATTAATGAAAATGTCCATGATTAGTTGTATTTGATCATTGGCTACAGATCCATAGAGAAGATATCTCCAAAGTGATTCACAGAATCTGGTATTTAGAACCTAATTTTTGCAAATTGACCAAGGGGTTGGGAAAAAAAAAAGAACTGAATTTTTTAAAAAAGTTAATAAGCCAGGTATTTAATGCTTATAGATAGATAATAATAAAATCAGAAAGGATGGGAGAAACTTCCAAGAATTTTCTTCAGAAGAAGAAAATTAAAGGAGGCATTGACAAAATTAAACCCAGTAATTAAAACCCAATGAGTAATGATCTAGCTTTCTTTATAAAATAATAGTGGGCCTTGTTCTGATGATAATCTGATTCTCTTTGATAACTACAGTAGCAGGGAGGGATAACCTTTGAAAACAGGCTTTGATAAAATAACAAAGCATTAACTCTTCTCCGCTTCATCCGTGATATCTGATCCCCAAAACTGATACAGACACGTTCGCTTCCTTTGCCGAGAGACAAGAAAGAGGGCTGGGCTGACAACATCTTATGTCTAAAATAATTCATCATTCTGCAGTGAGATGTGTCTCCCCAAAGTATCACCTTGTCTTCTAGTCTCCCAATATGATGGATGAGGATGAATCATTGTAGGAGTATGAATTTATTTCTGAAACATAAAATCCCAGAGATCAGTGTAGACATTCAGCTACTCTTTTGCACACTTCACTCTGCCTGGGGTCGTGGGGAGGACTTCCAAGGGAATAGCTACAAGGGTTACTCTGATCTCTGCCGTTGCTGCCACCTCTCATTTTGCTATTAAGTTTTCGTTGGCATTTCTGGTTTGCTGATGAGCATATTCTGTTGGTGGGTCACCAAGCACCAAGACTGGGGAGAATACCTACCAAATAACAGCTAATAGGGCTCTAGACTGGGACCTACGCCCAGCTTTAGTACAGGAGATTTGTGGCAGCCATTTTCATGACATAACCAACTTTGATTGAGGAGCGTCCGTTAAATAAATGTTAGGCACAGTGCACTGGATGTCCCAAATTAAACTTCATGAGACACTAAAATATAGATAATTTAATCCTCTTTTTACCGATAAGCAAGTAGAGCCTTGGTGTAGTTAAGAAACTTGCCCACTGCTGCCCAATGTCAGGAGGTACAGCTCTTAAACTTAATGCAAATTTTTCAAAGTGTAGGTCACAATCCATTGGTAGGTCGTGAAATCCACCTAGTGGGTCAAGACAAGTGTTTTTAAAAAATGAAAGAATAAAATAAAATAGAAAATATCAAAACAGATGACACATAGAAAGCCCGAGTATTTTCTTGCAAGCTTTCATTTCAGTTAAATGTATACGAACGTGTGTGTGCTGTGCTGTGATGTGAAATCTATTGATTACTGCGCATCACAGTCCAAAGTTTTGAAAAACCCATCTCTGCGCAGCACTGATCCAGAGGGTGAGGTTGTTAGCAATGAGATTTTGGGGAAATGGTTGGCACCAGAGCTCCTTCCATCCAAAGCAGATGAATTGAATGGTTTAATATTTACTCCAGAAAAGTGAAAATTTCATTACAAAACCGTGTCTATGAAACTACTGATGAGGCACTTGGGATATATTTTTGAATCCAAGAGACCTTCAGGGACCATCCTAAGTAACTGTCTAAATCACTTAAGGCATTTGTGGTTAATAGAACTGTCTCTTTTACCCTAAAGGGCATTTATATAAGTTAGGCCCTGTTCTAAGTGCTTTACACACAGGATCTCTCTTAGTCCTTACCACAACTTTGTGAGGCTGGCATTATCGCCCACAGCTTAAGACAAAGACACTGGCAAACAGGAAAACTGACTGCCTTGCCCAGCAGAATGCAGATTCAAACCCGGGCTTGATTTCCACGTCAAGTCCCAGCTGGAGGGAGGGATGGCGTTACCATGTCTTCCCTCAGAATCTCTTCCCTCAGTTTTTTTTTTTTTTTTTTTTTTTTGAGACAGAGTCTTGCTTTGTTGCCTGGGCTAGAGTGAGTGCCGTGGCATCAGCCTAGCTCACAGCAACCTCAAACTCCTGGGCTCAAGCAATCCTTCTGCCTCAGCCTCCCGAGTAGCTGGGACTACAGGCATGTGCCACCATGCCCGGCTAATTTTTTCTATATATATATTTTAGTTGGCCAGATAATTTCTTTCTATTTTTTAGTAGAGACGGGGTCTCACTCTTGCTCAGGCTGGTCTTGAACTCCTGACCTTGAGCGATCCACCCGCCTCGGCCTCCCAGAGTGCTAGGATTACAGGCGTGAGCCACCATGCCTGGCCTCTTCCCTCAGTTTTTAACAACTTTATTTTTTTCTCTGACAGAAGGACTTTCTCTGAATCTAATTTAAGTCACTCATGCTGCAGTCGAAGCCCTTTCCCTCTTTGTCTCCTTTGTGGTGGCCAGGAACAGCTGGTCACCGTCCTACTGACAATGACGCATTGTCAAGTGGGGGACAGTAATTTTCCTCCTTCAGAACCAACAATCTCAGCTTCTTGATCCACTTTTCCTTGGTCCTATTTTCTCCCAACCCTTCAATTACTTCTTTGTTTCTTGCCCCGTCCCTTGGGGACAGCTCTGCAGCTCGACTCCTTGTCAGCAGTGGATGTGGGGCAGGCCGAGGTTTGGGCACGTCTGGTTCTTATTCCTCTGCGTTTCCCTGAGACAGGCCCCTCTGCGCCGACTTCTCATCTGCATTCAGCCTCCGGCTGCCTTGACGGCCCTGCTGGAGCCCTCCCCACACAGATCTTGGCTCCCTTCCACGCATCCACTCACAACTGTGCAGGGCACACGTGCCTCCAGCGGCTCCCACCTCCCTTGTGGCTCACTATTGTTAAAATTTGTCACAGCCTCCTTGACTCTGCAGTGTCCTTCCCCCAAGTCCCCTTCCAATGCCCTTCTCCCACTCTCCAGTTATCCTCACAGCGTCCCCACCTCTCAAGGCTCTGCTCAAATTCTCAGCTATTCCTGCCGAGCGGAAGGTTGGCGTCTCACCCACCTCTGGCCAGCTGCGTCCCTTTTTAATTTCTCTCTAAGCTCTTTTCACTTTCTGCCTCAAGACTTTTTATGTACATATATCATTCTTTTCTTAATTATTCATTTATAGTTGAATTTTTAAAATAGGCAATACATGCATCTGGTATAAAATCCAAAAGCTATAAAAGGCACACAGCAAACATTTTTCCTAATACCTTGTCCCCCAGAGGCAGGTGGCTAGTGTTACCAGCTTCTTATATATCATTCCAGACATATCTCACATATCCAATTTGTGACATTATATACAAATTTATATGTGATACATATCCAATTTGTGATATATATACGCACACACATACACATACATATGTGTTATCCACAAATTGGATAACTACCACATACATTTTTCTGTACTTTCTTTTCAACTAGTAGTATATCTTCAATAGTACATAATTTTATAAAGAGCTTCCCCATCTTCTTTATGGTTGCATAATATTCCACTCGGTAGATCAAAGCCTAATTTATTTCGTTAATCCCTACTAAAGGAAGTTTGTTTTTAAGAACATAGACTTTGGAATCAGACTACCTCAGTAGAATTCTGGCTCTGTCACTTACTAGCCACTTACTTAACTTTGGGCAACTTACTTAACTTTTCTGTGCTCTGGTTTTCTCATCTGTAAAATGGGAATTGCAATAGTACCCACTCTTAGGGTTGTTGTGAGGATTAAATATGTTAATCAATGTCAGGTACTTAGAACAGTGTACAGCACATAGTAAGCTCCAGTAAACGGTAGCTATTGATTAGATTGTTTCCCAAGTTTTGTTATTACATTCTGAACCAGTAAATAACCTTGAACATAGGAGTGGTATCCAAATATTTAACAACTATTACAGCACAGACGTTGACAAATCAGAATGATGCTGGCCATAGTGCTGAAGCATGATCCCAGAGGCCCCCTGTAGCATGACGTGTTTACCTCTTGAGTTGCTGGGTTGCAGCCAGGTCCGCGGGCTTTGGGGAGGGGGCTGGATGACAGGGCAGCAGTGGGTACCGGTTGGACTTAGACAACAGTATTTACTGATAAATAAGTAAGCATTTCAGTATTTTAACAACTGCTTCTGGAACATAGCAGGTGAAATTAGCTCTGTATTCAAACATCATTTCATACACGTGTGCGTATATCTTTTAGGATAAATTCCTGGAAGTGGAATTGCTCTGTCAAATGTTATGCACACTTGCAATTTGTCCTCTCTAGAGATTGTACCAGTTTACATCCCCACCAGCAATATATGTTAGTGAACTCCTTTTTATCTTTGCCCATCTAATAGGTGAAAAAACCTGATATCTCAGTGTGGTTTTAATTTGCATTTCTCTCATTATGATTGAGTTTGAATGTTTTTAATGTATTTAATAGCCATTTATACTTTCTCTTTTTTTGACTTTTATTATGGGTCTTATTATAATTGAGTTTGAATATCTATTTATATAACAGTCATTTATACTTCTTTTTCTGTGTACTGTCATCATGTGCTTTACCCATTTTTATTTTGTGTTGTTGGTCTTTTTCTTACTGATTTGTAGGAGCTCTTCATATATTATATGCCATTCACTCTTTTACTTAACTCTAGAAATTTACTGAGCACATACAGCAGGCTTGGTGCTGTTTTGTGACTTTCTTTTTTTTTTTTCTCAGACTTAGTGAAGAATGTTTTGTGACTTTCATACAGAGATTAAAAACAATAATACGACAGTACTTACCTTCAAGGAGCTTGAAGACTAGCGAAGGAGACAGATAAATAAATAAACATTTGCAATAAAGAATAAAAAGTGCTCTGAGAGACGTGAGCTTGGGGTGCTTTGAGAGCACAGAGGAGAGGGAACGTTCATGTGGACCACATCTGGTTAGGGAATTCTGCAGAGTGTTCAAAGCCTTCGAATAGTGGATGCTTAATCAGTGCTTGTTCTGTGTGTAAAGACTGGTTGGCTCCTCTGGTTGAGTACCTGGTTGGCTCCTCTGTTTCAGACTCATTTCTAAGGAGACCAGCATCATGATTTTCATGATATCTGCTTCTGCTCCATAGTTAAGGCCTATTCCCAGACCCTAAAACACAAAAGGAATATTGTGAACACAACACTACCATCACTGCCAAGCTCTACACCCATGCCTGTCTGATAGTAAGGAGCTTTATCTCCATTGGAGAACAATAGCTTACCATTGAACTATCAGCTAAATTTCCCAAATAAAGAGGGATCTTTCCAAATATAAAATAGGCCATATCCTCCATGTGGTCCTTTGTTCTATCTATTAATGATCTTTTAGCAACCTTGGGGTTTTAAATGCAGGTTAGACATAATACAGCACTCAGGCCCAACAATGACCTTCACCTTTCTGTTATATCTTTTATTGAGAACCTGCTGCAACTGTTTCACATCCAATTAACCCGTATAGTAGCAATGGTATTAAGTGGGTCATCCTATTTTAAGACTTTTTTACAAGAGTTGAATGCAGTTTGAATAATCTACTCCAGCTGGGGCTGAAACAATTGAACACAAGCCTCGGGCAGAACAAAAGTTCTAAACAGCTAGAGTCCCTTCTGCATGGTTCTAGTGTGCAGCCGATTCTTTGAAATAGCGTATGTCATAAACCACCCCCAAAGTAGCTTGTACCTTATCCAACAAGGTTAAGAGTTATTGCTTCAGCTCTCAGCAGTGCCAGATAAAAGAATTCCACTTTCCTATCAGCAAGACTGCATATCATCTGAATTAATGGGCAGAACTGGCTACATAATTTGTGGGGCTCAGTTCAAAATAGAAATATGAGACCCCCTTATTAAAAAATTATTAATAATTTCAAAATGATGACCACAGAGTATTAAACACAGCTGGGGAGAGGCAGAGCCAGATCTGCAATCATGGATGTAATGAGACTAAAATATATGGAGAAGAGAGTTATAGATTATTTGCCATACCTTGAAATTTATAATTGCCTTTATTATAAAACCATGACCTATATTATAATTTTTTTAGTAGCTAACTTTGTGTATCACATTTCCATCAACGACATTTTTCCACCAAGGAAGGTAAATGAGATGCATGTCCTTTCTCTGTTCCCCTGGCTTCCTTTTCTTCCAAATTATGCCCAGAATCCAAGTCTCTTAGGCTCTGATTCAATGAACTTTTGACTAACCAGTACTTTTCAAGCTTCCTAAACTGTGACTTTACAACTGTATTACATTGAAATCTAGGTCACATCAACACACACATATACAAGTGAAACAAAAGCTCCATTAATTGATGTTTACCTTTCTACTTGCAATGCAAATATTTACTACAATATTCATTTATATACAATTTCATTGAAAACAAACAAACACAAGTCATAACCCACTAAATTGATTTTATAAAACAGTAATGGGTCGCATCACACAGTTCCAAAATTATTGCTTGAATGTCCATGTTGCTTCCCTGTTGGGAAGGGTAGGTGAGGCCTGGGGGCATCCATAGGAAATGTTCTCTGGAAAAAGAGTGAAAAGGCAGGAAATAGACACATTTGGACTCTACTGGGGAAATACAAATTGGCACAACCTTTCTAAAAGCAGTTTGCTAAGTTTACTATAGTCTTAAAAATGTGTTCACTCTGATTCAACAATTCCACTTCTTACAATCAGGCCAAGGTAGTAATCATTGATGTAGGCAAAGATTTACCTACAAAGGACGATCAATGCAATATCATTTGCAATGGAGGAAAATTGGAAATAAGTTAAATGTTCAACAGTAAGGAATTAGTCAAATGAAGGCATATATTTTTGAATTGGATGTGCTACCATTAAATTATATCATATATGTAATCAAAGATTTAGTGATATGAAAATACTTATGATATATTAAATGAGGAAAGCAGATATAGAACAGTATGTACTGTGTGATGCCATTTTTTTAATGAAAAGAGACTACATGGATATATCAATTTTAATTTAAAAGTTCAGAAGAAAACATATTAACTATTAACAGTGTAGTCTCTCAATATAAGGTGTGTTAGGCCACTAGGGCTGCCATGACAAAATACCACAGACTGGCTGGGTTAAACAATAGAGGTTTATTTCTCACAATTCTGGAGACTGGTTGTCCATGATCAAGGTGTCAGTAGATTTGATTTCTCCAGAGAGCTCTCTCCTTGATTCGTAGATGGCCATCTCCTCTTTGGGTCCTCCCATGGCCCTTTCTCTGTGCTCACACACTCCTGGTACCTCTTCCTCTTCTTGTAAAGGCTTCAGTCCTACAGCATTAGGGTCCCACCCTTATGAGCTCATTTAACCTTAATTATCTCCTTAAAGGCCCTAACTCCAAATACGGTCACCTTTGGGGTTAGGGTTTCAACCCACGTATTTTGAGGAGACACAATTCAGTCCATAGCACATGGGTTGTAGGATTATAGGAAATTTTCTTCTTTTTGATTATCTGTATTTTCTAATTTTTCTACAATGACCATCGTGTAATTTAAATTTAAATGACTTGTATAATTAAAAAATAACAAGAACCAGTGGAGAGCTCCTCCAAAAAGAAGGGAAGGACAGGGAAAATAAAGAAAGCAATGTGCATTTGTCATAGGATGAGTGAAGAAAGTCATTTGAGACTTTCTAACGACAATAAATTAATATTTTATCTCATGGGTTACATATTCAATAAAGCGGTTTGTGAATATATTTTTTTAAAGGCTCTGATCATTAGCACTGACTACCCAAACTGATGAGTGTTCAGCTTCATGCTTCATCCATCTGTAGAAGAGTTTCTGCAAAGCATGGACCCAGGGACTTCAGTGAGTCACTGAAAACAGCTGATTGCAGAGAGACAGGTGGGGCTCCCATGTGGCTAGTAGCTTCTAGATTTCATATTCAGTGGGGCCTGCTTCTCTTTGACATTTTTTTACCATACATTTTCATGTGATATTTCATGTTTATCCTCACAATAACTATCTGACATAAGAATTCTTTTTACCATTATTATATTTTATATATATGTATATATTTTTTTTAAGTGAGAAAACTAAAGCCTAGAGATTGACTTGACCAAGGTCACATGATAAGGCCAGAATTGAGACTCGAACTCAGGCCCCTGACTCTGACACCCGTGCTTTCAGCACTTCTCCTACCACGATGCCTCTAGGTCTTGAAAATCTTGTCTGGTTCTGAGAACACAGCTTCTTGAAGGTTGTGGTGTCTAATGAGAAAAAAGCAGTAATTCAGTCTGCAGCCACCAAACGCTTTCCAATAGATTGATTCCGCGTTGGGACAGCCTCTCTCTCTTTGTCCACTTCTGTGTCCCCCTTGTGGCCACCCCCCTGTGAAGCTGAGTGCCCCGACTCTGTCCTCTGACTGTAGTGACCACCCAGGCCTCCAGTGCTGGCCTAGGCCATACCCTTGATGCATCAATATTCATAGTTTGCCTGATTTCTTCCCATTTGTTTCAGGATCTTTTATAGATCCTGATCTGTTGTGAACTAATTAATTAGGGTGAGAGGGAGGGATGTTCAATGAAAAAGAGAGAATCCTGGAAAAGGTAAAGGAGTCAAAACATTAATCAAAAAAATAATTTCTATGGATGGAAATCTTTTTTGGCAGGATGGCCTTTCTGCCATCTCCCTGATGTTATACAAGAGTCGATCATTAGCAATATGTTAATGACTTCTTTTATCTCTATTCTATTCAGCAATTAATTAAAATATCTCAGCACTGATAAGCATTTCACAGAATAAATATTTTGATCTCTTTTGCCTGGCTCGAAAGTGGAGTAAAGTGTAGGAGAAAATATATTAGGTTAAGAGGACACAAACCTGAATTTGAAGCCCCTCTTTGTCACTTTGCTGAGTCACTGAATCTCTCAGGCTTAGTTTCTTCATTTGCTAAAAGAAGATCATACCACCTAGCTCCTAACTAGATAAGGACTAAGTGGAAGAAGCCTTCATTCTCCCAGTGCTGTGCTGGAGCCAGCTGACCCTGGTTCCTGAGAGTCAACAGGTAAATTTTCAGGAAGTTCTGACATTTAGAAAAACAAAGGTAAAACTCATCATGTCCTAATTATTTTACAATTGACTATGCTCTTGTGGTTATCTGTGTCTACTGTATGTGTGTGATGGAAACACTACTAAATATCGACTGGTGTGCCACTGTACATCTTCCCCCAGCTCTGTGTTAGGGGACATTACACTGGTAGTTTGAAATTGGCCATGATGAGAGTATTTACACCATGAAAATGAACAAACTCTGCAAATCAAGACCTGATTTATTGTATTGTTAATCATCTAAGGCAGGGGTTCTTAATGTGGGCACTGTTGGCATTGGTGCTGAGTGATTCCTGGTCGTGGGGGGCTGCCCCGTGCACTGTAGGATGTTTAGCAGCAGCCCTGGTCTCTACCTACTCATGACACTCCCTCCAAGTCATGACAGCCACAACTGTCTCCAGATGTAGCCAAATGTCCCCTGGGGGCAAATTGCCCTCTTCTTTTGATTGAGAGCCCCTTGCCAAAAGGGTTAGCAAATTAAGATTGGCAAGCACAATTTGTATACAGCCTGCAAGCTAAGAGAGGTTTTACATTTTTAAAGGTTTGTAAAATATAACAAGAGACTAGATATGGCCTGCAAAGCCTAAAATACTTACTTTTTGGCCCTATAGAGAAAAAGTTCGTTGACCCTTGGTCTAAATGATGGAAAAACGGTTAATAATGTAGATTAAACTTAGAAGTGTGTCATGTTTGTAGCTGTTACGCTATGAAGTTTGTTCTTATAAAAGAGATTAAATAGGCAGACTTAAACTATAATACATAAGGGCAGAAGAGTTAAGGGACAGCAAGAGAACTGCAAATAAAGGATCCGGGGAGTCTGGTGGGCAGAGAAGGGGCAGATGAAGAATGGGGCTGAACTTAGTTTCTGCTCTATGCCTGGAAGACGTGTGGGCGTAAAAGGAAGTGATTCAGCAAAAGGAAGAGCTCATGCAAAGGCATGGAGGCAGGAGAGCTTGGTACAGGTGGGCAGAGGTTGGGGTCTCTGAAGAGGCAGGATGTAAGAAAATTCTAGAAAGATAGATTAGGGCTAGATCATCGGGAGTGGGGGGGTTCTAAATGTCAGGCATTGTATGTTTATTTTTTAGGCAGTAAGAACCCACTGGAGACTTTTGATTAGGAGGGCACCTAACAAGTTGCTAGGTACATAGTGGCTGACAATCAATCAATGCTTGTTCAACTACTAAAGGAGAGAGATAATAGTGGCCAGAATCTATTGAATGCTTGCTACAGGCCAGGCACTTTTCTAAACTACTTGTGCAAGGCTCCCCACAGCCCATGAGACAGTGTATGTCCATTCTACAGATGAGAAAACTAAGACTCAGGGAGGCGAAGTGTCTTGCTCAAGGTGGTGACTGAAGAGTGGGCATCTGACCAGAGCCTATGCTTTACCTTGCTGTGCAATTTGGAAAACAGAAGTAGAAGAGAAGAGAAGTGGGTTATGGGACCAATGTTGTTCTTCAGCGGAGGGACAGGACGGGTTGGACATCAGAGACAATCCAAAGACAGAATCTGTTAGTACTTGATATGGGAGACTGCGCAGAGGGAAGCGTGAGGAAGCTCAGAGTTTCTAGCTTCAGTTCCTGGGAAGCCATAGAGCTATTAAGAGAGACTGGGAAGAGATGGAGGGGCCATGGCAGTTCAGTTTTAGACCACGTGTACAGAAATATGGGTGCCCAGGCGCCTACAAAGCAGTCGGAGGAGCAGTGTTTTTATAAGGCGAGCTGCAGGGCTCCGGGGTTCTGCGGGTTTGTCCTGGGAATCACGAGGCTCTCCCAAGGTTCCCTTCTGTGTTTATGTCATTTAGCAGGGGAGGGTTGTTAATGACTAATCTGTGTCCATGAGGCACGGAGCCAAGGAGGAGATGCTGCTGCTAGGCCAGAAGGCCGCCTGTGATTACCCACCGCTTTCCCTATAGCACTCTGTCCTCCTCCTCACCTCACTGCCTTACCCCGCTGCCAATCTGAGCATTGGTAACAAAATTGCTGGGATTTGGAGAACAGGACTGGCCTCAGAATCCTCCCGGGGCCTTGAAAGTTCATCTCTGACCCAAAACAATCCAAGTAAGTACCTAATTCCTTTGGGAGCGGGGTGTCTGTCTCACAGCAACAGAGCAGAAGTAGTCGCAGGTTTCTCTTTGCCATCAGTAATTTCTGTTGATAAATGAGTTCTAAGTTAGTAGTGTTTGGTGTAAAATCTTGAAAATTAGAAAAAAAGACAAAGAAAGAAACTCTAAAAACAAAAAGAAGCAGAAGTTAATGCATCTAACAGTTGCTTACCTATTGAAAAAATTGTTTAGGGATATTCTTTAACATTGTGCTCACCCAGAGAGAATCACTGGAGAAAGTAAATTTCAGAAATGTTTCTGTCCTTATTCCATAAACAGTTTGACCTGTATGATGTGCTATATTCTAGTGATTTATCAAATATTGGTGTGGGTGTGGGAATATTGCTAATGTCAGATGACTTGAGAACTAGGACTAGGGCATTTACATTGTGCTTAATTGAAATGAAAATTTTCCCTAGGAGAAGAGTAGGTTTAAAAAGCTTTCTCTTTTGACTTCAGTTGTAAACTTGTCTACTGCTTTTCATTTCCAATATTAATATATATCAAAGGGAAATATCAGATGAAAATACTTTTACAAGACAGAAAATCTGAGGAAGAACTTTATTATTAAAATTGTCCGAGGACTGAATCTATAGATAAGATATCTCCTTGTCTCCTTACTGACATAGGGAATTAGGCAGCTGTGGAGCCCAGATCATTTCTCTTAATTGGGTTTTTATTTAGAAGGGAGGGGTGGGGGGATGACAAGTGACTCACCTTGGATTCTTTCTCTGAGAAACTCACACCTGAGCTTTGAACTTTAAAGACATCTGATGTTGCTTCTGGTGCTGTCTTAGAATCACTTCAGCGGTATTAACAAGAGAGGTAGAGACACAAAAATCATATTAATAATAAATAAGAAGGTGGGAGGAAACTTCTGGAGGTGACAGGTTTATGTCATTGATTGTGGTATTGGTTTCACAGGTGTATGCTTATCCCCAAATTCATCCAGGTGTATACACAAAATATGTATGTATAGCTTTTTGTATGTCAGTCATACCTCAAGTGGTTTAACTATGTATACATATATTAAAATATATATATACATATATATATTTCCTCTTCCTAAAGAAAGAGGAGACGAGTAGAGAAAGACATTTGCGAAGCCATTGTGTTTCTGGCTGTGATTTTATAAAATGATAGACACCTTCATTTCAGTGTCACCCCCACCCCCAAATCCTCCAAATTATGGACCTGCACCATTTGCACTGTGGACTTTTCTGTTTTCTGAGAATGTTGCAACAGGACTGATGCAACTCCTAGTTAGCTGATCAGGTACTGATCAGGGAAGGACCAAGCGCTCTTGTCATGAGACCCTTCCTCAGTATCTGCAGCAGTTTCCCACGAACTTCTGACCTCTCCCTGCACCTGGAGAGGGAAAGTAATGTAACCCTTGTCCTTACTCTTGTTTCTACACCTCCAAGATCAGGCCAAGTTGTCACGGAATACCCAGTGGTTGTGAGGCCCTGAGAGCCCTGTAAGGAAAAGAAAAGAAATGTGTGTGTGCATGAGGATGTGGTGGAGCTAACTTTTATTCCATGTCTAGTAACACGTCTCAGGCTTTATTTAAATTTCCAGCTTCCTTCTCATGACAACCATGCATGGGATTTTTTCTTATACTCATTTTACAGATGGGGAAACCGAGGCTCAAAGAGGACAAGTAACCTGTCCACAGGCAGACAGGAAGTAGCATGAGCTGAATTTCTTCTTCTTCTTTTTTTTTTTTTTTTTGAGACAGGGTCTCCCTCTGTTGCTCAGGCTGGAGTGCAGTGGTGTCATCATAGCTCACTGCGTCCTCAAACTTCTGGGCTCAAGGGATCCTCCTGCCTCAGCCTCCTGAGTAGCTGGGACTACAGGCACATGCCACCACCCCCAGCTAATTTTTTAAGCTTTCTGTAGAGATGGGGTCTTGCTATGTTACCTAAGCTGATCTTGAACTCGTGGCCTCAAGTGATCCTCCTGCCTTGGCCTCCCAATGTGCTGGGATTAGAGGTGTGAGCCACCACGCCCAGCCAGCAGGACCTGAATTTGAGGGTAGGTCTTTCTGACTCCAAAGCCCCTTCCTGGCTACCCCAATATTGCTGGAGGCTGGGAAAACTTGAAATCAGGAATGGCAGGGAGCAGACAGTCCAGCCAGCAAACATTCCAGCTTGACAGGGATGATTTGTTAAACCCCAGAATGATTCTGAACATTCCCAAAACCTCATGCATAGGGCATTTTCTAATGACTGCATCATCAGCAGGGGAAGTGGAAAGTTTGCAGCACTATTTGTTTTAACCCAGAGGTCAGTCTAGGATAGCTGAGTGGACACTTCAGTTATCAGCATCTTCATTAAAGACCACAATGAACCCGCCATGGTGCTGTGATGAGGGCCATCGTGGAGGAGCTCGGAACTGCTGTGGTTCCCCGTCTGCAGGTTATGAAGGCCATGAGAATGCATGATGTGCATATCACGATGTGATAGATTTTCAAAGGCTCACATTGTTATTAGGTGGGTGCATAAAGGACAGGAAGAAGGTTCTTTTCTTAATAAGGAGAGTTTTCTCTTTGCTTTAAATCCTAGCAGCATAGATTATGAAGGGGCTAGAAGAAATAGGAACAATGGTCACCCCAGCTATTTCTTATTGTCTCTATATTTTCTCCCAGTGGAGATGTAGCTAAAAGGCATCACTATATGAGTGTCCTTAGTCACCAAGCTGCATGAAGAGGCAAAAGGCCTCATTACATAAAAATATCCATCCATTTCTCTTCTCTCCCACGTCTCTCGCCTTGCTCTGGAATCCCCTACCTCCTTTGCTCTCCACAGCGAGTTATTTTCTCCCTCAGTTTGTCCCTTTCCAATGTTGGCTATAAAGGAATCTCTGCTACTCTTATTCTCTCTCCTCTTTGTACAGTGGTGTTACTACAACGCTAATGTAATGCAACTTGATTGTGATATAAAATTGCAAATCTTGCACAGGAAAAAGGTAACACTGTTTATTCTTTGTTAGGTCTAAGGAATATAACAGGGTTCTGGTGATTAAATTAAATATGGATGAATGTAAGATAAATTTTTATTAATTTTCATTTTTCAAGATAAAATTCTAATAAAACTTTGAGATTTTGGTTCTCATTTTAAATAGATTTAGATGGTCTTTCCCTGGTCCCAACGAGCCTGAGGTAACTTGGGTCTCTTACACTTTCATGAATGTCGTTAATTCAAAGACAAAGAGAAATGGCGTGGCTCTGCATTTTCACGTCCTGCAGATGTATTTAGTGTGGTTATCTGGAAGACACGGTAAATAATTCAACTGTCGGTGGAGAAGACAGTCCTGCTAAGGGATGTTACTCATCAGAGGAAATCCCCCTGTTCTGGGGCTGAGATTGTCCGTGACTGAGCAGAGAACTACCTGCTGCCACTTCCTAGAGAGAGATGGAAGCTCTCGGTGTAGATGCCAAGTGCACACCAGCATGGGGCTTAAGGAGCAAAAGCTGGCTGTGGTCCAGGGTTGGGAGGGCAGGGCAGGACAAGGAAATATCATTCCAAAGTGGTTGTGCGGAACATCCTTGCTGTCCGGGAGTCCAGACTATGAATCTGAGGCCAGGCCCGAGTGGGCTTCAGGAGGTCAGGGATCCTTTGCGACTGTATTTAAAAATCTATGCATTTTACAGTGGATTTTTAGGGAAATAAAATCCTTCTACATGCTACTACAGTGGTAGATATATGTTATCACACATTTCTCAAAACCCACAGAGTATACACCACCACGAGTGAACCCTAATGTAAACTGTGGTCTTTGGGTGATAATGATGTGTCGATGTAGGTTGACAAATTGTAAAAAATGTACCACTCTGGTGCCGGATGTTGATAGTAGGGGAGGTTGTGTGTGTGTGTGGAAGCAGGGGATATATGGAAACTCTCTGTGCTTTCTGTTAAATTTTGCTGTGAACTTAAAACTGCTCTTAAAAGGAAAGTTTATTAATTAAAACAAATCTGTTCATTTTACATATGTTTTTCTTAGAGAGAGGTTTATAATTTTCATCAAACCTCAAAAATGTTGCACAATCCTAAAAATGCTTTAAAAAAACAAACCAAACCCATCCCTCCTATATGGCATCCAACCCTATAATTGGCAAAATGAAGGAAGACAGGGAATGATATTTACAGAATTGATACACCTTAACGTATTTATCTTATTAAAAGGGACAACTTTATAACTATGGCTGATATCTTTTTTTGACCTTCCATCAGCCCTATTCTCCCCTACTTCACTCTTTCAAGGTTAATATATGTAAAACACTTCAGTCTTTTTAGCTACGACCTAATTTTGGATACCACAGAGTACAGTTTATTTAGCCATTCCAAGGTTGATGGTCATTTAGGTGGTTTCCACTTTTTTACCATTAGAAGAAATGCTGAAACGAACATCCTTGTGCACATGGGCAGGGGTTTCTCCAGGAAATATACCTAAGTAGTAGAATTGTATTTTATTTTAATATATACTGCTAAGGAGCCCTTCAAAAGGACTGAAAACTATGCTCCCACTAGCAATATGTGAAAATCCATATTTCCATATACTTTCCCCAACTTTGAATATCATCAAACTTAAAATTTTTTTGACAATCTGATAGATGGAAATGATACCTAGTTATATTAATTTGCATTTTTCTAATTATTAATCGGTTTCAGATGTTGTCTGTGTTTATTGGCCTCTTGTGTTTCCACTTTGGTGAATTTCCTTTTTATTTCCTCTGCCAATTTCTCTCCTGAATTGTTTATCCTTTCTATTTTTATTTATAGGAATTATTTACATACTGTTTGTACTAATATTTTGGCTTTTATTTATGTTATAAATATTTTCGTCCAGTGTCTTTATTTAACTTTGCTTATGGGTGGCTTCATTTCTGTCTGACATTTTAACATGGCAAAATTTATTCTTTTCCTATTTATTTCTTATTTAATAAGTCCTTCTCCATTCCCAAGTTCATAAGGATCATAGATATATTTTCTTCCATTAATTTTATAATTGTTAAAGCCTTTAATCTATTTGAGACTTATTTTTAAGAATGATGCAAGATAGAAATCTTTACTTTTACCCCCTAAGAATAGCCTGACATGATTTTTTTTTAACCCCCTAAAGAACTTTCGCGATATAATTTCTTAAATAGGCCACTCTTCTTCTGCTGATTTGAGCTGAATCCAGTAGCTGCAGCAGAGAGAACTATTTACGGTTGCTCAGAGCACAGCATGCTGTGTTCCCTTCCTACAGCATCCCCACTACAGCCCATTTGCCTAGTCTAACGCCCCCTTCTTAAGAACTGTTTGAGACCAAGTTCAAGAATCAAGCCTCCACCCTCGGAAAGACTTCCCTCATTCTCCTGTCATACCCCTGCTTAACACCCTCCAATGGCTTCCATTTAGAATAAAACTCAAAACTCCTTACCTGGCCCACGGGCCATACGAGCACTGCCTACTCTTGAACCTCATCTCCTACACTCACGTCCAGGCTCACTGGGCTGTTTTCCAAGGCTTCCAAGTGCAGGCCCTTAGCACTTGCTGACCACTCTGTCTGGACTTCTTTGCCCCTTGCTTGGCTCACTCCTTCCTGTCCTTCACATCTCAGTTCAAATGTCCACTTTTCAGAGAGTTCTTCTCTGATTGCCCTCTCCAAAATGGTATGCAACTGGACCACTCTAGCCTTACCTCTTTTATTTTCTTATTATCATCTTCAGAAATCCTGGTATTTGTTTACTTGTGTATTATCCATCTCTCCCACTAGAATGTAAGCTGTCTCGTCCACCAATGTATTTCCAAAACCTGGACCACAGTTTGGCACATAGTAGAGAATTAGTGAGCGTTGGATGAACGAAAGTCCCTCCTTGTGCTCCTGAGGGGACCTCTGCTGTGTTTACCTCCGTTGTAGCAATCCTCACACTATTTCAATTGGGTTTTCCTGGACTGACTTTTCCATTAAGCTTCCTGAAGGACCGTGATTTTTTTTTTTTTGTCTTCATATGTCCAGTGCCCGACACAGTCAATAAATTTATACTGATTGAATAAATGAGGGAATGAATTGGAAATTGACATTGAGATGCCATTTTTAAAGAGTAAATTTAGTAATTTGAAGAAAATGTTCACTTTAGGCTGGGTGCAGTGCCTCACACCTGTAATCCTAGCACTTTGAAAGGCCGAGGTGGGAGGATTGCTTGAGGCTAGGAGTTTAAGACCACCCTGGGCAACATAGCAAGACCCTGTCTCTATAAAAAATAGAAAAATTAGCCAGGTGTGATGGTATATGCTTGCTGTCTACTTGGAAATCTTAGATATACAAGTTCATTACTGTTTGGTTTTTACTGGGCACCATCTTCAGAATGATATGGTCCAATGGCCATACTGGCCCAAGGCCATCCTACTTGGCCTGTGGTCAGTACTGGCCACACATTGTCATTTACATCTCTTTGCAGTCTGGGAAGGATCTATTTATCCTGAATCCATATTTTTGCCCTAGAAAATACTTCAGTTTGAGTGCTGCTGGGAAGACTAAATACCTGGAAAGATATTTTTTTCTTTTTCTGGAGTTCTCTTCTCTTAACAATATTCTTCCAAGCTTTGGCCTGAATCCAGGGCTTCCCCTGAGAATGAAATGATGATAGTTAGAAAACCTTCAGTTTTTTCCTGCCCTTTAAAAACGGATGATATGGATATCCAACAAAGTTTGTTTTGCCATCAACTACTGAGTTCATCTGAGACAGTGTCACGAAGGGTGATATCTTTGTGTGTACAGAGTTCATAGTGAACCAGCACATGTAATTGGTTTTTATCTTCATCTCTCAGGAGCTGAGATTCCTCTAAATCAGAGTCAAAGCTATTTAATTGGAGCAGTGTCTTCCCAAGGTCTCCATATGCAAATGGTTTACACTAACTCAGAGGAGCTCCATTCACCATGAACTTCCTGTGACACACAGTATCTAAACAAGTAAATATTGATAACCAGAAAGTGGGAGTCCAAGCTACCAGCAACTATGTGTCTTATCACAATAAAAACAAACAGTGCATACCATTTCTGAAATTATTCCTGGGTCCTTAAGTTAAGAATTAGGTTACAGCATCATACAGATAAATGTAAAGTAAAATAAACATTTTGTCCCTGCTCCCACCATTACCCAAGGGTTAAGCTTTGTATCATCAGAATTCTTTCTCTTCTACCTCCTCCTTTGTGTATGCTGTATTGCAGTTCCTTCCTTTCCATCTCTGCAAATGCCACACTGGTGTGCACTATGACCATCTTATCTCAGCAACAATTTCTGAATTTGTCTCTTTCTTTTACTCCCCTGCCCCTTCATTAGAATAATCTTCTTAAATATGGACTTCATTGTGCCACTCAAAATTTCCAATATCTTCCATAGTTACGTTCCTCAAACAAATTTTGCGGGAAGGAATTATTTTCTCCTCAAAGCTTTAAGAATGTGTGTATGGGTGAGGGCGAGAGTGTGTAGGAAAGAGAGAAGCCACGTATGAACATGCGTATGTTTACAGACGAGGAAGCTTTCCACATACATAATTTCATCCAACTTTTTTTCATTGTGAGATATTTCCAACATGCAGAAAATAAAGTAATAGAATCAACTTCCTCGTATCTGTTGCCCAGTTTAAGAAGGGCTGCGTTACAGGCATTATGGAAACTCCCTAAATTCCCCTCCACTCTCATTCTGCACCACTATTCTGAACGTGGGGTTCCATACTTTCATTCATGTCTATAAAGTGAGGATCACAAACCTTTTCTACAAAGGACAGCTAGTGAATATTTTAGGCTTTGCACACAGTGTGAACTGTGTTGCAACTACAGTACTTAATCTGCCACTGTAGCTTAAAAAGCATCTATAGACAGTAAGTAACAGAAGGGCCAATCTGGTCGTTGGCAGGCTGGATTTGTCATTTGCTGACCCTGCAGTAGCATATCAGTGATAATATGTAGAATTGTTTTACATATCTTTAAATGTATATAAATTATATCAAACTGTATGTATCATTCTGCAACCTGATTCTCAATAGGCTGCTCAATATGATGTTTTCCAATTTATCAGTATGAATATACATAGTCCTAGTTCATTTTATAGTCATTTATAGTATTTTGGTTCCATTTATAATCATTGTAATTGCCGTATAGTATTCAATTGTGAATATACTATTTAATGTAGCCATTCTCTTTTTGATGGACATTTATGCTGTTTCCAATGTTTTACTATTGGAAACAATGCAGTGAATTTTTTTTGTACCTATCATCCTATATGTAAGTGAGTACCTATGAAAGTTTCACTTTTTAAGCTTTACAGCAGCCCTTTTATTTAGATTTTAAACCCTCACTCAGTGGAGGCTCAGGGTGGTAGTTGGGGAAGGAGGTGTTGAATGAATAATTCCAGGTCATGGATGAAGATATGGAAGGGCAGAATTGGTGCTCCACTCTTAATCTTCTCATGTTTCCTCTCCTGTGATCTTCCTTCCCTTCCCTCCCTCCCTCCCTTCCTTGCTTCCTTCCTTCTTTCTGACAGGGTCTCACCCTATTGATTGGGTTACAGTGCAGTAGTGTCACCATAGCTCACTGCAGCCTCAAACTCCTGGACTCAAGCAATCCTCCCACCTCAGCCTCCCAAATAGCTGGGATTACAGGTGCACACTACCACACTCTGCTAATTTTTCTATTTTTTGTAGAGACAGGGTCTTGCTCTTGCTCAGGCTGGTCTTGAACTCCTGGCCTCAAGTGATCCTCCTGCCTCAGCCTCCCAAAGTGCTAGGATTACAGGGATGAGCCACCATGCCCAGCCTTGTCTCTTCCTCTGTGATATTTCTATTAGACCACAGCTATTATTTCTACATATGCATAACACTGCTAGCTGTGTACAAAAGAAATTTATGATTCCTGTCTTCTAGAAGTTTACAATCTGGTGATATAGTGAAGACAAAATGGATGAAGTCAAATAATTAATTACCACACAAGGAGGGGGAAGAGAAACGACAAGGGAAACATCCATCAGCAAGCTGGGACATACATGGAAAAAAATCTACGGTCAGTTATAAGAAAGAAGTATCATAAATCACTGGAGAAGGGAAAAGTATTTAATAAGCAACTCTGAGAAAATTCACCTTGTACTATAAACTAAAAATAAAAAGCAATAAAAGTAAGCTTAAAACATCTAATATAATTAACTACATACAATGCAAAACTTTTCAGATAAAGATAATTTAAAGGCATGTAGTAAATATACCAGAATGCTAATAATTCAATATACAAAGAACTCTTCCAAATCAATAAAAACAATGAACACTACAATAAAAAAAGGGCAAAGGATATAAGCAGAAAATGGAAAGAAACTATCACATATAGCCAATAAGGATGTAAAAAAAAAATTCCAACCTCACTACTAATCAAAGAAATACCATTTAATACAATGAGATAAGATTTGTCACCAAGCAAATAAGAAAAGATTGTTCAAAGTGAGATTGGGTAATGCCAACAAAGGTGTGATGAGAAAGGCACTCTTATTCACAGCTGGTGGGAGTATAAGTTGAAAAAAAAATTATAAAATGTAATTTGGCATTTTTTTATGCTTTTCCTTACTGCCTGAATATGCTGCAATGGCTCTTTCATTTTAAAAATGCTTTCATTAAAAAAATAAATTTTAACAACTTTCATGAAACAGTGCATGAAGGAATTCTTAAAGTTGGGGCTTAAGTTAACAAAATTATTAATTGAGAATGATTAAGCTAATACAGAGAAGGCAGTTTTAATCCATCCTGCATCCACCCAATCCCCACCCCCAGGGCAGGGGTGGGGGGACTGAGAGGTATGCGGAAGATAAGGCAGTGAGCACGTGCAAATGCAGGTATTCTCCACCTGCTCTGATCCTATACTCAATCCTTTCTGTATTAACACGAACGTAAGTTCATCTGAATGGAAATGGTAGCTTCATGTTATCTGAGCTTTTATTACTAACTCCAGAGAATTCCTGGGCTTTCTGTCTGCAGTTGCTCCAGGTTCATTATTTAAACAGAAGCTTTAACAAAGGAGGTTTCCTTCCTCTAGTGCATGTGCTCTGACAGTGCTGACTGTGGTGTCTTCCTTTCTGATCTGCATGTTATCTCTTCCACAATAGACTGCTCTTGGTAATTGTGCTCTTAAGCACAGAGGAGGAGCATCAGCCACCCCATTTGTAGGGACAGTCTAAAGGCCAAGGCGTAGTTATGATCAAATGGGTCCTAATAAAAACTGGCTATAAACTCAATCCTGAAAATTTTTTAAATGTCTAAAATCTTAAAGTCACTAGAAATTAAAAAAAAATACATTCAAAGGTATATACATATTTTAGTGGCAGAAATTTATGATAGGATAATCAATAATGGACTCAAGCATAGAAATATGCTACATTAGGATAAATTCTACAGAGAAGTGGAATGAAATGTGAACTCAAGAAATGATTTTAAAAAAAGTTGCCAACTGTTAAAGAACATCTGTATGTATTTCTTAAAAAGATTAGGGAGGACATTAAGTTGCAGTGTCATTCATTTATGTATGTATTTATTTATTAATATTTATTTATTTTTAGAGATGGAGTCTTGCTCTGTCACCCAGGCTGGAGTGCAGTGGCATGATCATATTAATAGCTCACTGCAACCTTGAACTCCTGGGCTCAAGGACCTTTCTGGCTCAGCCTCCTGAGTAGCTAGGACTACAGGCACATGCCACCATGCCTGGCTATTTTTTTTTAGTTTTTGTAGACACTGGTCTCTCTATGTTGCCTAGGCTGGTCTTGGACTCCTGGCCTCAAGTGATCCTCCTGCCTTGGCCTCCCGAAGTGCTGGGATTACAGGTGTGAGCCACTGTGCCTAGTCCTGCTGTGGCATTTAGATTTAATTAAATGGGTTAAAAAGTAATGCAACAATATATAAAAATATCAATTTTTATAATATGTCAGAAATTAAATTTATTGCAACTATTTTATTTTTTATGTGGAAAACTTTAGATGTCAACCTCAAAAATCTGTTGAGGGAGCATATTGGTTTTCAAGTTTCTTTTAGGGGTAGGTGAGCAGAACTATTTAAAGACCACTAGTGTAGAGAACACCCATCATTCATTCTCAACCTATAAAATGACTCATTTTACTGAAGGGAGGATTTGAAGGGAAAAAAAATTCTAGAGCTAACTTGGGGAGACTCCTGGGAGTTAGTCTTTCTATTGCAGTTCTTTCCTCAAGAAGAAGGTGAAGAGTATTAGAGAAAGAAGGCACAGAGGTAATCCCAATTAAAGAAATAACATATGCAGAAACACTTGGCAAGCATGCTAAAGTGGCTAATTCCAGTAAGGAGCTGTTACGAGGTCAAATCCTACTGTTATGAGATGAATATATTAAGTGAATATATATCCCCACAGTAATCATTGCCTTTATTCATAGTTACCTATAATATTACTTTGATTATTTGAATCCCTTCTGTTATTTGTTTAGGGCAGGGATTAACAACATACTTTTTCTGCAAGAGGCTAAATAGCAAATTCTTTGGCTTTGCAACCCATGCAGTCTTGTGTCACAGCTACTCCCCTCTGCCACTGGAGGGAGAAAACAGCCATAGATATTCCATAAACAAATGGGTGTGGCTGTATGCCCATAAAGCTTTATTTATGGACACTGCCATTTGAATTTTGTATAATTTTTGTGTGTCATGAAATAGTCTTCTTTTGATTGTTTTCAAGCACTTGAAAATGTCAAACCATTCTAAGCTTGCAGGCTATATCAAAACAGGCAGCAGGCCAGCCGTGGCCTCCTGAGCTCAAGTGATCCTCCCGCCTCGGCCTCCCAGAGTGCTAGGAGTACAGGCGTGAGCCATCATGCCCAGCCCAAAATCTGGTTTTAGCTATTGTGTTTAAAGGCCCCTTTATGCTGAAGAGTGAGCATAGTATCCAGAAGGATACACAAGAAACTGGCCACTGCAATGGCACTTTGGTAAGGAGAACTGGTGATCGAGCTGTGAAGAGTTCATTTTCAATGTACTGTTTGAATTTCTTACCACGTGCCTGTGTTACCATTTCAAAAATTAAAGTTTCCTTTTTTAAAGGCCCTTAAGGATTGTAAACCCAATGAATCTGATGTGAGTGGATCCTGCTAACTATCCAAATTCTAGAGAGTGCTGTTGTTAGCTTACAAGGGACACCCCCATGGTGGGTCTCCAGCCAGGGATAATAACCTAAATGATGCAAAATTAGGGAAAATGGACTTTCATTTCAGTGAGCAAGTGATAAATTATGTCCTAAAGCTTTGTGCCAATAGCAGAATGAAATTCTTATTTTATACCATTTCTCCAGGAAGAGCACAGCAAGTGTCATGGAATTTGGCAGAACTAAGCAAGAAAATAATAAAAACACATAATTTAATTAAGCCAACATTTCTCGAGAGTCGATTGTGTGCCAGGCACTTGATTTGAAGGTGCCAAGTTTGTATGAAAATATAGAGGGAAATTTATTACAGGAATCCAAGATGGAGATGAGTGTGTACCTGGAAAATATTAGAGAGCTGTCATGTGCTACGGAAGTTACAGGGGAGCGTAATGAACATGGCTCAAGGTTAAAAACAAATACAGATGTGAGAAAAGGAGAGCACAAAGGGAAACCTAAACTCAGAGTTACAATCTCTTTTTTTCTGGTTCTTATCGAGACAGGGTCTTGCTATGTTGCCCAGGCTGGAGTGTGGTAGCTATTCACAGGTGCAATCATGCTGCATCACCTGGAACTCCTGGGCTCAAGTGATCCTCCTGTCTCAGCCTCCCAAGTAGCAGGGACCACGATTGTGGCACCATCGTGCCCAGTTTCTGTAATTTCCTGTTTTTTTTTAAAGACCAGAGGAAATGGGTCTTAAGTTACAGAGTTTAAGTTTGGTTTGAATATTAGAAAACATTTCTGACTGTTGACACTGTGGGGTCCTGGAAGGTATTAGTATGGGAAACTGGAATTTCCCATTCCAGAGATAGGAGAAACTCTATCTAAAACAAAAGTTGCCAGAATTTTGGGGGAGCTTTTCAACCCATTTATTACACAGTGAATATACAGACATATGTTTGTATACATATACATGGTTCATATATTATATATTCATGTATACATGCTACATATATTCTTACATGATCGATAGGTATGCATTGAAACTTGAATTCCCCTAGTCTTCAACTAGCTTGTCAGTATGAATGAGGTCTGTTAACAGCAGCAACTCAACTTTTGCTGGCTTATTACTCAGGATCTTATAAGAGCCTCCCTTCCCCACTTCCACAGAGGTTATGGCCATACCTGGGATGCTGCTTCACAATTGCCCCAGAAGGGCACTGAGCTCTCTTGGGTTCAATGTTCCACTGTGATATGTGGCCGAGTCGTTTGAAGGTGAGGGTAAGGGTGGGGTTGAAACGAGCTCTGTCTCTCCTACTTGTTGCGTTAGAAGGGTCTACCCTATAACTCAATGCTTCTGGGCTTCATTTTTATTTATATCCCATCCCTTCTCACCTGTAGATGGGAGGAAGGCCTCCTGAATCTAGTGTGGGTTGGCCAAACACAGCTATACCGAGAATTAACATTTCTCTCATGATTGAAGCTTTGTCTTGGGGTGAAATTCATGTTTCCTAGATCCCTCCGACTTTACAATGGGTTTTCTCCCAACAAGCCCCCCGTCTCAATGGATAGTAGAGTTTGGTAGAGGTTGGTAGGGCTATGCCATTGGTTTACCAGATATAGACTCAGGTATGTCTGGACCCCACAGTGGATGAAGTTTGTGTCCCTTCCCAGGAGACTCTCTCTCATTCTCCCTCTACAACCACTCCCTCTCTGGTGTTTTCTCCTCAGTTTATATGTGCTCTAGTATTGCCCATCTTTAAAAATTGCCCTTGAAACCACATCCTCCTTCAAAGAGACTACTGTCTCTTCAGTAGTCAAGATAGCTACTTCCCTCTCTCTTGACTCCCAATGTCGTCATACACAAACTTCTCTGTTAGAGCATCCTGTTCTTTGCCTTCATAAACAGCTTTAAGAACATGTAATCATCTACGAATTTGAGTGATTATGTGTTTAATGTCTCTATTCCTCATTAAGCCTGATGTCATGGATTATGAGTTCTTTTGTTCCTTTTGCCATTTTATCTTCAAAGATCCAGCACAGGGCTTGGTGCAGAATAAATTTTCAACACATATTGGTGGAAAGCATGAATAAATGAATGAATGAAGCAAACAGGTCTCTTGTGGGCTACCTTACCAGCAGCCAAATGTATCTGAAACTCACTGCTGTTCGAACTGGGCCATTTGGCTAGTGAGAGAGAAAGAAATAGAGACATGAATAGTGGGGAAATTCTAATGAAATAAATATCTGTCCAACAAAACCCTTATATTCTCTTCCTGAGTAGCAAATATAAAGTTATTTATTCATAAAACAAAATGATTTTGTGGTGAAGACAGGAAAAAAAAAAAGGTTTGAAAACTATCCTCAGAAAACAGCCTGGGAGAAGAGGTTCTGATAGCACACCTTTTCATTATTGAACCTTTCAGATTATTTCTTTAGGGAGGCAGAAGACATCTTGGAAGGAAAGAAGGAAACAAGGAAGGAAGGAAGGCAGGAAAGAAGACCTAGAGATACAGCTCAGAGTGGACACTGCTTTTCTTGGGTTCTCTGATGTATTCTGGAGATTTCCTCAGGATGAAACTTCAGACATTCTGGTGAGATTTACCATTATTTTCTTCTTGTTATAACTTCTTCTTACCCTAGATCAATATATAACCAAAGTAGACCATGAGAGTGAAAATGCATACCCCTGAAATTTTCTCTAAAAGGCAGAAATAAAGAAGATTTTGGGGGGAATACTTTCTGAATTTTAAATCTGCTGACATAATGCCTAAATAGTCAAGAAAATTACAGAAGAAAGTGGCTTTCAATGACTGTTCTGTGTTTAGAAAGACCATTCAATTTTAAAGTTGAAGATAATAAATCATGGATTCATCTCATTTTTAATAAAGGATTTTATTTGTGTGCATGTGTGTGCGTTTACATATAAAAGAAATAAAGACATAACCAAAATGTCATATCTTCCCCAAATCTCCCAACTGCTGAAATTTAAAGGAAAACATATGGTGTTTTCCCAGCTAAATTAGAGAATATCTCTTCTGAAAGCACACGTCTTGGACATTTTTAAATCCAAATGAGGTATAAAAATGATAAATATTGAGAAAAGATGCATACAGAAATGCTATGGCAAGAAGTCTACGAAGGGAGCCATTTGTACCTTTGTAAACTATCTTGTTCTCCCCTTCCCCATCTCTCTTAACCACCCCCCACATCCCTGCAATTGCAAACTTTATTTATTTGCCTTTCAGGGTTTTCTTTTGAAGACCACCATAACAAAAGCGCATTTTCAAATTGAAAAACTTGGATGGGATCAAAAATGAATCTCATCGAACACTCCCATTTACCTACCACAGATGAATTTTCTTTTTCTGAAAATTTATTTGGTAAGTTGTCAAGTTCATGTGAATATCAATAAAAACAAACTGCAATTTAGAAACACATGAGGAAAATAGCCTAGATGATGAGTCTGAGAGTCAGGAAAATGTTTTTCTTCTTTCTAAGTACTCAATAAATGTTGGCTACTCTGCAAAGTTAGAGGTAGATTGGACCTTGGATTCATTGGATCTAATAGTCTTCATTTTTATAGATGAGACTGCAAGACTCCCAAAGCTGTGTGACTTGCTCAAGGCCGTGAGGCTAGATAATAAACAGAGCTGGGAGTAGTAAATGATTCCTGCTCCAGGGCTAATTCTAATATTATTATAGCAGGCACTAAAGCATGAAATCATGATTCTTATGGTTTAATATTATACCTATTAAAGGCTGAGTTTACTTAGGTTATAGCTCCGTGGTAGCTTTCCTTTTCACCATGTCTCCGGTGCTGGGGGAACGATGTCACAGTGCCTGGATTAGTCACTTAAACTGGATTGGGGACAAATTGTACTAAGTTGTCTTCAGTAGATCTGTAACTAGATGATACCATAAAATGATATATTGCTCCACTTTATGCATTTACGAAAAACATCTCATTATCAAGAGTTTCAACCGAGAACATTAATAAAGAGTCAGCTGGGGCAATGTTTCGGGTGGGGGAGGGAGCCTTCTGCCACTGTTAAAATAATTCCCTTCTGCATAATAGCCATGCTGGGAGGCTTGGGTCTTCCCTGTTTTTACCCTACATTAAAATACGGACCACAGTAGACTGTAATAGTGAAAATGCAAACACTTGAAATTGCTCAAAGTTCAGTGTGTTAAGGCATGATTCCTTATTTGCTTGCACATGTTCCTAGCAGATATTAATTAGTAGTTTATGTCATTACCTACTGGTCATTAGCACTTTATTGTGTCATTGTTTATCAAGTCATTTCCAAGGAGGAGTCATTACCTGTATTACCTATTTATATGTCTACCTGCCCCAACAGTATAAGAGCAGTTAAGGACAGTGATCCTATTTTATTAATCCTAATATGTGCTTGATAAATAAGAATCTGGTGATAAATAATAGAAGGGAAGGAGAAAAGAGGTTTAGGGGAAAAAAGAGATGTTGATCAGTAACTGTCAGAGAGACCAAAGACAGTAGTAATTATTTATCAAATGCCAGTTCTCACTGCATCTTATTGCTTCCAGTTGACTTTTCTTCACCCTGTGGATTCAGTCAAGGGCAGCGGGAGGCCCTGCTGCCTTGTCTGGCCACTTGACCCCTTGCTTCTGGCCTGCCCTTCTATAGCTCCTTAGAAAAACCAGTTTATAGCCATCTTCTTAATTTTTGCTCTACCAATCAGAACTCACAGAATAATTGGGACTGTTGGTACCTATGATAGATGAAGGAAAATTCCACTTAAGATTATTTTTTCAAATGGAAACTGCCTTTCCTGCTCTAAAATTTTACAATCGCATGTTGAGATCTCCCAATCTGTACTCTGGTGTCATCATTATTCAACCAATCTATTCAGCTCCAATGTGTACGCAGAGAGGAAATTGTAGGGTTTCTCTTACAAACCAGTCCAGCTTTAAGCAAGCACACAGGCTGCAGGTTGACCTCGGCAGCCATGAGGTGAAAAAGGGGTCAGTAAATAGAGAAAAAATCATGCAGGGGAGGTGAGGTCAGAAACATCTGAAAATGATTGCTAAGGAAGTGCCATGACTCCTGCTTGCTGCGCTGTGGTTCCCTCATCTCTCCTTTGCTGGGCCACATTCTTATCCAGTTTCCTAACACTGCATCTAAGGTTTCTGAGAATATATAGCAGAAGATGCATGAGCTGCATCGCACAGCTGCTATTCCTGGCTGGAGCAGATTCCTCCATCTTCATCTGTGCCGCCTTCTGGTAAGCTAATCTGAACCACGGGTGGCCATGAAGACTCCTTTTCCATTTCCTCACTAAGCGGTAGAGCCAGGTCTGAGCCTTCTTTTCAAATCTCTTTCCTCTAGAGCCTCGGTCCCACTTTATGCAGCATACCTGAGCTAAAGGTATGCCAAAGGAGAGGATGAAGAGAATTCTGATTCTTTTATTCCTCCCTCCATCCTCTGGTGTGTCCTGGTGACACTAATGGGCTCTACGGCCCCTCCCTGTGCTTAGGGTAGAGCACCCCAGGGAACAGACTGTGACCCCCGGAAGAGCAGCTCACAGCCTAACTCATCACTCCTGTATCTTAAGCTATGCCAGCCAGAGATCCAGAAGGGTTAATCCACGGGTTCAACCAGCTAGACAGCTGGACTCTTTTCCAATGGCCTAATGGTGTACTCAAAAACACAATCAGGTCGTTACAATAGGGGCAAGTGAGGTTTATGGTGGAGCGTACAGATAGCCACGTTTCTTCTACTCAGGCATTGAGCAATACCTTGGAATAAAGCAGAGAAATGAGACAGGCAAGATCCTAGCAGAGGGTGGATGCACAATACACGTCAATAAATTGATACACAAAATATTATCGGGTAGTGATAAGTGCCAGGAAAACAAGAAAACAGAGCGATGTCCTAGTGACTGGACGGCTGGGCCTCTGAGCAGCAGACGGTTGAGCTGAGCCTGAAGGACAAGAAGCCAGGGGGCTGTCCACTCCAGGAGGAAGGCAGCACGGGAGCAAAGGCCCAAGTCTGGAAGGGACTCGGAAGGGCCTCGTCTTCTCATTTTGCTTTAGGGCAGGAGGAGAAAGTCTAGAACTGGCTCTAGCCTCTGCTTTCCCATTTTTCAGCTGTGTGGTCTTGAAAACAACTCACTCAGGTTTGATTGCAAAAGGAGATTATTAGGCTGGGAATTCTAGGACCCCATCTAGTTTTAACGTGAGTCCCCAAAATGCTGCAGTTGTCTGTCAGGAAGGGGTGACTCAGTGGTACTCACCTGGTACACGGCTTGACAAGTCCTTTAAGGTTGCCCTGGGCACAGTCCCCTCACTGAAGGTTATTATAAAGGCCATGATAAAATCATACCTTTGAGACATTTGGAAGGTGACCGGTGTCAAAGACAAATACTGCTAAGCATTCGCTAACGGGAGCTGGGGACACTAATGACCTTTTCAGTGATACCAGAGGCTTCTGCTGGAGATGACCGTGGACGCCTCACTCTCCAAAGGCTTTGCTGAAGGGGAAGGGGAGGTCTCTCCATCTATGTAAATGCTTGCTCCAAAAAGCAGAGCCTGAAGCAGGGGTTGTGTGCGGGAAGTTCATGTGAGAGGTGAGGGGCAGAAGTGAGGGAGTGGGGGGGTGAGACACGGAGGTAGGGACACCCAAATGAGGTGAGTTATCCAGATCACATGCCACTAGGAATAGCATGAAAACTGTCAGCCGAGGGAGCAGGGACTGGAGCATGTATTAACCGGCCTCTGGCTCCTGTTGGTTGAGGGTGGCCCCTGGGGACGTGAACTCCCCTGCACTTGTGCACTGTCCTTGGGCTCAGGCCACGCCGTCTCCTGTGCTACTGGAGAAGTTTGGGCAGACAGCAAAGGTCGGGAGCTCCTGAACGGTCGGCTGTCAGCCTGAGGTGTGACTGAGCTCGCACGGGATGAGCTGCCGCAGCTGCCACGCAAGTCAGAGGTGGGTGGAAGGGATGTGACACTGTCACCAGAAAAAGAAGGGAAGAAGCTTGGACAGTGTGGAATTAGAGAGATAGGAATTAGAGTCACCTCCCTGAGCTCCTTTAATTTATTCTGTTGCCAGACACCCTGAAAAATGCGGATGGGAACCTAGCCCCTGGGTACCTGAATCCGCATAAAGGACAGGGATGGAAGGCCACGGTGGCCTCACAGAGATAAGTCGTCTTTCCTTTGGGAGATCCTGCAAGCCAGGACACTTGGTCAAAGATTAATTTAATGGATTAAGAAAGGCGTCTCTGATGAACAGTGGAGGCGAGGTTTTATGCAATTAGTACATAGTTAAAAGTAATGATGACGAAGTCCGCAGCTTCCCACCATTTGACATAGTGAATAGAGTAGGAGGTGGTATATTAATTAAAGTCTATGTTTAATTTTAGCAAATCGTGGCTTAAAAACTCAAAAATCGCACAAGTTTAGAGACTAAAAGACAAAACATTCTAATAATAGGACAGAATAAGCGTCACTTCTGCTCCCACGCACACGGTTCCCAGTGCAGCGAGTCCCAGTTCGCTGAGAGTGGAAATAAGGACGGAAACAGAAAGAAGTGAAGTCTCAGAGGCAGGCGAGACTCTCTGCACTTCAGTTTTCTCCCCTGTAAACGGAGATAGTAATGACACACTTCCCAATTTGTTGGGAGGAATGAATCAGCTGTGTGGGAAAGTGCTCTGTAAGCTGCCTGGCATCATCAAATGTTATCATCAATCCAGAGTTGGAGGCTTAGCTGTTACATTTTAAATTGTTGAAATGATAAACACCGCTCCACTCATTAAAAGAAGGAAGTACTGTTTATTTTAGCATTGTGGAGTGCAAAGAATTTTCAAGGAGCCAACAAGAATTAACAATATGTAAATAAATTTCTGGGTGCCCTAAGGAAGGGACCAGATGTTCTATCTCATCTTGACATTAGAGCTGTGCTAACAGCAGCTTTGGAATTCATGTTTTATATTATTTTATTATTGTTTCTAGCAGCCTTTCCAAAGCCCCACTCTGAAGGAGGCCCTGCAAATGACAGGGGACAGATCCCATGCAATGTTCTACACTTACATTTCATTTCCTTTGGCATTTCTCCTTGCTTTATGCTCCACCTAGCTGTTTACGCCCATTTTCTCTGGGCATGCTTTACTTTTATCAGAAGATACTCATTTTGGAATCTGGTTCTTGCCTATTAATTTAATGCTTAAGTTAAAAGACTATTCCAGATGTTGCAGAATCAGTCAGATGTTTAGAAATACAATTAACGGTCTTGAGATACAGTTTTGTAGAGTATTTCTGACATTTGATTTCAGGTATTTTCCCATCTCACTGAGTTCAACTGGAGTGAACGTAGTTCTGACTTGTTGGGTGAATTAAAGCTGAAAAGTTTCCAAAATTACCATTGGCTCAGGCAAAATGAAGCTTTATTTTCACATACTTGAAATATTTTATCATTGCTGTCCCTCACCCACAGCTTTAAGCAATCTTTAGGGTTTTTATTAATTCATTGTGACATTGGTTTTTGCTCTCCCAAGGAATCTCAGATCTGGTACCCTTGTTAGTATAGTAAAGAAATGGGAGAAGGAAAGAAATATCGAATGAGCCTTTCCTTATTACAGAATTGATTACTGCTTCTTTTAGATCGGGCATGCATAGCTTGGAAAGGGCATGCAATAAGTCAGGGAGTTATAGACAAGGTGGCCAGCAGGCAGGTGGTTCCATTGCAGTCTAGGGCTTAGCTGTCAACCTTGCAGGCTAAAAAACAGGGGCACCAAGCTGAGAAAGACTGACCGTAAAATCAGATTGCAAATTTATAAATCTATAGTGATAAAAAGAATTGTGATGATAACAGCTACCTTATCTTGAGTGATTTCTATGTGTCAGGCATCACACTAAGTCCATTTTAGATCTGTTAGCGGAGTTCCAGGGTTCAATCCCGTCTCTGCCATCTACTAGTCTGCGGTCTTAGGCAAATTCCTTAACTTCATGCAAGTTACTTGCTTATTTAACAAAGTGCTAAGAAGAATGCCTGGCACATCATAAATACTCTATTTGCCATTAATGTTAACTCTCACAACACTCATAAGGTAGGTACCATTATTATTCCCCTTTTATGGTGAGATAATGGATATTTAATGATGTTAAATCTGCTTAAGTTTCTATAACTAGTAAGTAGGCAACCAAAATATAATCAGGACAAGGAATCAAAATTGAATGTTTGAGCCTCCAGGGTAGAAAGAATACTCTTATTTACTTTCTCAATTGAGCAAGTCTTTTCAATGAGCTTATATTACTTAAAGTCTGTTGCCCTTACCTCTTCTCAAGGGTAGTTCTCAGAAAAGCATTGCCAACATTCACTTGGGACTTCCCTTCTTTCATGCCTTTGTGGCTGACGCTCCATGCTCCATGACTGGCATATCATTCGTATTGCTCCCAAGTACCATCGACAGCAGTGCTGTCCAATAGAACCTTCTGTGATGAAGGAATGTTCTGGATCTACTTTGTCCAATACAGTAGCCACTATCTGCATGCGGTTGTTGAAAATTAAAATGTGACTAGAGTAAGTAAGGAACTGATTCTAATTTAATTTAAGTAGCCATATATGGCTAGTGGCTACTGTTTCAGACAGCACAGATCTTCAAGAGAAAAATGTATTTTTAGGAAAAAAAAATAACACGAGGCAATTGATCATCTCTGAGAGAGAAGCAAAGGGATCCAATCAGTCTCACTAGGAAAACATTCTGTGGTCTGTGTGAATTTCACTCAGCAACAGGGGTTTCCTGGATCAGCTAAATTGTCCTGCTCACTTCTTATTTAGTATAGATGTTTCTGAGGACAACAGACAGGTTCATTTATTTTGGCCAGTGAAAAACTCAGTGGGGAATTCTTGAAATAGAAAATTCGGGAATCGTTTGTCTTGGTTCATATCCTTTGGGTAGCTCTTCTGCCTACGATCCTCTCAAGGCGAGGAGGGATTGTGAGGGGAGGAGAGTGAGATCAGATGGACACTGAGGCCAGAAGTAAACTGAAATACACCCATGGACCACCACTCGTTTCCTCTTTCTTGCTGATCAGAACAGGCATACCTTAGTTTTTCACCCATGGGATTCTGAGTCAGATGACCTGGGTTAAAGTCCCAGCTTCATCCCTTACTAGCTGGATGGACAAATCACTTAACCTCACTGACTTGCTGTTCCTCATCTGCAAAACAGGATTGAAGATAGTGGGCATCAGAAATAATACCTTTCTCAAAGGGTGAAAGGGGGGATCCAACGAGATAATGTATATGGAACTACTTCGTAAACTAGGAAAGGCTATCAAAATGTCTTAGCAATGAGCATTGCATTTATGTAGATCACCTTTGCCTTTTAAAACTGCTTCCAGATTTATTATCTCCTTTTATCTTCACAACAGGCCTATGAGGGAAGTAGGGCGGGAATCATTATCTACGTTTTACCATCTGTTAATGTAGACAAATGGGGCCCGTGGAAGCTGAGACTCGTCTAAGGTTACACGGTGCGTCCGGCTGCTTTATGCCTGGGCTCAACCCTGGACCCACTGAATCCCCTTCTAAAGCTCTGCTTTCTGAAAAACAGCCAACAGACGTAACCTTGATATACTGAAGTTATGCTGCAAGATTTAAAAAAATGGAATTATTCCTATTCAATAAGCAACCCGAGCTACAACATGAGTCCAAAGCTGAATAATCATAACATCGATATGATGATGACAGAGCGCTACCCATTGTGCTAAGCATTTTATACATGTTATTTTATTGAATCCATACATAACTCTATGAGGTGGTGTAATTACCAGCCTCATTTTATAAATGGGGAAATCAAGGCAGAAAATGGTTCAGGAATTTGTCCATGGTTCACAGAGCTAGTAAGTGCCAAGAAAGCCTGGATGTATTAGTTTGCAAAGGCTGCTGTAACAGAGTACCACAGAGTAGGTGACTTAAACAACCAAAATTATCTCACAGTTTTGGAGGTTAGAAGTCCGAAATCAAGGTGCCAGCAGGATTAGTTCCTCCTGAGGGCTGTGAGGGAAGGCTCTGTTCCAGGCCTCTCTCCTTGGCTTATGGATGGCCATCTTTTCCCTGCGTCTCCTCACAGCAACTTCCTTCTGGGCATGTCTGTCTCTGTGTCCCAATTTCCCATTTTTATAAGGACGTGAGTCATGTTGGATTGTGGCCCACCCTAATACTCATTTTCATTTGATCACCTCTGTGATGACCCTGTCTCCAAGTAAGGTCACATTCTGAGGTGCCAGGTTTTAGGACTTCAGCATATGTACATTCTCAACTTATGATGGCTTGACTTACGATGGCTTGACTTAACGATTTTTAGATTTTGATGATGCAAAAAAACATGCTTTCAGCACAGTATTCAATAAATTGCATGAGATATTCAATACTTTATTATAAAATAGACTTTTTGTTAGATGATTTTGCCTAACTGTAGGGTAATGTAAGTGTTATGAGCATGTTTAAGGTAGGCTAGGCTAGGGTATGATGTTTGGTTAAATTCATTAAATGCATTTTCAACTTATGATATTTTCAACTTAAGATGGATTTATGATGTTTTCAACTTATGATGGGTTTATTGGGATGTAAGCCTATCATAAGCTGAGGAGTTTCTGTACTAATTTGGTAGTGGGAGAACACAGTTCAACCTATAACACTGGATACAAACCCAGGTGGGCAGGTCAGTTGCCTGCAGACCTCACACTGTTAAGCATCATGCTTTACCGCTTCCTGATGTTGCAAAATTATATCATTCTGCAGCCTTTTGATAAGAACGAATGTCAAGACCTAGAGCATGGTACTTGACCTCCAAATCCATTCTTAGAGCCACGGAGCAGAAATCTACCCTCTAAAAGTTCTTAAGCTGAAAACGTGCTCCAAGAAAATGTTTATCTAAGCGACTGGTTTCCAGCTTACTAGGCAATTTGGCATTGAGGACTTTTCTCATAAACATTTACAAATATTCTGCTCTGTAATGAAGTTAATCAGTAAACCACATAACCTCTGGCCTCTTTTACTCCTCACCTGGTCTCATTTTCAGTTGCTGTGAATAAGCTAAGAATGGTAATGCAGTTTCAGGGATTAGAAAATCCAATTCAAATTAGTCCTCACCACAGCCACACACCACCAGGATTTCTCACGGGAATGATGAATGCGAAGGCTGCTAAAGGTAGGACACTGGTCACAGGTGCTCTTGGACCTGTCTGGTCACGGAGCTTTTGCAACTGGACCGAGGAAATCTGGGGAATTTTTGTTGGAGATTATAGTAACAGATCCCTGTCAAACATGGCTCAGTCAGACCCAGAAGACTGGAGTGGGAAGTTGAGGTGGAGTGAGTTTTACAGGGTTCTAAATAGGTTATCTTTTTGAGATTAAATCTAAGTATGTTTCCCCTAAAATTTGTCATGGGATATCATGTCGAATTAGCACCATTCTTTCAAGTCAAACAGTTCTAACATTGATCCCAACGAACACTTGAAAAAAACATTTTAATGTACAATTAATGCAGTGTTTTAAAAATGGCAAGTCTCAGATCCCAGTGGATTATGAAATATATTTAGTGGCATGTGACCAGTATTAAAAACTGGAATAGAAGTATCAGAGTGCTCCTCAGAAAGTAAGGATGTTATTTCATGAGAATTTTGTTTGAGTTACATATAGAGAAATGTATACAGAGGTCATGATATAAAATGTATTTCAGACTATGAGTTGTGGTAAAAAAAATAATAAAAAGAGATTGAGAAACACAAATTTAATGAACTAGTTGCACTGCAAGTTTCTCCCAATAATCTCTAAAAATCAATCTCTAAATAGTCTCTGAATCAGATAAGTAAAGAGTTGAGCTTTACGCTTAGGCTATTTGTTTTCTTTGAATTAAAGCATAGGTTATAACTAAAACACAGTATAAAATAAATACTATTTTAATATTTTTCTCAAAGCAGACACTTGCCTTGCAAATTTTCAGCAAAAAGAAATCCTAATTCTAATCATTTTTTCAATAATGACAACTGTGAACATATTTTTTGATCATAGACTTCGCAACATACCATTTTGTTTGAAGGTGATGTGTAAAAGTGACTGACACTATATTTAGAAATGGAAATTAGTTGGAAGGCTGAGGAGAAAATTTACCATTCACTTCCATTTAACCAACATTTACTATGTATCAGGCATTGTATTAGGTCCCATAAATGAAAAAAAAGGGAATATAATCTAATATTTTCCCTCAGAGAGTTCACAGACTAACCACAACAATAACAAAAATGTATTGCATGGTTAAATTGTGTCAGGTACTATGCAGTTAACATTCTTTGTCTTAGTTCATCGTTATCATAACCTCTCACATAGGTATTACATTATTCCAGCTTTGTAAAGGAAGGAACAGAAACTTGAAGAAGTTCAATGTCTTTCCCAAGTTCATAAACCTAGCCAGTGGTGGGTGAACTGAATCCAGATTTGTCTGCTCAGTGGGGCGCTCTTAACTAGAATCTCATACCACCTCGAGTATAGCGTGGGAGACAAGCCTATAAACAAATAAAAATGATTGTACATGCTTCTGCTAAGTGCTATAGTAGAGGGTGTGGACAGAAGGCAGGAGAGACTAATTGCACCTGGGGGAACTGGGCAGGCCTCACAGAGGAGGTGACCAGCTGACCAGGCAGGGAGAGGCACTAAGGCCTGGTGCCAGGAACAGCAAAAAACTTCACAAATGAAACTGGGTCATCTAGTCAAGAAACTATGGATTAGGAAATAAAGGAAGGCAGAAAAGGTAATTTTTTCTTTCACTTTAATTCAACGAATAATCATTAAACACTTACTATGGTCGGCATCGTGCCAGGGATGAAAAACTGGAGGTAACCTGGACCCTTTCTCAGGAGCGTTGGAAACTAACAGTGAGATCTTGGAAAGTGCCATCGCTGTTGCATGAACCTGATTCTCGCATTTGGGGACATAGTGGTTCTGGTCACAAACTCCTTAGAGCCACACTGTCTAATATGGCAGTCACTAGCCACATGGGGCTATTTAACATTAAATATTAATTATTTAGAATTAAATAAAATTAAGAATTCAGTTCCTCAGGATCATTAGCCACATTTCAAGGGCTCAGTATCAACATGCTGTTAGTGGCTACCACATTGGTAGGTATAGAACCTTTCTATCACCTCTAGAAACTTCTATCACTTCTAGAACCTTCTATCACTTCTAGAACCTTCCCTGGGATGGCACTCCTTTAGAGAATCTATTGAAAGCTAGAGAACCTCTATCCAAATGAATTTTGCTTTCTTTTTAGGTATTCTCTCTCCCCTGGAGTCCATCCATATGTTCTTATTTAAGAACTCTTCCCTAAGCTCTCATGGAGAATTTCCTATCATGAAGGAATCCATATTCTTTACTCCTTGACAGACTGATTCCAAAACAGAGTTCATAAAATCCAAATTTTAATATAGATTTTTCCTTTTAAACTGTGTTAAAATAGAAATAAATTTACCTTTTTAGAAAGCAGATTCTAAATTAAAGTTGAACTACTTCCTCCTTCACATCTTATTCTCTATCAGAGAATTTTTTTTTTTATTTTTTTTTTTTGTTTTTTTTGTTTCTTTGTTTATTTTCTTTTTTTATCCTTATTTCTTTTTTTATTTTGTAACACTGTCTCAGACTAAGTATCAGAGAATTTTGTATTTGTATTTATTTACTTATTTACTTGTTTGTATCCTAGCCCTGGACATCCCTCCCACTGCCCCCCCCCCAACAAACACACACACACACACACACACACACACACACGAACAAGAGAAAGGCTAGGTTCTTTGGGAAAAAACATGTCTTTTAATGACATTCAACTCACCAAAATTTTTCTCAACAACTGTATTTTATACTCAGAACTACCTTATGAGATAGCAAGGTTGGGTGTTAATAGTCCCATTTTATAAAAGAAATGGAAACAGAAAAAGTTATGCGTTAAGATCTCATAGTCAGTGAATGGTGGAAGTTGTTCTAGTCCAACCATTTGGAATACGTTGGCCATGCTGGTTCTTCGGTTGTAAGTCGCCTGATACTCACCTTTCTACTTGGTGGAGATTTGGTGGGCACACTATGAAATACTAGAAGCAGAAGTGCTTCAAGAACAGGAGTGTTATTTAATATTATTTTGTGCTGTTCTCATATTTTTACTGTATTTTACTGTGTTAGCATAATATCTATATCTGTGAAAGCTTTCCATTTTAATCTAGATGATTCTAGAGATTGATACGACATTGATATCATTACCTGACTTAAATTGGGACTCCATTGTGTTTTTTGATTATGAAAATAATTGTTTTGTTTTAAAAATGCTCAGAGATCTTGGAATTGTCATGTGAGGAGAAAAAAACTGTGAATCTCTATATTATCTCATTCTTGGATTCTATAGGATCCGGATTCAATTGGTCATTTTACTTGGGAAAGTTGCATAACCTTCCAAGACCTGTGACAGAGAGAAACTAGGCTGGTGGGGAGGGTAAATTCCAGGCGTAAATGAAACTAACGCTTTTAATACTTTTTAGTTATTTTCAATCCTGTCCACTCCAGAAATTTTAGTCATATTTGGTGATAAAAATCAATCAAGATTTTGCTTATATTTTATCATTTCTTTTCTTTTTTTATATAATAATTCCATATTTTTACTCTTGCATTTTGTAGTCATAAGACAAAGCACCATTTCCAAAATTTTATGCCTACCATATATACTGATTTAATGCCAGTTTTATATGAATAAGTTGGCATGAAAGAAAGGAAATTGGTTTTTGTACAGATATTGTGTACTGTGTGCTCTGTCAATCATTTCATGGGTCAAGCAGAAAGGATTCTTTTCAATAACACACAATATGTATGTACTCCTTTTTGGCATTTTAGAAAAGCCCTGAATCCTAATGTTCATAAACTATTAGTCATATACTTATGAAGATTAAGATGTAAAGAAGACCTAGAAGATCATGTAGCATAGAGTCTTCTCTTTGCAGGTGAGCAAAAGAAGGCCCACGTAGGGTAGGTAAGTTACGGCTTTTAAATGCCATATAACTAGATTCAGAACCATGACTTGCAGAGACTTAGAGACCTTGTCTCTTGGGAAGGCTTCCCAAGAGAAGCAATACTTAAAGGGAAATTTAGAGATAAGTGGAGATTGGTGAGATGAAGCTCTAGGAGGGAATGGCTGTGTTGAGTAAGGTTCCAGGTTCAGAAATCAGCCCGTGAGAAAAGTCCCGAGGCTGGAAGGAGTGAGGCAGATTCAAGGAACTGAGAAGTTGGAACATGGGAAATGGCTGGAAAAGAAAGCAAGGGTAGGGTTGTGCAGAGCCTTGCAGGCCTAGTTATAGGTTATGTGCAAGCGAAGGTCTTGAAGGGAGTAACAAACTCAAGTTCAGACTGAGGAGGAAGAGCAAGGCTTTGATATCATGATTTTGAGGCATCACTTATCTGAAATTATCCCAGTGGGTAGTGATTCAGTGCCTGGGGTTTCAGGTCAGACTCTCAAAGTTCAAATCCCAACTACTTAGGTAAGTGGGAGTAAAGTTGCTTAAGTTCTCTGTGCCTCAGGGTACTCATTTGTAAGTGGGGGATAATAATGTTACCTACATAAGAAATCATAAGATTTTGTCAGAAATAAATGAGAAGGTGCCTGGCACTAGGAAGAACTCTATAAAGGTTTTCTGCCCAAAATAGTAACAATAATAATAATACCAACTGTCTTTTGAGCACTGTAGTGAGCATTCATTTTACATGTTTACCTGCATAGGTGCCCAATCCCTAATTGCCAATTCTATATTCCAAAAATGCTGAAAACCAAATGTTTTTCTAAAAGTTTGGCACAAATTCACTTGATGGCAGAACCTGACTGAATGGATGTGAAACTGATTATGGTCTTTATTTATTCCACTTAGTGTGAATATTCATAAGTTTCACTGTGGAAAATATTGCTGTGTTTGATTCTGGGTTCTGTCCCAGACTGTGCTGGGAGTGTTCTGTAATGTATAAATAGCACTGTATCCTATTCTAAAATCCAGAAAATTCTTAATTCTAAAACACATATGACCCCAAGAGTTTCACATGAGGAGCTATGAATCCGTATCATCTCATTCAATCCTCAGAATAATCCTTGACATAGATATTTTCATCCCAAGCTTGCTGCTGTAAAAACTGAAGTTCATCAATAGTTTGAGTGATTTGCTCTAAGTCGCACTGTTCATAAGAGATGGAGTTGGAATTTTGGTCTATGGTTATCTGACAATGCTTTGAAGAATCAGACATATTGGTATAGTCTCCTATTTCTTATTGATGTCTTTTTAGTGTTTTGCATAATTTAAAAATTTCTGTTTCCAGGAAATAGAAACATTGTCATAACCTGATAGTTTTCTAGTACCTAGAGGTTTTATAGATAAGAGGCTTATTTAATAATAATAATTATGGTAGTGGGAAGAATAATTATTATTCCTATTTTAATCTCAGCTATAATTTATCAAGTACTTTCTGTGTGCCAAACATTTACCAAAGTGCTTGGCATGTAATGCTTACATCAACCCAATGAGGTAGGTATATTCCCTGTTTTATGATGAGAATATTGTGACTTAAAGATGTTAAGTAAATTGCCAGCTACACACATATAGTTACAGACCAGGGATGTGAACCCAGGTGGACAGATCCCAGGCACTGCATTCTTTTTTTTTTTAAAGCTCTTCTTTTGTTTTATAATGATTAAAATAACACATACACGTGGCAAAAATTACAAACAGTAAAATGATTGTGCAATCTCCTACCCCAGAAAATAATGCAATAATATCACCTCCCACAGTAACCACCATCTAGTTTCTTTTGTATCATGCAGAAATTTGCCTTGCATACAAACATATGCACATATAATGTTTTTAATACCCACGTGAATATACACATTGTTCTGTAGTTTACTTTTTAAAAATAACACCATATAGTAGAAACATTTACATATTAGCACACAGAGATCTAAATCATTGTTTCACATCTACTAAATATTTTAGTGTATGGACATAACAATTTTTTTTAACCAGACTCCTATAGGTGGATATTGAAATTGTTTCCAATTTATAGTTCTTACAAAATTGCTGCAAATGAATATTTTTGCAAAAACACTTTTCCATACATGTTCAACCATATCTCTAAAATAAATTTTCTAGCAGTGGAAAATTTATGCTGGGTTAAAGGTTATTGGAGTTTTAAATGCTGTAAGATATTGACAAATTGCCTTCCAAAAATGTTTGTTTTCCCAAAAGTGTGTATTATCAAACTTTTGAACCTTTTGCATTTTTGAGGATGAAAACTGCTATATTGTAATTTAAATTTGAATTTAATTATTGACAAGGGTGAGTGCATTTTTATATGTTTGTAAAACACCTATGTTTATATTTCTAAAAACTGTCCATTCATGAACTTTATCTTTTTTCCCATGGGTTGTTGAATGTTTTCTTATTGGCTTGCAAGAGCTCTTGACACATTAATAATATGAGTTTTTGGTCTGTGTTTTATGCTACAGATATTTTTCTGAGCATGCAATTTGTCATTTAATTCTATAACTATATATGCTGTTAAAATGTTAATTTTTATGTAGCGAAATATTTCAATCTTTTCTTAGAGCCCACACTCCTAACCATAATGCTAACCTGCCTCTCTAATTTCTAGAATGATAACGTTAATTCTAGTTTTGTTGTCACTTTTGTTCAGGTGTACTAACAGAACAAGTGGCAGGTCCTCTGGGACAGAATCTAGAAGTGGAACCGTACTCACAGTACAACAATGTTCAGTTTCCCCAAGTTCAACCACAGGTTTCCTCATCATCCTATTATTCCAACCTGGGCTTCTACCCCCAGCAGCCTGAAGAGTGGTACTCTCCGGGAATATATGAACTCAGGCGAATGCCCGCTGAAACGCTCTACCAGGGAGAGACTGAGGTAGCAGAGATACCTGTAGCAAAGAAGCCCCGAATGGGCACGGCAGCAGGGAGAATCAAAGGGGACGAGCTGTGTGTCGTTTGCGGAGACAGAGCATCTGGATACCACTATAATGCACTCACCTGTGAGGGATGCAAAGGTAAGTCTTTGGTTGGCACTTTTCTCCTTGTTAAGGTTTTACTATACTGGTTGTTGAAATCCCTTGAACTAGATTTTTCCCTTTTCACAGGTAACTCCCCATTTTTCCCTCCTCGGTTCCTACCTCCTCACTTTTGTTGGGCTGTCATAGATTTCTAGGAAAAGCCTGTTAAACTATTTAGCTAAGATATGAGTAACCTTTTTCCTATTCACAACTTCACACACAGTCAAAAGGAATTTATCATTAAGTTCAATTAGTTGTGGGTTTTGCTTATATTTGTTGTTTTTGTTTTAAAGAAAAAAGAAACTGTTGAACTAATCTCTTTGAAAATGAAGATCAAGAAAAACAAGACTTTAATTAGTATTTTAAAATATATTTTAATGCACTTTAGTTAATTGAGAAAGAGGTAGAGGAAGAAAATACAGAGAAAGAAAGAAGGAAGTAATAATAGCTTATATTCAACAAATATGTTATTTAGCAGATTCATAGATCTATGATAGATGCTATATGGGAATTATAAAAAATTGTAATCCATTTAGAATGGATAAAATATAACACGATATATTAAAATGACTCCATGTAAAGTCCTATGTGATTACTCTTCCAATGTGGGCACAGATAATAAGTTTGTAAAACTTCAGAGGAAAGAACATAGTGGACTAATAAGTTCATCTATTTATTGTTGTTGCATTTATTCTTTAACAAATATTTCTAGAACACCTACCATGCATTAGGCACTCTGCTAGCTTCAAAAGCTGAATAAGAACTGTCTCTAGAGCAGAATCTGTTGGATAATGTGCCAAATTGGGGTTCCCAGATGCCAATGATTGTTATAAAAATAAACAGAGGACCTAGTCACATAAAAATGACTCAAGGACACTCAAACCTTTGGAAGTTCAAATGATCAGATTTTGTAAAACCATACTTTTGTCAATTCTTAAAAACTGGGTGTGCTAATCATCAGAATTTTTTAAAATAAGGAAGTATTTATGTACTAACTTTAAAAACTAAAACAGATCTATAAAGAAATTTTTAAAGATCTCATTTATGGCCTTTGAAATGTCCTTAACTTATTTTTGGAGAGTCAAATTTGTATAAATAAATGAACTTCTAAATTTATTGAAGGCATAGATTATGTCTTCTCCACCTCTATTATTAATCATAGCACCTAGCACAGTGCCTGGTACATAGTAAATATGGAATAAATGTCTTTTGAATGACATAATGAAAATTCATGTTCATTGCTGGTTCTTAGTCAATATGTATAAAACTCTACTTTGTAAAAGTACATTCAAAATTTTTACAATACTTAATTCTTCCCAATTCAAAATAATAAAAAGTAAATATTACCCTTGAACCCCCATATCAAGTGACAATTTTTTTGAGCTGGCAGAGTTATGGAGATGGAGATCTGCTTGTGTTACAGATTAAAAAAACAAGCAAGCAGGGGGTTGGAATAAGGTGAAAAGGAATTATTAATTTGCTAGAAAAACAAAATAATTTCAAAATGACAAGACTTGTATTTAAATAAATACAAATAAAAGTAGGTCTGAGGAACCAACTGCCAACATTCAGAAAAGGAGAACTAACTTTGTGGTAGCTGTAGTCAAAAAGTGGCTGGGGCTTTTACTCTGGAAGGCAACATTAGGACCAAAAGATGAAGCTTATAGAATGGCATGTTTGGGAGCTTAATTCGAGAACTAATTTTCTAACACTAACACAAATTGTTCCAACAAAGAGATTGGCTTCCTGCCTCAGGTGATAATGAACTCTTCATTATTATAGGAATTCAGAAAGAAGATAGATGAACAGACTTGAGTCCTCATACAGGAAATTTCTGTGTTCTATGGGAAATTGAATAAGTTGGCCTGAGGTTCTTCTTTAAATCCTCTGAATCTGTAGTACCATCTTTCATAATATTCTAATTATCTCAGGCCCATGTGTCTTGTCTTCCGACCAAGTTTGTAAATTTCATAAATTGAAAAATATCTATAATTTATGTAACCCCTCTTATTACTATGAATTGATGAAAGAGAAAGACCAGGGTTTCTAAACCTTGATACTATTGACATTTTAGGCTGAATAATTCTTTGTTGTGGGGGATGCTTTGCATGTATGGTGGGATGTTTAGTGGCATTCCTGGCTTCTACCCACCAGATGCCTCAATCCCCTAGTGGTGACATCCAAAAATGTCTGCAGACATTGCTAAATGTCACCTGGGGTGCAAAATCACCCCAATTGAGAACCACTGAGAGAGACTATTAAGTTAAAAGTACTGTTATAAGATGGAGTTTCTCAAACTTGAGCTATACAGGAAGCTTTCTTGAAGGAAGCTATTTCTTGAGTGCCCATAATGTTGACCTAAATTGCTTGTGCTATTTTTATATAACAAAAGAACAAAAACAAATTTACAAAATTAAAAAACTACAAACAAATAAAATAATAGGGTATATTAGATTATATGGTTTTGTTGCTCAAAATGTTACTAAACCTCAGGTTCTTTAGAGTTTGGTGTGCCTAGACCACATGTCATGTGAGGCCTCAATTCTCCACTGCTTTCTCTGTCCAAACAATTGATTCATCCAAACCTTGGTTCACCCCGTGCTCCATTTGGCCATCTCTGAACTGGGTACATCTTATGCGTATTAAGTTTACCTTTGCTATTTTCTCATAGCTCTTGACAAATAAATCATTCTTCTTGCTTTTAATGAGATCATGGGCACAAACAAAAAATGAGGGCAATTAGTCTGAACGTCAGTATAACATGGTCTTAAAGATAATCCAGAGAATGCTATTATTAGTTTTTAAAGACAGTCATAAAATAAAAAATGTAAAATTCAATTTAATGTGTGTAAAGGACCTACAAAAAAGTATGGCAAGTAGCCAAAACTTAATAAATGCCTGTTATTATTGTTATGGTCCTAGAATCTATTTACATAGAATGTAGTGGCAATGTGACTATTTTCTGCTTGTATTGATAAATGCTTATGTCCAGCCCATTATCAGATGTTTGGCAAGACACATTTGACATTGATTTAAATTACCAAAAGGCACTTTACTTTGTGTAGACCAGTGCTACTCAAACCGTAGTCCTTGGACCAGGAGTATCATGTCACTGAAGAATTTTTAGGAACTATAAATTCGGGGGGTTTACCCTAGACCTACTGAATCAGAATTTCTGAGAATGAGGCCCAAGAATCTGTGATTTAGCAAGCCCTTCATGCTAAAGTTTGAGAACTACTAGCGTAAATAACATCTAGAAGGCACCTGAGGACACTTACCTGGCCAAGCAGCTTGGTTGTGCTTCGTGACTGTGAAACCGGCAGGATGGGAGCAGGGAATGGGGGAATGCTGCTCTCCATGAGGTCATCAGAGGAACAATTCAACAGATAAAAATGTAGACTAGAAACCAGGACTGGAAAGACACAACGTCTCATGTAAGTCATGCTTCCCGCTTGGAGAAAGAGAAACAGAAAAGAATATGCATAGTTCATTCTGAAAATCTGACTCAGAAGAAAAATCTCACTATAAATACTTTTGAACCTACAAATTTCAGTGCCAATCGTTAGGTCTGTCTGGATGTTCCCTGGTCCCCCGGTTCCCAGTGTCAAGAATGAGTAATGGTACCGCGTCAAGTCAATGACAGAGTGATCACAGACACAGAGCAAGCCCCCACAGTTTATTACAAGAAAGAGAAAGAACCTATATGAAGTGAAAGTGAAGCTACACAAAATGACACAAAGCGAAAATACGTTCCGCAGATAATGGACACCCTCTCTTTTATCTGCTCTCTAGTTTGTCCCGCCTTTTTCCTGCAGGATTGGTTGCCGTTTCCCTGACTTTTGGGGTGATTGACAGGTTGGGGTTATATAACAGATCACATGACAGGTTACCTAACGGGTTGGTTATGTAAGTTTCCTTTTCTACCCATGTGTCTTCCCCAGAATTCTTCACAAGGCTCCACCCATGTTATGCTAATTAGATGGTAATAAGCTCTAGTTAGTTAAAAGATCACTGGGAACTTCTTAATGTGTATGTTCCCACTAGGGAACAGTTCCCATCTGAAATTTGGTTCCTAGAACAATTCGGTTCCCACTCTCCGCCCTTAGTCACTTCCTTGTCAACTGTTTACCCTCCACCAGACCTAACACCAATGACACGCTGATTCTTATGGCAGGCGTTCTCAGGTCTTCACAGCAACTGGGGAAAGCAGGTATTATTGTGACTGCTTTATAGATGAGGAATAAGCATATCATTTCTAAAAGAAGCTGAGATTTAGAGAGGCCAGTGCCAATCGCTGAGGTGATATATTCACTATACTTCAGTAGTAAACAATTCTCATACTTTATGCCCATTTTATTTTATTTTTATATATTTTTTTGACACAGGATCTCACTCTTTCACCCAGGCTGGAGCTCAGTGGCACAATCATAGGTTACCATAGCCTTGAACTCCTGGGCCCAAGTGATCCTCTTGCTTCAGCCTCTTGAGTAGCTGATACTACAGGCATGTGCCACCACATGCTGCCAATTAAAAAAAAAAAAATTGTAGAGACAGGCTCTCGCTATCTTACCCAGGCTGGTCTCGAACTCTTGGCCTCAAGTGATCCTTCTGCCTGAGCCTCCAACACTGCTGGGATTACACGTGTGAGCCACTGCAGCTGGCCTTTTGTTTTTCTAAATTGAAGATTGACATGTAATAATTGTACATGTTTATGGGGTACAACATGTTTTGATACATGTGTACATTGTGTAATGACCGAATCAGGATGATTAGCATACTTATTACCTTAACCACTTATCATTTCTTCATGATGAGAATATTCAAAAACTCTTGTCTAGCTATTTTGAAATGTACAATACATTATTGTTAACTCTAGTCATCCTACTCTGCAATGGAACATCAGAACTTACTCCTCCTATCTAAGTGTAATTTTGTACCCATTGACCAATTTCTCCCTGTCCCCACCTTCCCCCTACCCTTATCCTCTCCTAACCACTATTTTACCCTCTACTTCTATGAGAACAACTTTTTGGATTCCACATGAGTGAGATCATGTAGTATTTGTCTTCCTGTGTCTGGCTTATTTCACTTAACATAGTGCCCTTCAGGTTCATCCATGTTGTCACAAATGGCAGGATTTCATTCTTTGTTATGGCCAAATAGTATTTCACTATGCATATATGCCACATTTTCTTTATCCATTCATCCACTGATGAACATGTAGGTTGATTCCGTATCTTGGTTATGGTAAATAGTGCGGCCATAAACGTAACAGTGCAGATATCTCTTTAACATACTATTTTCATTTCCTTTGGCTATATAACCAGTAGTAAGCTTGCTGGATCATTCTGTAGTTCTATTTTTAATTTTTTGAGGAAACTTTATACTGTTTTTCATAATGGCTGTGCTAATTTACATTCCCACCAGCAGCATGTAAGGGTTCCCTTTTCTCTATATCTTTCCCAACATTTGCTTTCTTTTGTTTTTTTGATAGTAGCCATTCTAAATGGAGTGAAGTGATATTCACTGTAGTGTCTATTTACATTTCCCTGATGATTAGTAATGTTGAGCGCCTTATGCCCATTTTATAGAAGAGGAAACTGAAGCACAAGAAGTTAATCAACTTACCCAAGGCTTCCCAGTTTATAAGGGGATGGAGCTTCAAAACTCAGTTCATAAATCTAATTCCAGTGTCTGTATGATTGACCACTAGGCCACAATGCCTTTTATTGCCCACCAAGTGATCATTCTACTCTTGAGTTATTTGCTCAAGGCTAATATTGACTAACTCAGTGGCTAAAAGAAGAAAATCAAGTGCTCCATTTAGGTATTAAGGTATTGGTATTATCTAAGCCAAGGGAATAAACCCTTAAGGTCAGTAACCTTGGATGGCTCACCTCCATAGAAATGAACTATTTAGTGAAACTAGGTTCTCCTGGGGAGAATTCTGGTGCATGGCAGGGTGAGTAGAGTGAGGCCAGTGGGCCAAGGACAATCCAACCTTAAAGGCAGGCAGGGGAGGAGAAGCCCATAAAGGATACAGAAGTGCAAGATCACAGGAGATGGGGAGACAGAGAAAGTAGTCAGAAGAGAACTGATCTTTGGGGAAATTTAGGAAGAAGAAGCTGGATTTGGTCATAAATACATTTTTAAGAGCAGAGAAAGCCAGAGTTTTTTCATTGATTTTGATTTGAGACTTCACCTCCATGGTGTCAGCAAAAGGACAAGCATGCAAGGGGGGGATGAAATGGAGCCAGCCAGGGGCCATATTCTACACCAGAGGTTAGCACTTTTTTCTCTGTAAAGAGCCAGAGAGTGAATAGTTTAGGCTTTGCACCATAGCAGCCTCTGTTGCAACTACTCAACTCTGCAACTGTGTAGTGCAAATGCAGCCACATACCAGATGGGCTTTACTTGCAAAATAACTTTCCTTTCCTTTACTTACAAAAATAGGCAGGAAAATAAAAAACAGGCAGTGGGCTGACTGTAGTTTGCTGACCCTGTTCTCAAGCAAATACTCTTGAGGGTCCACATACAGATTAACTGGAAGCTTGTTTAGTGAGGGAGCACAACACTCAACCCACAGCCCATATGTACAAGAAATGCAACCTTATTTTATATAATTGAACTTAATTCAGTCTCAAGCCCTGGCGGAAACTTTGTTTTGTTCAATTCAGCATGATTCCACTCACCACTGCCAGACTCTTTCTGGAGTTTGGTTTAAGTATTAATACCAGGATTAATATACTGTTGTGGAGGGATTGGGTACTGGGTAGGGCTCTGGTCCCCACAGCTGCTGACACAGGCTGGCATCTGTTGGGGTGTTGTCTTATCTGGTCTTCAGACACCAGTGGGAAAGGTCTCTGTGGCACCTGAGCACACTCCTGGCCCCGTCTGTCTGCTTCATTCTGCTCAGATGTGTGGGTCCCTGATGTTGCTCCAGCGTTGCACTGGAACACCTGGCTGCCCGGAGAAACCACGCAGCCATTCCATCTGCTCTACGCCATGCTGGACGCAGGGAACCAACCCTGAGGGCCTCCCAGCTCTACCCAGGAAAGGGCACTAGAATCCCTCTGTACTAAGATCCCAGATAATGTGGAGTTTCTATTGCCTCTTGGCCCACCCATCCTGGAATTCAGTCTGGGCAGAGGGACATGGCAGGGACGGAGCTCAGGACCCTTCTTAAGTGCCTAACATGGCTTAGCTCTTTTGACTTACTCTTTAATTGTCTGCTGCCTCCCAACTTGAAATTTTGTCTAGTCTTTGGGATTTGGGGGTTTAGGCTTTGGTCAGCCAATAAATAATAGGCTCCTTTGTGCACTTTATGTGTCCTCTCAAGAAAACAAATGAAAATTGTCTTAGCATAGTGAATGGAGAAAGGGGAAGGGATTGCGAGGAAAACCAGAGGAGCACAGAGTAGGGTAAAGCACAGAGTAGGGTAGAGCACATGTGAAAGAACCGGTGCCCCATGCCTGGCTGGTCTTGTGAGAGCTGCTCAGCCAACTTTGTCCCCCACCCATCCCCATCTCTTGGATATCTGTGCTCAGCAGATGCAAAGCAAATTTCGCTCTGTAACTTTCCATCAAAGGAAGCTCGGGCTTTGGGGTCTGACAAGCACACGTTGAATCTAGGCTGTGTACTTCTTGGCTGAATAAGCAAGTTACTTAATATTTATCAGTTAGATTTCAGTGAAATGAAACAGAAACCAACATTTCAAGCAGAAAGGAATTAATGCAGAAATTGGAAGAGTCAGAGTAACAGGTTCTATCTGAGCCTCCAGGAGATGTTCAATGCCACAGTGCAGAACTGGCCTGCCAGGGTGGTTACCATTCTGCTGCAACCAAGAAAAGAGGGACTCAAGAGGCCACCACAAAACTGTTGGCTCCAGGAAGACACCATCTCACAGCTGCCATCCATGCTTCAGGAAGCTGCCTTCACTGCCATTGCTGGCTCCAGAGGCATGGCTTGCCTGCTAAATCTGCACCTACAAATGATGAATGCCCTGCATGCTGCCTCTCAATGCCTTCAAAGCTAGCAAGTGGAAGCCAGAATGCTGCCACAGCAAACCTCCACCATCTGCTTGCCAGTAGAAACAACAGAAGCCACAGAGGCACAGCTCTAGCCTCATTTCCCCTTTCAAAATGTCGTTACAAGGGCATCTCTACAGCAAAGCTTAAATCATATCTACCATGCTAGCTGCAAGGGAGTCGGGGAAAGGTTGTGTTCTACTTTCCTGCCTCTGTGGTATAGGATGTGCACTAGATTAGAAGGAGGGTGCAGTGGATATAAAGCCAGCCAATCCTTAGTCTTTGCAATACTTTCCTTCTCTGAGCCTCAAATCTGCAAAATGGGGATATTATTCTATTTCACAGGGTGTTTATGAGGATTAAATAAGATTATTATACATAAAGATTTTGCCAGCTCTTTTGCTTTAGGAATTCATTGCAGATCCATCAGACCTGTGATATTTAAAATAAATAAACAAACACAAAGCAAGAGAAGTTTTCAAAAAACTTAGAAACAAAACAAAGAACGTTGTTAAGTTTCTGATTTTATTGTTCTCTATATCTGGTTCCATTAGGAATATTTTAATTTGTCTGAGTGTTTCATTTGTCATAAACATTTACAGCATCAATGAGAGAAATTGTAGTTTTCAATTTTTTAAGGTAATAACCACAGAACAGAAGCATAATGTAGAGTGACAATGACTTCCATTTGCTTGGCATTAGATTAAATCTAGAGCTTTCTTTCCTCTTCAGTTCTCAGTGCAGCATATGGAAATGTGCTAATGTATGAATGAATTTTGATTCAAACCTCAAACCCCAACCAACAAAACCGATCTGCTTCTAACTGAAAATTTTAAATGGCCGCATTTCCAAATAGGTCAGTGTCTGTCACATTCATTTCAGTGCCAGGAGAGTCTACACATATCAGAGAGAGAATGCTAGAATTCTTAAAAGGCACTGTCTGAGGAAATGGAAATATCCTTTTGAATATATTTTTAAATAAAATAGTGAACCAGCATTAGACTTAGCTCTGAAGTTTTAGAAAGGCTTCCAAAATTATTGAAACTATTCTTGTATAGAATAGATAGAGTGTTTCTAAAGGATCCTTTATTTATGGACATTTGCAAAACCTGAGGAGCCCTGACCCACAGATAAACTTATTGAAATCCTATTGGAGATCGAGGGAGGCCTGATTTTTATAAAATTTAATAATGATCCTAAATGAACTCTGTAGGTCAAATTATCTTAGAGAGTGATGCAAGGTGGGGTTCCACACTATTTCACTGCATTGGAAGCCTTTTGTAGTAAGTGGTATAAAAATCGTGGGAAGAGTGGGACTCTGCAGACAGACAATTTAGATTCCAATCTCAGCTGATTCTCTTCCTAGCTGTCTTAAGTTACTTAACCTCTCTGAGCTTTAAACTCCTCACCTGTGAAATGAGGATAATAATGAAGATGAGGAGGAGGAGGAGATGATAATGGTGGCGATAATAATGATGGTGATGTTGGTGACCATGACCTTTAACCTATAACAACTGATTACTATGTGCAGGCTTTATATGTGATAATTCATTTAATCTTCAGGGAAATCCTTTGAGATAGGTAACTACTTGTTGTCATGAGGATTAAATAAGGTAATGTGTGTAAAGCAATTAACACAGTTCTGCCTGATGATAAATCCTCAATAAATCTCTGCTATTATTGCTATTATCAGTGGGCTGTTGTGAAGAAAAAGAAAATGAGACATTGCTTTTAAAACATATAGCTCTATATTTGGCAAACTTGAGTGCTCAATAAGCATCAACTATTTTTATTTTTTAAATGAATTTTTGTTTTATTAGTGTTAATAACAATTTGGGTCATACATTGTCTCCTAAGCCCTCCCTCTTCCTGATAATTAATTAATTAATTCAATTTTTTATTCAGCAAATATTATTAAGTACCAACTTATATGCCAGGCACTATTCTAAGCCTAGGAGGTACAGTGGTGGCAAAACTGACAAAATTCTTGCCCTCGCAGCTGCCATTTTACAGCAAAAGCAAGAAAACAGTTTACATAACTGACCTAAAACAGACAAAAAGAAAACAGTGATGCAAACAAAAAAAAGATTAAAAAAATAAAATCGATCAAATAATATCTAAAAGAATACACAGAAAAATAAAATAGTAAAAGGATGATTTCCAGTAGATATGAATTGATATTTCAAATAAATATATAAGCGATGAGGCAAGACAAACCTAGGATGATAAAAACTTGATTTAAGCAAAAAAAATGTTAAAAGCAAATATATTAGCAATATGTAAGTGATGACTAAAAGAAACTTTCTAAAGTGTAAATTATTGAATGAGAAGAGTGAGAAAAGAGTGAAAATAAGCATTTAACCAGCAGTGTAGAGGGCAAGGGTTTAACCTCACAGAGCAAACTAATTCACCTGGGCTCAGGCAGCTACAAGCAGGCAGTAGGCACCCCCATGGCTGGAATTCACCTACTGAGAACCTAGAGTGGCCCAGGGAAGATGCCAGGAGCAGGCTCTGGTCAGTGTAAGCCCCCAGCTCTTGGGAGTTTGGCTGCCTTGGAGTCAACATGGCCCTTGAAGACTACTAAGCCAAGCTCCAGCAGAGCATCACAGTCCTGTCCTTATTCTCCCAGCAGACACCCAGTAGTGGATTTTTGCTTTCTACTCCTTTAGACTACTTCATGACTTAGTGAACATTTTTTTTCAGAGCCATGAGTGTACGTGATTCCAAAGTCAAATGGCAAGAAGGGCCTATCAGGGGAAAAAGGCCCTGCACCTACCCTCTCCTTTGCTCCCCAGAGGCAGCCACTGATAACCACTTGGGGTTTGTTGTTGTGGTTTTGGGTTTTTTGTTTTTGCTTTTGGCTTTTTGTATTTTTCTTTTTCTTTTCTTTTCTTTTTTAATTGTCATCTGGATAGTTCTTGTTTATTTTTGAAGAGTCATCTTCCCTCCCCACAATCATGGAAGAAAAGACAGAGAAGGGCGAGGAGGGGAGGGAGAAATGCCCCCGGGGAAGTACATCTTTCCAGTCTCTGCAGTTTTGAGGAGGGGTATTGAGGTGGGAGGCCTGTGGGTGGGGAGATGGCTTGCCTCTCCTCTTGTCTCTCAGGAAGCTCAGTCTTTTAAAGCTTAAACTGATCAGTTTGTTTGGAAGGCAATGCTTTTAAGAGCATTGCCTGGGAGGTGCTGTGATAGATCTGAGAAGCAGTTTGCACACCTCCATCTTCCACTGCACAGAGTCCTCCCAGGCCCCGTGCAGCTGCGTGCATGGCAGCACGTGGTTCTCGTACAGTCTCTGGAGTCTGAAGGAGTCCCGCTCCATCTTATCAACCATCTGCATGGCTACCTCTTTCCCAGTCAGGGTGTGCCAGGCCAGCTTCATCGTGGCCAAGTTATCCTTGCCAATGGGTCTTGATGAGCCAGTAGTTGCCAATATGGGTCTCCTCCTCAGCAGAGATGCCCAAGAGGCCCTATAGTGTGTTAGACTTACTGTTGGGCTTGGAGTCCAGGTGTTTCAAGGTAGTCTCGAATTTGGGAAAAACTGATGAAAAGCTCAGTCCAAGTCTATCTCAAAAGGAAATCACTTCCAAAATCCACCTCATGAACTGATCTTTATAATGCAATGCCAGACAAAATGCAATGCCAGACAAAAATAAAAATAAACAAAATCAAATGCTAATAAATGAAATTAGAAAAATCAGAAAAAAGAGATATTGACTTGTAGTTTCCCTTTCTTGTAATGTCTTTGTATAGTTTTGGCATTAAGGTAATGCTGGCTTCATAAAATAAATTAGGATGTATTCCTTCTGCTTCTATTTTCTAGAAGAGATTATAGAGAATCGTTATTATTTCTTCTTTAAGTGTTTGATAGAATAAAACAGTGAAACCAATCTAGGCCTGGTGCTTTCTGTTTTAGAAGTTTATTAATTATTGATTCAATTTCTTTAATAGTATAGACCTAGTCAGATTAGCAATTTCTGCTTTTGTGAGTTTTGGTAGATTGTACCTTTCAAGGAATTTCATCTAAGTTATCAAATTTGTGGGGCTTAGAGTTGTTAATTACAGTCCATGGGGTGAGTAGTGATGGGCTCCTCCTTCATTTCTGATGTTGGTAATTTGTGTCTTCTCTTTTTTTCTTGGTTAGCCTTGCTAGAGATTTATTGATTTTATTGATCTATTCAAAGAACCAACTTTTGGTTTCATTGATTTTCTCTATCATTTTTCTACTTGCAATTTCATTGATTTCTGCTCTAATTTTTTATTATATTTCTTTTGCTTGCTTAATTTGTTCTTCTTTGCTAGTTTCCTAAGGTGAAAGTTTAGATGATTGATTTTAGATCTTAATCAACATATGCATTTTAATGCTATAAATTTCCCTATAAGCACTGCTTTTGCTGCTTCCTGTAAGTTTTGACAAATTGTACTGTCATTTCCATTTAGTTCATTTTCACTTCACCTCTATATCTTCTATTTGCTTTATGTGTAACTTTTCTGAAACTCTCTGTTATTGGAAAAGGTAGGACTATGTGTAAAGCATGTCATATTTCTATACCTTTCTAAATCGTCTTTCATCTTGTCCAAGCTCATAACCTTCCTGGCTGATGAGAAATTCCATTTAGGCTATGGTTGTGGTGCCCCTTCCCCTGGAATCATGCATAAATATCAGGAGTCTTATACAGTGTGGATTATTTTGGTGCCTGTTGATATACTCCTTGTCCACCTTTGAACTGGTCCCTTGGAAGTGAATGAACAACTTAGCCACAGTTCAGTATGGTCATCTTACCCCAGGGTTTCAAGGCCATGGTTCTCAGTGTCTTCCTGTCATCATCTCAACCATCCCATTAGAGGTCTGTCACCTCTCTGGAGGCTCCTTATAGGTGCTGATTCAATACTCATAGAACCTGTGAAACTCATCCCATTCCCAGGCTCTGGGAAAGTTCTCCAAACCTCTTTCCAGTTAAGCTGCCTCTGCTTCTCTCAATTCTAAAAGCATTGACCTCTGCCTCCAACATCTTTGAGATGATCTAGTATAACCCTTTCAATAAAGAATTGAAAACAAAAGCCTTATGCAAGACTTACCTTTATTTAGAGGTAGGAAACTTCAGCTTTGTTCCCAGCACGTGAACATAAAATATGATTACTCTCTTGCAGTGGGAAAGAAAATGAAAAAGCAATAGGAAAAAGAACAAAATATACATGAATAATTGGATAAATTATCCTTTCACCATAACATTTCTATAATTACTACAAAATACTCATTTATGAACTCAAACTGGGGAAGGTAACAAGCTTCTCTTATGGTCTGGGCACTGATCATGCTGTATGAGACCTGAAGAGATTGATGTCTCAAGACAATTTTTAAGACTGTAAACTCCCTGCTGACAGGACAGTATAATGAAGTGGTTAAAAGAATAGAGTCTGAACTAAGCCTATCAGGGTTCAAATCTGGGCTTTATAACTTACTATCTGTGGGACCTTGAGCAAATTCACCTCTGTGTAGCTCAGTCTCCTCTGCCTCACTGGATTGCTATGAATAGGAAATGAATTGCCATTTGCAAAGGGTTTAGAACAGGGCCTGGCATGAAATAAGTACAATGTAAGCAGAGACAGACCTAAAAGCTGTTTCTGTTTAGGTCTTATTAGATGTAAAGATCTCTAGTTACTCAGCTTTGTGTGTTTGTTGGTATTTAAAAAACTTGGAGACCCTTAATGTTTTAAAATATCAACCAATATTTTATTGGTTTCAAAGTAATGGGTGGCTTCCTGCCAGTGACTACCAGCATCAGTCACTGGAGTCTGGCACATGCATGTGCATGCACACATATGAGTATGTGACTTGGGAACAAGGTGGAGTATATGGGTTCCATCTGTATAAAGAAGCAGAAAAGCAGAGTGTGCCAAATTCTGCAAAACTGAGGGATTTGTATAAAAGTATCATTGTATAGCCATTCACCTGCCACCCCAGGGATTTCCCCTGGTGCTACACATTCCCCGGATGGTGATGCCAACTCTTCCTCTACTCATCTTTCATTATCAGGAAGGCTCTGTTCCTCAGTGAATTTCCTTTCCATTCATTTTCAAATGACTTTTCTGATATGAGCATTGTTGAATATGCACAAGAAAGAGCAAGATAGAGGCAGAGGTATGTGTATGGATAGATTTGCATAAGTATAAATACAGTATATGTACCCATATTTAAATGATATAATGATACTATTGTGTTGCCATCTCAGGGTGAATGCTAATTAATTCAGCTATTGAGATGATAATGATTTCTTTTTCAGTTAGTACCAGAGTGAAGAAAAAAAAAAAAAACCCACAGAATTGTTCTATGCACTGTTCCTTTGACTCATCGTGGAATAAGGAGTTTTATTCTGTTAACTATTGAGCTGTCTATCAGTACCTATGACAGTTTTAAAGGGAATTATTCCTGGGAGGGGCTAAAGATTAGTAAGAAGACTGACTCACGGTGGCCGAATTGGTCATTGAGGTCGTGGTTTGGTGCCAGGAAAAAAAAAAAATTCTCTTTTTGCTTTTAGTGTCTTTTAAAATGCATGCTTTGCTATTTGCACTCTCAATACCAACACTGATCTGAAGCACACAGTCTTTTCTTAGACTTTATTTGGTTGGATTTGACATTTAGGAAAACGTTAGGATCTTTCCTATTGAAATTTACACCAGCTGGCAAATTCACAAGAAAGTCCATGACTTTGTTAACCTTGACATCTCTAACTTTTCCTTCAGCCTCTGTTTTCATATTTAGTTAGTTACCAAGACCTGATGTTCAGTTTCCTCCTTTCTATTCTCTCGCAGGGTAGTTCAGACATTGATCACCTCTTAGCTGTGTATGGTAATAGTCTCTTGTCTCTAGCCTCCAATCTCCCTGTTCTACCTTTCTTCACCTTGCTCCAAGGAGTCTTCCCAACATACAGGTTAGGTCATACCCTCTTCTGTCAAAACCCGTCAACAGCTTCTCTCTTTCCACATGGTCAAGACTCAACTTCTTTGGCATTCAAGGGCATTTAATCACATACTGTTCCTGCTACAACCCCTTACCCATCTCCCACTAATTCTCCCACACTGTACCCTCCAACCAACAAGGATTATCCCCTCCTGCCTTGAAGCTTCCATGACACCTTGCCCTTGTTCATTCCCAGAATGTCTTTCCTTCCTCATGGTCCACGTTTCAAAAACCCTACTTATTCTCCAACGTCTACTTCCTTCATGGAGCCTTCCCTGATTTCCCCCTACTCAGAATTAGCCAGGATTGCTTCCAACCCATATGTCCTTTTCCTCAGGACATCTGACTTCTAGCTGTTAGGAAGTTGTCATATTATATTTACCTTATTAGAAAAAATTTTTAATTGCCTTCTTCTGGAAAATTGTCACAATAAATACACAAATCTCCATGCCTGCCCCTTAAATGTGGCACAACCTTTACAAACATATGGTGTGGCCCTGAAATAATCACTTTCATGTCTACATTCCAACAATGTATTACTCATTTAGCCATCTTGTCATTCATCTCTTGTATTATGCTGAGAATTTACTTTGTCTTCCCACTAAGTTGGAAGCTCTGAGGATAAGGAATGTCTTACTCATCCCGATATCTCCCAGGTCAGAGAATGCAGCTCTCAGATAGTAGGTACTTAATTACTCTCTTGTGACCCAAGGGAGGCAACTGTAATACAGTGGTTAAGACTACAAGCTTTAGTGCCTGACTGCCTGGCTTTGAAACTTCCTAGCCCACTCATTAACCATGTGATCATGGCCAAAGTTCTTAACCTCTCTATACTTTTTTTCTTCATCTATAATATGGGGACATATAATACTATTTTCATTTTAAAATTGATAAGATTATTAAATAACTAAGTGGGGGGTAAAATGGTTAAAACAAATAGCTATTAAGTGGTTAATAAATGTTAGATATTATTCCAACAGTCTGTTAAAATAGGAAAGACTCACATCTCAATTTTGACAGAGGCAAAGACACTAGACGCTACATGCCAAAGTGAGCCCATCTTGCAGAAATTTCACAGTGGATATTCAAGAACCAGTTAAATACCTCACCTATTTTGAGGGTCTGAAGAGATCAGCAGTTGGAAATCATAGAGCGGTCTTGTAAAGATTTTGGAGCATGTGACCAGCATGCTATGTGCATCTTACATCCCCATTGCAAAGGGGAGTGTCGGAGGTGGGAATGTCTGCCCCTCAGGCCACCACTGGAATGTAGAGTACCTTTGTAAGAATTAGAAAAAGCGGTCTCCTCTTGCTCCCTAAATCTGTACCTGTGTACATTAAGGAGGTCCTGCTGCCCCAGGCCCAATGAAAGGGTCTTCAACAGGATCACTTGAGGCATTTGAGAACGTATTCCCTGAAGCCGAGGGACATGAAGATTGACGTCTGACTTTCACCTGAGAAGTCGAAAGGCAGGAGGTAGGGTGGACGACTGCTCATGGATAAGTGGAAGAGATTTCTCTGCTCCCCAGAGATTGTTGGACCAGAGAAAACCATCATGGGATTATCTTAGGTCCATGCCAAGAGGGCCACATGGAGGACCTCAGTGTGAAAGTGTGGAGTAAATTGCCAAACTCCTAGATGCTGCAGAAGGAGATGCACGCCATGGACTAGAAGAGAGATGTATTTGCTCTCATCAAGAAAGTGCAGATGAGAGTATCCCCATGATGGGAGGTCTCTAAAGAACCCAACCCAAGGAGAGAGTCAACTTTGAAAACGTGCTAAGTATAAGCCAACTTATAACAATACCAGGCAAGTAAGCACATTCCTGTCATTTCTTCTCTTGCTTCCCACAATCCTCGCTCTATTCAATGCTGGCCCCTTGACTCTGAAAGTGTCAGAAGCTACAGTTAGCCACATGGAGGATAAAGAGGAGAGTAGTGAAGAGGAAAAGAAGAAATGAAGCCAGTCATATCCTTTCCATACTCTAGGCATCTTACCTGCTACAGGGTGCAGCTGTGCTACACCTTCTTAGGGGAGATGTTTGCTTTTAGATCAAGGTTGGCATTTTTAGTATTACACCAGGATGGCATATTAAGTACTGAATTGAAACCTTGAATGGAACTTTCTCCCCAGATATCTGCTAAACAGCAACCCACTTTCCAAGATTTAGCTTAATGCTCTTTTCCTATCCTGACCTTTTCATCCCAAACTGACCAGTCTTTGTGTCTGCTCTGCCCCAGAACTGCCTCCTTTCAGAACCCATGCAACACTTAATTTCAGGTGTTAGTTGTTTGCATGTCTTTGTCCTCAGCCAGCCTGTAAACCCAAGGAGGGTAGGGATGAATTATTTGCCTTTGAATATCAGCACCTAGCACTCGCTGGCACATAAGTTTCCCCCAATAAAGATGTATGAAAGTAATTTATCTTAAAAATAAACAAGGTAAGATTTTCCTAAGGCAGGCTTCCTAATTCAAACTTCTCTTTATTTTTGAGAAGTAAATTAAAAACGTCAGCTTTCTTGACAACACAGTGTAATTGAAAGTACTCTGTTACCAGTGTACTCAAGGATTGCCTGGGCGCTGTCCAGCAGTTCATGAGAAAATGTTCTGCCATCTCTCAATCCAAAGGTGTTTTTCTGAGACGTTGTAAGAGGCCTTTTTTACATTTTTCAGTGTTTCTTCCACAGGTTTCTTCAGGAGAAGCATTACCAAAAACGCTGTGTACAAGTGTAAAAACGGGGGCAACTGTGTGATGGATATGTACATGCGAAGAAAGTGCCAAGAGTGTCGACTAAGGAAATGCAAAGAGATGGGAATGTTGGCTGAATGTATGTATACAGGTATTCACTTCAAGCAATTAAATTCCACTAAAAGTCTCTTAAGAAGGCAGATGTCAGGTAACTCACATCGTGAGAATGGTACATTCTTGAAAAGGGTAATGAACCACTGAAATTGTCCAAACTGTCAGATAAAGAGCATTTTATTCACCTGAAAGAAATGCCTGTTTTTTTGTTGTTCTTTGTTGCAACGAATGATACATAGAGTGAGATGGTATTAACATACAGTTCAAATAACATGCTTTAATGAGCTACAAAGAATGGCAGTCTAAAAGTTTCCTCTAAATTTGATTTTAATATACTTATTTATTCCTTAATTAGCATATAAATTTACAGTTGTGGAAAAAATAAGAATGCTTTATAAGGTATAACTGCCTCTGAATTGTCCAAATAGAGTTTTAAACCAAGTCATTTTATTAAGAATCTGTCTTCTCTTAGTGCAGCTTTGAACCAATTTGTATAGGTTTACACCGGAAATTAACTACTCCCAGTTTTAATATAATTTTGTCCTTTGATCTGATAAAGAGACACTGTATTAACTGCTGGCTTTGTGAGGAACTGTAATCTTCATCAAAAATTGGAATGCATGCTAGTATATAACATAATTAATTTTTCATTCTGCAAATTTTACAGACCACTCAGATTCTGAGATATGTTCTGTTCCTCCTCAAAACACAAATAGACAAACAAATGTCACCAAGGGGATGATAACATTCAGGGAGGGAATGCCACATGAAATAAAAGCCTTCAGAAGGTGACTCCAGTTCTATTGTTCCCAAACTGTACAGGCAACTGGGATGGACGCAGGGAAATAATGCATGCAAGAAGGAGAAAAATAGACCTGTGTAAATAATCCAGCTCTGGGTGGATGAAAGTTTTATAGCGGCTGATCACAATCTCATCTTAGCATCCGTGAAACAAGAGCCTGCAGTAGGGGCTGCTGCTGGAATCCAGTCTTGCAATGGAAACACCTTGACACTGAGTGGTTCATGTTGCTCATCACTTAAATATGAACTTGTTCCAAATGCAGCTCCAAGGATATTTTGCTTAAGTCCACCTATGAGAGTCTATGATATTATGTGTGAACATAAACTTGTCTAGTAACATATGCAGATCTTTCATGATACTACAAAATAAATTCCCTGCACAAAGAAATTCCTGGAACTTTGTTTTATTAACATTGAGAGAAAAAGAAGGAAGTTAAATGGGAATATGGGAGATTGTTCTAATTATTTTTATAGCTCAGTTTAAGTGTAAATCAGTGATGATATTGTATGATCACTCAAAATCACTTTTCAAAGTCACCTTGAGTTATTTTCAACTTTAACTTTATTCTCAGTAATTTGTACAGTTCTGAAAATTAACAGGATTTGTAATTTTTCCCTAACGAATGTTAACATTTGTTTTACTCCACAAGTTTATATGTGTGTAATGTGAAATTGAATATGCTTCCTATGGTACAGTATGTAAACATGGATGAAAATAATATTAATGCTAGCCTTTTTATTGGCTGAATGCCTTGCATTTATACAATGCTTTTGTATCACAAATTCTTTCTAATTGTATTTAACCTACATGAAACTCTATGAGGTAGATATTCCCATTTTACAAATGAGGAAACTGAGACTCACAGAGGTTAAACTTCTTGTTCAAGGTCAAGTCTTAAACCTTGGCCTTCTCTTTTTGAAACACCTTAGAAAGGCTAAAATTAGTTCTGTGCCAAATTGCACAGGAGATCTTCTGAGCTGAGCACACATCAGCTATTTCATGACCATACACCCAACAGTACTTTCTGTGACTGGTGAAAGTTCTGTGCTTATTTTTTCAGGCTTGTTAACTGAAATTCAGTGTAAATCTAAACGACTGAGAAAAAATATGAAGCAGCATGCAGTTCAGACCATGAATGAAGACAGTGAAGGCCGTGACTTGAGACAAGTGACCTCGACGACTAAGTCATGCAGGGTAATAACATGCAATGGTGTCTGCCAAACCCTGAAGGAGCTGAGCTTAGGTGCATAGTGGTCTGGCTGGAGGGCTTTCAAATTAGAGCCACGGCCTCAGTAGAATTTCCAGTCCAGCTGTGCATTAAAATGGATTCCTTCTTTTCTTCCTAATCAAGAGAATAATATATGCTTTGATGTAAAAATTTGAATAAGAGCAGTGCATAAAGAAAAAAGGGAAAGTTTTCCCTCTACTTGACCCCATTCCACTTCTACTACCTAGTGGTTGCCAGTGGGAATGATTTAGTGGATAAGATAATTTCATTCCAACCGAGTTTTGATGACCACCTTTTTTCCCTGTCATTAAGAAGAGAGGCTCAAACTGGGAGGGATGCCCCTTGTAGTATAATTCGAAGTCAGGCAATGTGATGCCTCTAGGTTTGTTCTTTTTGCTCAAGATTGCTTTTGCTATTTGGGCTCTTTTTTGGTATCATATAAACTTAGGATTTTTTTTCCTAATTCTTCAAAGAATGATGTTGGTATTTTGATAAGGATTGCATTGAACCTGTAGATTGCTTCGGTAAATGTAGTCATTTTAATAATATTAATTCTTACAGTTCACAACTGTGGGATGTTTTTCCATTTCTTTGTGTCATCTACAATTTCTTTCATCAGTGTTTTGTAGTCTTCCTTGTAGAGATCTTTCACCTCCTTAATTAAATAAATTCCTAGGTATTTTTTTTTTATTTCAGGATATTATGAGGGTACAAATGTTTTGGTTACATTTTATGTCTTTGCCTCACCCAAGTGAGGTTTAGAGGCTTGCCCTTCCCCTCTACAATGCCCAGGTATTTTTTTGTAGCTATTGTAAATGGGATTGTCTTATTAATTTTGTTCTTGGCTAGATAATTATTGGTGTATAGAAATGCTACTGATTTTGTATCCTGAAACTTTAGGTGGAATTTTAATTTACTGTTAGCTGAAAAATCAATGAGTCATTAATGTCCAAACCACACCCTTCCCAATATTTATTACATTATTGACAAAAAAATTTATCCACATTTAGTTTTTCAAATATATTATTTTATATTCATTTCAGAAAAATTAATTTTATACAAAAGTATTATTTTGCCATAGTGTTTAATCAGTAACATTTTGGTATAAGGAAGCAAAGAGTTGATATAATTGTTCTCATTTTCCAAAAGAGACTATTAAGGGAAAACGAGATGAGGCCTGAATTGTCCGGATTGTTGACTTTCTATTTTAGGGGTCAACAAACTTTTCTGTAAAGGGCCAGATATTATAGGCTTTGGCCACATGGTCTCTATCACAACTATTCAACTTTGCTGTCTCAGTGCAAAAGCAGCACAGACATTACATAAACAAAGGAGTGTAGCTGTGTTCCAATAAAACTTTATTTACAAAATCAGATGGATTTGGTCCATGGGCCATATTGTAAGAGTATTTTAAATATTAAATTTGAAATATTAAATTCTACATGAATGTAGTATTCATAGTGTTCACACTATGCTGGAATATTACATTAGTTATGATTAAACCTTGAACGTACACTGACCTTCTATATGAATGGGCTCAGTATGCTCCATATCCAGACTATTATTTATTTCTAAGAAATACATGAAAGGAATATTTTATTACCCTTATTTTATGGATAGAAAAATGGGCAACTTGGAACAAATTCAGTGAAATGTGATATGACTTGCCCAAGGGGACAAAAAAGACTTACACGATATATTTGAGCTCACAGTTTCTGCTTATTTAGGGCTTTTCCAGTGATTTCTATTATTAGTTCACTCCAGATAAATGCACATATAGAAAGAATGCCTCATAACCACCCTCCCTAACACCTTTTATTTTCTTGCCAGTGTAGGAGAAAACTGAACTCACCCCAGATCAACAGAATCTTCTACATTATATTATGGATTCATATAGCAAACAGAGGATGCCTCAGGAAATAACAAACAAAATTGTATGTATAATATCTGAAAATACGTGGGGTTGAAGTTAATATTTTCTTGAGCTTTTATTACTTTGAAGGTAGAATTTATCTATGAATATGTTACTTTGAAATGATTAGAGATAAGAATTTAAGTTATACACTTAAACTCTTATCAGCATTAAACAATTAAAAAGTAAGCAGTCTCACATCTACCTTGATAACGGTAACTGCTCTCCAAAGATCTGAAAACTATTAACTGGGTCTTTAAATTTTATTTTCTAAATCCAGTTTTTCTTTAGTCTAATGACTTTATATTGATTTATCATTTTCATATCTACTTACTAATCATTTGCTTTCTCTTAAAATTTAGTTAAAAGAAGAATTCAGTGCAGAAGAAAATTTTCTCATTTTAACTGAAATGGCTACCAATCATGTACAGATTCTCGTTGAATTCACAAAAAAGCTGCCAGGTATTTTTTTTAATGACAAAAGTTAATATTGATTGAGAGCTTAGATATATGCCACAGATTATGTTAACCACTTTACATCAAGTGTTTTGTTCAGTTCTCAAAACATTTTTGTGAGATCAGATGTATTATCAATATTACTGTTGCCAGGTACTTTTACCTACAAAAATGTAGTTATTTCTCTGCTACATTCTAAAATATTCTTATGATATTGAGAGAGGCAGGTCTGTTCATTGTAAAATGAATAGCACATCTGATTTAAATTAATGTGTCTAACTACTATAGACATGAGATTTTAGAGCTGGAAAGGATATTTAAAATCATTTGTAACTCTTCCTAATCAATACATTAAAAAATTGAGACTTTGCAAAGTTGCCATTCAACCATTTATGCATTCAATAAGCCATTGTTAATACCTGCTCTATACTGTGTCTAGCTATTGCCTTCAAGGAGAGTAGTAAAAGGGTATAATAAACACACACACGCACAGGAAATACTATTTGAATGGAGAGGAATTAGTTGCTAATTGTGTCTGGGAAAGAAGGGGAGATTTCAGAGAGTATCATATTGGAGTTGTGTCTAAAAGTAAAAGAGATATGCTTGTGAAAAGATAATGAGACATGAACAAGAATAGGATTATTAGAAATGGGAAAGAAAATTCAGTATGACTGTAGTAAAATGTCTATGGTGGGCTCCTTGAATAGACAACAAGGTAAGTTGGCACCAGACTGATAAAGGCCTTAGCTAAAGAATTTAATCCATGTCTCCTGGATGGTAAAGATATTTGGGTGGCTTAGAGAAAGAAATAAAATTTTTGTTATAAAGAGATGGCTTTATCAGGTTTGTATAAGATGTATTTGAACAGGGAAGAACTGGAGGCAGGGAGGATCAGTTAGTATGCTACTGCACAAGTCCAGGCAAGAGGGCTTAAAATAAAGCAATAGCAGTGTGAAAGAAAAGAAAAAACAAAATGAGGAGAGATTCAAAAATCAATGGGGCTTGATGAATAGTTGTATGTGTGAGATGAGTGAGGGAGACCTATCTACAGTTGTTCTGATGGTGCCAGCACAAAACTGGAATGCAGGAGTCTTATCTCCCACTTTCAAATTCTTTCTGCCATTTTATCAATGCCATCTTAGCCAATAGGTTTAAGTTGTTTCAGTGTTTTTAAAAAATCTTAGTACATTAGAATCTCGTGGTCTAGAAGAGTATAATAAATATTAATACCTTGTATGGCAGCATAACACTATAATATTAAATTACAGAAGGGAACTTCTGACATAGGATTTTAATTAAACATGTTAATTTCCCTTCTGTCATTATTTTATTAAATGTGTCATGAATAGACATAAGCCTACATAAAATTCATAAAATGTCAGGAGAAAGTTCTTGGCATCATTGAAACATTAATATTCTCTCATTTCTTTATTAACAATGAAAGAGGAACTTAATTTGCTATATGCTAATTAAGCTGACTCCAATCTTGATAAAAAACAAAAACAAAATTACACCAGAGTAAAGTCTGTGGGGGGAAGAATTGGAAAAGGAAGAAATATGATGTTTTTAGTTATTTATAGGAGAAGAGTTTTCAGTTCAAATGGTCAGTTGGTTTTGAACCAAGAAATAATTGAAGACAAATAAAATCTTTTTTTTCTTTTGAGACAGAGTTCGCTCTGTTGCCTGGGCTAGAGTGCCATGGCGTCAGCCTAGCTCACAGCAACCTCAAACTCCTGGGCTCAAGCGATCCTCCTGCCTCAGCCTTCCGAGTAGCTGGAACTACAGGCATGCGCCACCATGCCCGGCTAATTTTTCCATATATATATTTTTAGCTGTCCATATAATTTCTTTCTATTTTTAGTAGAGATGGGGTTTCGCTCTTGCTCAGGCTGGTCTCGAACTCCTGAGCTCAAACAAACAATCCTCCCGCCTCAGCCTCCCAGAGTGCTAGGATTACAGGTGTGAGCCACCACGCCTAGCCTAAAAATCTTACTCATAAGAAAGTAGCTTATCTGAAAGCATTATCAATATCTTAACATCTCTTCTTTCCCAGTGCCTCGCCTAGTTCCTGAGGGAAAGAGTACAGTTAATGTGTGTTCAATGAATAAAACAGAAGGAAAAAATTAAAAATACAGAAAGAAATAAAAGACACAAAAACCCTTGAGAAGGAAAAAATTATTTATCAATAATCATAGAGATAACATCATTACAAATAGTAATGATAAGGATATAATAGGAATACTGAAATGCCATTTTGTGAAAAACAAAGTTGAGTCATTGCATTCAGAAGTTCGCAGAGCCTAGCCTGTGCCGGGCACTGTCCAAGGTGCTGGAGACCTAGAGGGAAATTAGGCTTGGCTCCTGCCCTCAGTGACTCTGAATCCCTAGCATTGCACTCTTCTCTAAACTCCCATTGTTGTTTAATCCTTTCCTAAGCCATTTAGACCCTGATGGTATTATTTATCTCTATTCCTATTAGTGTGTGTGTGTGCCAGCATGCACGTCAGCTTGTGTTTTGTTTCCCATTCATTCATTCATTCATTCAGTCATTCAATTATTCAACAAATAATTCTTGGGTACCTATTATATGCCAGGCACTGGGAATACAAAAGTAAATAAAATAAAGTGTCTGCTCCCAAGAAGTTTACTCTCAGTAGAGGTGGCAGACAATTAACAAATAAGCAAATAAATCTCTCATATTGTGTCAGGTAGTGGTAAGTTCTATGAACAAACATAAAGCAGGGAGAGACTAGTGAGTGCTGGGAGTACTCTGTTAGGATGGGTAACTCTGGAGCACAGACCTGATTGCAGTGAGGGAGTGGGCATGGGGAGATCTGGGAAGAGCATTCATCCCTGAAGCAAAAGTGGGCTTGTGTATTCACAGCAGAGCCTAGGAGTCAGTGTGGCTGGGCACAAAGAGCAAGGGGAATGAGGAGCAGGAATTGAGGTCAGAAAAGCTGTACCATTTAAGCCTGGATAAGGACTTTGGATTTTCAGGGCAGTGTTATATTCCTTTAGGTTGGCAATTCTTTCCATATTTTTCTGATTTTCCCTACCCTGCATGGTGCAGTCCTGAGTTCAGAGTAGATAGCACAATATTACTTTGATTGGCTTTTTGGGGAAATGCTACCCATTCTCTAGATTGACTGAAGACTCATGAATCAGCCAAATATTCTGGATGCACATAACGTTTTCTCTGGCTTGTGGATGCTTCCATTCTGCAAAGTTGGCCCTTTCACACTAGGTATGACTAAAATAATGGCTCAAAGAGTATCTGCCTAACTCCAGTTTCTGAGAGTTGCTTCATCTAAATCATTCAGTCTCTGCCATAATATATGTATCTCGTGAGGACTTGACATCTCCTTTTGCCTAACTCATTTAATAAATCCTATTCAATGAAGATAAAAGTCAGTTTCTATTTTGGGGAGTAGAACAGATACTTATTGACTCAGCTGGACCACCCAATTGTAGAACAATTACAAAATCACTTTATGGAAATATTTTATCAATGGCGATGATGGGGATGATGAAATATTGTTATACATACACAACGTGAAAATTTGTTATACAAATACAATTCCTTGGTATTGATTTGATTATCATCTTTACCCAGGATTTCAGACTTTAGACCATGAAGATCAGATTGCTTTGCTGAAAGGGTCTGCAGTTGAAGCTATGTTCCTCCGTTCAGCTGAGATTTTTAATAAGAAACTTCCATCTGGACATGTTGACCTATTAGAAGAAAGAATTAGAAAGAGTGGTAAGTATTTGGTTAGTGGTAAAAGAGACTGTTTCTGCAAGTAATATTGGCATACCCCCACGAAGGCAGGGCTCTTGCCAATCTTAAGCAATGTTATATATCCATTGTGTCTAGCATGGAAAATAGTTTTAAAAAGATATGTGTTAAATAGATAGGACTTTTAGAGGCTTTTCTTTCTAGAGTATTATTAATATCATTCTATGATCGACTGAAGTAAGTTTAAAGTTTAAAACCAGTGTTTTAGAATAGAAATTGGAAGGAAAGTTTTCAGGCAGATCTGCATCTGTAATATAAGTACAATATAATTTAAAAATTGAAAATTATTTTTAAAAGCAGTCTTTCCATAGTCATTATGTTTCTTCCTCCTAGTTAAAAATTAAAAGTATAATTAGCATCATTGGTAGATTAAAAAACATACACTTTTAAAAGATGTATTATTTTTTATATTCATTGATTTACTATTTTAACACACATTTAAAGGCAAGGTACTATGGTGGCAGTGAAGACAAAAATCTTCACTGTTCCCTCCCCTTAGAAGCTCCTAGTCTAGTGGGAAGGGATGAACTATACCTGATTATAATAAAATGTGGAAGAGAAAAACTGAGAGAAAGGAAGGCTTCTAGTAGGGAGGCTCTGAGAAGGTTCTGTTGGCAGTTGAGCTGGGGCTTGAATGAGCTTAGATTTGTATACCCAGAGTAGTGGTGCAGAAGAGAAGGACCAGCAGGTGCAAAGGGAGAGAGGCAAGAAAGCTCAAGATGTGCACACAAAGAAGAATTTGTCGCTGAGTTGATTGGATTAAGGAGAAATAAAAAGGAAAGAAAGCCAGAACCAGATGGTTGAGGGTCTTGAATGTTGGGCTAAAGATTTTGCTGTTTCCTCAGTAATTTGGGAAGATTTTTGAGCAAAGAAGGGAAAACACCAAAATCAAGCTTTACAAATCTTCCAGCAGTGTTAGGACAAGCCTGTTAGGGGGTGAGAGGTTTCAAGGATGTGACCCTTGCTGCCAGGAGAAATGGATAGGCGAGGAAGGATCTGGGAGATATACCATTGCAGCTTATCACTCTTTGAAAGAAATATGGATTTTGGCCCTCAACAGATTTTATCACCTACCTCTTCTGGGCCCTAATTTATACTCTGTGAGTTTGTGTGTGTTTGTGTTTGTGTGTGTGTGTGTGTGTGTGTCCAGGCTATAGGAAAAAAGTTGAGTCAGGTAACCTCAAAAGCGCAATCCAGTTCTACAAGTCTTACTGTTTTTCTTCTCTTAACTAATTCAATTTTTTCTGGTTGGTGGTTTAGCCAGTCACTCAGCCACTCAGCCATCTACTTAAGTGTCCTGATTTTAAAGCTGCAATCAGTAATTGACAGTTCAACTTAGGAAAGAGTTAAGGGACACATGCTTAAATTTTCACATGGATGAATTTCTTTGTTGGTTTAGGGTATTGAAGGTATATTGGTGATTCTCTCTTTATGCAGAAAATTGTGGTGGCTTTAACTTGTGTTGGATTATGCCTCACCAGTTTATCTTGGTGACTTATTTGATTCTGGCTTGGTGCTCTCTTTAGGAAAATCCAGGAGTCAAATCCAATTTTTAAAAAACTAATAAAAGGACATAATGACATGTGACAAAATATTATTCATTTTCCAGACAGGTTTCTTTAACTCTCAAAGGTTCATACTCTAGTTAATGTGTATTCAGTATATTCCTCAAGAACCTGTGGTGATTAAGGATAATGACTGTTAAATCAGGCTTGAATTTAGGCTTCACTTCTTATTTGCTGCACGTTTCATTTTTTTAAAAAAAGCTATTGAAATAGACCCCGTAACCAATTCGATCTCTTTGAAATCATGTCTAACTTTAATATTTATTCTGCAATTTTGCCTGGATTTTGATAATAAAAACACCACAAAGGCAGGGTCTTCCTCTTTTTGAGTCAATATTTTATCCTAGACACCTAACGGATGCTCCAAAAAATCTGTGGGATGAATGGAGGTTTGTCTTCAGTTATGAAGCTCATCCATCTATTTACTCTTCAGATGGTTGTCCTCCCAAATATCAAAGTTATTTGTATCCCAGACTGACAACTAGCCAACAAAAGGTCTCATTTTTCTAGACCTTGCCTGTAGTAGTTAATCTGGGGAATAGATACCTCTTTTGCATTTGAGTATAAGAAAAGGAGAAAGGCAGTTTGGGTATGGAAGTTCTGCTGTGTCTCTCTCTTCTCATCCCCAAAGATGAGTCATTTAAAGTTGATTCAGGTGCCAGACAATAATAAAAAAGGGGGTGCAATATCTGTTATATGAATTGAAATGTTTCAATGACAGGACATCTGAAGGAAAATTGTCCAGCAGCTGTTCTCTCTCTCTCTCTCTCTCTCTCTCTCTCTCTCTCTCTCTCCTCCTGCCCCCTAGGGTGCTCAGCTTCCATTTTTTAAAAATCTTTGACTGGCTTCATAGACCTCCTGGGTCCTGAGCCAAGTCAGGTGCTGCCATTTCCATGTTGACCACTGGGTTAGTACAGGGTCCTTTCCCCAGCCTGGATAAGGTAGAGAAAAATCCCTTTTTTACTCTGGTTCAGCTGGAAGAAAAAAAATAGAGTTTTCCCAAAAAGTTTATTGAATTAGTAAGAGGAAAATTATAAATGTTTACAGTTTATATGTGTAAATATAAAAGGCATATTTACATAAAGTCTGGATCTATTAATTGTAATACCAAAAGATACTTATTCAGCACCACCTACTATGTGTCAGGCTCTACTCTAAGTGTTTGTGTGAGCTCTAGTTCCTACAAGAAGCAGATACCAAGATGGGACTAAGTGTGCCAGAGGTTAAGTGGGAGAAATGCCCCTGAAGAATAAAGGGGAGGGAGCAGGTGTAGGCCAGGCAACGATACCACCACACTGATCTGACACCTGTGAACAGAGAGGGGGAAGGAAGGATTGACTATGAGAGCCTCAGACCACAGTGCAGTTCTGAGAAAGTCTCAGCCAGAACAATAGAGAGGGACCTAGTCCAAGCTGCCCATTGACTGGACCAGTACTGACACACCCACTATGCTCAGTCACTGGTTGGGAGAAGACTGGTGTAAGTATGTCCTCAGTGTTCAAAGGGGCAGCAGCTGGATGCTAACGGCCAGCAATGCCCCACACTGCAGCTGTCCTTAAGGGAGATCTGAATGGAGCATCTTCACAGCCAACGTCATGCTTCACAAAAGTATCATTTGCTCTTTATAACACCTTGAGTAGACATTGTGAGTCCTACACCAGACCTAGACCCTAGAATACCAACAACTTCCCTCCTCAAAAATCTCAGTCTCAAGCACCCCTTCTCTCTGACATTACCGTCTAACTTTCCAGCTTACCCCCTTCCAGGACCCTGACTCCAAGGATTCTTTGTTTCCATTCATTGACCTTCCATCCACTAACCCTCTGGCCATTGATTCTACTACCATTTGCCTGACCTCAGTTCCCTCAGTACTTGACTTGGTGTTCATGGTCCATCAATATGATCACTTCCTTGGATCGTTCACAGGATATCCTCAATTCCTTGTCTTTCTCTCACCTAAGGAAACCTCATCTCTGAGTAAATACAACTCTCCACCTACTCTGTGCTCAAACCTGAGAACTGAAGCAGTATAGTTGTAAGTTAAGGAGCACATACCTCCAGTGGACCTCAGTACTGCCCATTTATCCTCTTTCCTCAGTCAATTCGCACTTACTCTTTCGGGAAGCCATCTCACACCTTCTTCTCTCTCTTCAAACTTCCAACGTCTCTCCCCCCTCATTCTCACCTGATAACCTTATTGAGAAAAGGTAGATTTCAAGAACATGCCATAGGAGTTGAGGCTCAAGAAAATGTGGTCAATCCCCTGGTTCAAGGAAATGTGGTCAAGCTTGGAGGAAGATGGACTCCCAAGCTTAGTCAATATGTCAAGACAGGGAATGTCACGAGAAACAGGGCTGCGGCCAAGTTCCTAGAATTGGATGCAACATAGGGCCCCCCAGGGTTTCTTGAGTTTGGGCCAGAGCCCAGCCTGTTGGAGTAAGCGGAGTGGTCCTAGTTATGAAGACACCAAAGCTTCAAGGTACATGCTCACACCCATGCACGTGCTCACACCCAGGTTCCCTTGACTTCTGGCTGCCCCATGTTTCTGGAGCCTCTCTGCAACACATCAGCTACCTCCAATAGGCAGAACACCTATTTTTTTGCCTGAAGAACACTTCTGATGATGAGTTGTAGAGTAGAGATGACCAACATTCCCTAAACCTTAAGAACAATCAAGCTGTTCTGACTCACATTATCATCGCAGAATACCTCCCCATGTTTCTTGGGGTGGCTCATTAGCCCTCTCCCTCTCCCTTGGTGAGCCCTGAGTCAGTTTAGAATCCTGACATTTTCATTTGACTCTGCCAGTATGGTAACTGTTCAGTAGCAAGGGATGGTTGTTTCCACTGGGACCTGTATTTGTTGATCTGTTCACTCATTTTTTTTTTTTCAACAAACTTTTATTGAGTACTGCCATGGGCCAGGTACACTGGGGATGCAAAGATGATTAAGATAAAGTCATAATCCTCAAGGACTTCATCTTCCAGGGGAAATATACATGAAAAGAAATAATCCTATATTATCATAATTTTAGTTAGTGGTTTGGCTGCTGTAACAGAGACTAAGAATAAAGAGTGTTCAAACAAGATAGAAAGTTATTTCTATCTTGTAATAGCCTGGGCATGAGGACTGATAGGGCAGCTTCATAGGGTCTTTCTGTGTTGCTGTTCATCCATCCATAGACTGCTGACCGCATCCATGTGGTCTAAAGTGGCTCCCTACCATTTTGGTACAACCACATTCCAGCCAGTGGGGAGGGAAGTGGAGGGAAAGAATTGCACACCCTCCCCGTGAGGGCATGATCCAGAATAGGTATACACTACTTCTACTGACGTTCCACTGGCAAGAACTTAACTTCTTCCTCACACCTTGAGACAAGAAGCAGGGAGACCTGCAAAGAGAATAACACAATAACTAGGTAAGAAATGATGAGGGTCTTCCCAGTTAAAATACATATAATCAATAAGAAAAAAAAAACCCTTGATTATAATTTCATAAGTTTCAGAACTTATGATTCTTCAAGTTTCAGAAAGTTCAAGAATAAAGTTTTCCAAAATATGATCTATGTAAATAAATATGCATGTCTCTAGTTCATAATAAGATACTTTCCCCAAATATCAACTACATATTGTGACAACAAAAACCATCCAAACTCACATGCTGCTTCACAGTTTATTATCTATAATGATGTTTCCATTTATTAATATTTATGAATTTGCTTCTCCCAGTGGATTTTCAGAACATTGCCTCTTCCACATGCCACATAAAAACCTGATCTTGCAAGATGACCTTTCAGAATAACTTTTTATTCTTATGCTAATATAACACATTCTTATTTCTATTGTACATTTAACTCCAGCGTAACATGATGTCTGAAAGTTGCATTGTTTATGCCTACAGAACTCTTTAAAGAATATAATGTGAAATTTCTTTTCTTCTTCTTCAAATTCATACTCTTTTGTTTGTTATTATTAAATCCCAATAATATACACAAAGACACTGTCTTCTCAGGTGCTTTTACTTAATGAGAGTTAGTGTTTATTTATGCTAATTGAGGCTTTAGAACATATATCTGATAAAACCTGTGGTTGAATTGTTTCTACACAATTCTAATGCATCAATAATTTTATTCCTAATCTAGTATTATAACACAACTAGGTTTTTAAGCTGGAATTTTTTAATAAAAATAAGAATAATCATGTGACATTTTAAAATGATAGGATTGAAATGGCTTGCTAATGCTGAATGAGTTTACATTTTAACGTTAAAGAAATTATCAATAACTTCTCACAGATCATAACAACTTGTTCTGTTTATTCCAAATATAAATAACCCCTGAAATTTATAGTAGTTTTTGGCCTTTTTGAATGCCCACAAGAGACATAAAAATATTCA
>CM052440.1:16245465-16298823 GCA_028533085.1 Varecia variegata | reverse complement strand
TAGAGCCCACTGGGATCAATTAAAATACCCAAAGTCGAAGGGGAGAGGAGTGTGGCATTTTGACTAGAGAGGGAAAGGCCACGGATTCAATTTGGGAAGATTCTTTATATTCTTCTAAAGGTGAGGATTTAGACTTTCTGATAAGTTCACTTTCTGTGAGGTGTACCATTAGATGATAACTGTACTCTGTAGCATCTGGAAGCAAATTTTATTCTGGTTTGGTTCAGCCAAAGCTCTTTGGCTCTAGATCTGGTTTGTGAAGGAAAAGATCAGTCTATTCCCATCTGGACCAATCCTGGGAAAGTCATCCTCATCTTAATTCATTCTTAAGTCACATCACAGTTGTTTTTTTATTGATGTTGTTTTGCTTTGTTTTTCTGTCTCCACAATTCCCCAGCCAAACGCTCTTCTGCACAAACTAATATTTGTTGAATGAGTGGGGGAAGTGGCACAAAGAAGTCTTAAATTACGAAGAGGATTGAGTTAGATAAAGGAGGGGGAGGATATTCCAAGTGGAGAGAACAACATCTGCAAAAGCCGGGCAGTGTGACTTGTCTAGGGAACCGCGTGTGGCTGAGGGTGGCTGGAGGAGAGGCTGTGTGCGGGAAGGTGGTGCAGCTCAGTCACCGCTCACCGTCAGGATGCTGGAGCCTGCCAGCTTCGGTTTGAATCCTGCTCCCACCTCTCACCAGCTGCGTGTCTTTGGGCTAGTTATATAACCTCTCTGAATCTGCTTCCTGGGGTTTAGAAATATAAATGAATTCTAGCACAACAAGTGTTTAGAACAGTGCCTCATACATGGTGAGTGCACAATATACACAAAATCCTACTATTATTAATCGTGAATGGTGAGATAGGTAGGGGACAGGTCTCAGAGGTTCCTGTGCAAAAAGGAAGACAATTAAAACTTTTTTTTTTTTTTGAGACAGAGCCTCACTCTGTTGCCTGGGCTAGAGTGCCATGGCGTCAGCCTAGCTCACAGCAACCTCAAACTCTTTGGGCTCAAGCAATCCTCCTGCCTCAGCCTCCCGAGTAGCTGGGACTACAGGCATGTGCCACCATGCTCGGCTAATTTTTTCTATATATTTTTAGTTGTCTGGTTAATTTCTTTCTATTTTTTATTGGAGACAGGGTCTCACTCTTGCTCAGGCTGGTCTCGAACTCCTGACCTTGAGCGATCCTCCCACCTAGGCCTCTCAGACTGCTAGGATTACAGGCATGAGCCACCACGCCCGGCCGACAATTAAAACTTTATGTCAAAAGCCACAGAGTGTTTTTGAAGTTTTATAAGAGGTGGGGAGAAAGTACGTGATTTGAATTTTAGAAAGGTCATTCTGGTATCTGAATGGAGGCTGGATCGAAGGGGACCAAACTGAAGGCAGGAAGACCAGTGAGGAGGCAACTGCAGGACCCAAATGAAGAGAGATGGGAGCTCATGCTAAGTCAGTGCCAGGTGCAGTGGAGAGGGCTATGAGCATCACGTGAGAGTGAGCAGGTGGAAGCCACAGGACTGGACACCCGAATGTCAGTTGTCAGGCCCGGCAATTGGGTGGGTGAGGATAGCAGCCACTGAGAATGGGAACGCCAGGACAGGAGTGGATTTGGAGGAAGTTGCAGTTTAATTCTGTACACAGTGTCCTTGATTTTGGACACATTGAGTCTGAAGAGAACATCCAGGTACCAATGCTTAGTAGGCAATGGATAAATAAAAGGTTACTGTACTTACGTACAGTAAGTATTTGAATGTGTGCATATGGGTGCAAAACTTAGCATATGTATATGTATAATGTGTTTCTAGATTTACACTTTTCAATTACTCAAAACTTTTACTATGACTCTGCAACTTCTCTCGTAGGTATCTCTGATGACTACATAACGCCTATGTTTAGTTTTTATAAAAGTATTGGGGAATTGAAAATGACTCAAGAGGAGTATGCTCTGCTAACAGCAATTGTTATCCTCTCTCCAGGTAATTTCAATGTTACATTTTAATTTTTATGCCATGTTTTCCTCTGTATTATAGTAATAATGTTTTTTGAAAAAAAAACCCGGGAAACACAGAAATATAAGGAAAAAGTAAAATGGCCTCTGATTCTACCATTCAAATTGAACCATCACTAACAGTTCAGTGTACTTCTTCTCAGGTTTTTTTCTAAACATCATAGTCATTCATCAAATAAATGTATATTGAACACCTACTGTTTACTAAACATAGTTCTAGACATTGAGGATACAGCAGGATACAGCTCCTATGGAGCTTACATTCTAGGAGGGTGAGAAAAATAATAAATGAAGAAACAAATACAAATAATTTTTCAGGAGGTGGCAAATGCTACAAAAAAATAACAATGAGAATATAAAAAAGAAAGTGGCAGGAAAATGATATTTTAATTAGTGGTCAGGGAAGGTTTTTTGAAGTGGTTGTTATTTGAGCAGGGATACAAATGAAATTATACACTTTTTAACATAATAGAGAACACACTGTGTTTTCTTTTCTAAGTTTGCATTTCTTCAAAAGTCTTTTCCCAAGTCATTAAAAAATTATATTGGTAAGAGTTTGTTGTAATATGTGCATGGTATTCCATTGTGTAGATATACAGTCATTTACCTAATTTTTACTATATTCAGGATATTTCCAAATTGTTCTAAACAATATTGAAATGAATACCTCTGAACATAAAATTTATCTGTATTTTTATATTTAATAACTTGGGAGTAAGCACTAGTTGTTACTTTGTTTTACCATAAAAATTATGATTTATGATAAAAAAAGAAAAATTTCTCAGCAGAACCTACTAAAATTATGCATGTATATGCCCTATGGCCCAGCCATTCCACTGCTGAGACTATACCCACCAGAAAGGATACTATGTCCACCTTTAGGGTTTCTGATTGAAATGGGAATCTAGGGAGGTTTCTTAGGAGCATTACATGTCCTGTATCTTGATCTAGTTGTGATTACATGAGTATATGTGTGTGTGTGTAAAAATTCATCCAGTTGGACACAATGTGTACATGTTAAGTGCACATTTGTAAACTTACACTTCAGAAAAGTTAGCTTGCTGTAATTATGCTAAATTAATGCCTTTCCACTTTTTCTATTTTGTCATTTTATTTCAAACTTCAAAACAGATAGACAATACATAAAGGATAGAGAGGCAATAGAGAAACTTCAGGAACCACTTCTTGATGTGCTACAGAAGTTGTGTAAGATTCATCAGCCTGAAAATCCTCAACATTTTGCCTGTCTGCTGGGTCGCCTGACTGAATTGCGGACATTCAATCACCACCACGCTGAGATGTTGATGTCGTGGAGAGTGAACGACCACAAGTTTACCCCACTTCTCTGCGAAGTCTGGGATGTACAGTGATCAGCATTGCAGGGGAAGGGGCTGGCTACTTTTTTCCCACATGATATAAATCTGATGTATGACGTTCCTTTGTTTCATTTGTACCTGGTCTCATCCAAGAAATCTTGATGAATCTTTATGTAATAATTGCACATATAATTTCCACAATTGTAAATATGGGGCTAGATAGAATCACTTTCTCTGCATTGTATTTCACAAGGCTTCAGGGAATCCTGCATTCTGATTGGCATGCCCTGTTTGCCTAATTAAATCAATTGTTACTTCAATTCTACCTGTTGAACTAGGGAAAAAATCTCATTTTGCTCTTCCTTTCAATGTATTGGATTTATTTTATTAAAGAGTTGTATTCAATTTTGGCAATAAACCAAACATAATGGCAATAGGCTTTTCTTTGGGAGCAAAATTTGACAAATATAAAAACTCTTGTTTCTTTAAGTGCTGAAGGACATCCTACTGAACCCAAGGGAGTAAAATTTACAGAAAGATAAACTTTCCCAACATAAATGGCACTTTTCTCATCCCAGAAAAGTCCTGGTGAATATTCTTTCTTTTGTAATAACCCTCTGATCATTTCCTTTTCTTTGAAGTTCAAAGAGAATAGTGCACAGAAAACTTAATGATTTTCACATAAAATATTCCCTCAAGCAATCCCTTTTCCCATAGTTTGGGTCTTGAGGCAGGATTTACAATTTTAGAGTATACAGATAACTACAGTGGTGGGACCTTCCCTTATGTCTCTTAAAAGTGCTCACTATTGGCTTCAGTGTATACAATTAATCATTTTTCTGTTTCGTTTTGTTTTTTGAAAACACTCCTACAGCTGGGTGCACAGCTGTTGTATACTTCCCCCAAAGCAGGAATTAGTTCATTTCCTTCCTTCATTGTTATACTTTTGCATTCTCCTCCGCTATCCTTTGGTGAATACAATAAAACACCTTCTATAAATATTGGGCTAATATCTCCCTTTCTCCTGAAGTCAGCCAAAGTGGAGCTTGCTTAGCAAGCAGAGTTTTTTTGTATTAAAATAACCCTGGAATTCTAAAAATAACTAGTCAGTGGAAAAGGGAATGAATTGGGGCTACATCAGTTGGATTCTATTTGGTACGACAAAAATATCCTGAGTCCCCACTAAGTACAAGATTCATTTGCTAAACCCCATCGGGGTTATAAAAATGATTAAGATCCAGTGACTGCCTGGAGGGAGTTACAAGGGGGTGGGGAGGAAAGTGCTGTGGGCTTTACTAGGAACCTGGGCAAGTCTCACGAAAAAGATGGAATTTCCGCTGGGCTCCAAAGGATAGCCCCAAATTCTATGGGTAAGAGTAAGAGGGAAGGGAGTTCCGGGCAGAGAGAGGGGGCAGTAGCAAAAGGACAAAGGTGGGGAATTGTGCAGATATTAAAAGACCAGGGGTGACCTGGGGGAGGGAGGCAGGGTGCACAGCCCCTTTCTAAGCTAGTTTCACCACTATAAAATGAAGACATCAGCACCTACTGCTTATGGGGGTTTAGGCGATTAATGAAGAGTGAGTGGGAAGTTGCAGGCCCACCAGGGGAGGAGGATGGTGAGGAAAGGACATTTAAGAAAGCATTTATGAATGCCTGAAAGGGTAGATACAGTTGGGGGAACCGAGTGTGGTTTGATGTCTCCAGATCACAAGCCATCTGTGCAGAAATCAGTGGGGAATGAGCCAGAGCTGATGGGGCACTGTAGAAAGAGCTAGAAGATAAATCCTGTGGGTCTGGATTTAGTCAAGTGGTTAAGGCCTTGTAATAGCCTGTTATAGCAATAATGCTTATCACAGGGAAAACTAATTGTGATGCTGTAAGAAATGCGTATTTGCGTTTTGTTCCCAGTTTCTGATACAGAGCTCCTAAAACCCTTGGGACTTCCTGAGTGATAGGGCTCATAGGAACATCTTTTATTGTTTACAGCAAGCCCTGTTCCAACTTACCTGAGTTTATGCTACTAATAATAGCTCTTGGTGTGTTCCTAGATAGCTTTGGGATGGGGTTGGTTGCTGGAGGAACCAACCAGGTGTTAGAGGGTTGAAACTTTCAGCGCCGATCTCCAACCTACAAGGAGGGGAGAAGGGCTGGAAAATGATTTCAATCGCCACAGCCATTTTGGAAAACTTCTGGGCTGGTGAACACTGAGATGCTTGGAGGATGGCATGCCTGGAGATGGCACAGAAGCTCTGCACTTCTGCCCTCCCCCATACCTTGCCTTGCCTCTCTGCCATTTGGCTGTTCCTGAATTGTATCCTTTATAATAAACTGGTAATAGTAAACTGTTTTCCTGAGTTCTGTGAGCTGTTCTGGCAAACTATTGAAACCTGAGGATGGGGTGTGGGAACCCCCGATTTATAGCTAGTTGGTCAGAAGTACAGGTGGTCACCTGGTACTCATGGCTGGCATGTGAAGTGGGGCCAGTCTTGAGCCTCCAACCTCTAGGGTCTGCACTACCTCTGGGTACTGGTGTCAGAATTGAATTAAATTGTAGGACACCCAGTTGGTGTCAGAACTGCTTATTGGTGTGGAGAAAGCCCACACATTTGGTGTCAGAAGTGTCGTGAATGGAAACAGTTCACTAAAGTTCACTAATGGATTTTTTTACCCCAAAAGCATTTTTGTGAGACTTTAAGAAAAAGCCACAGAGCAAGATAAGGAGTAAAAGCACAGTAAAAATTTGAAATTAGATATCATACCCATGAAGAAATATGGCAGCATCTGGCTTTATGGTCAGAAAATGCATATCATTGATACGGAGTATCACTGAAGCAGATTTGCCATAGCTATATGACCTTTCAAAAAAACTTTTTTAAACCTCTTTAAGCCTCAGTTTCCTTATTTGTAAAATGTGGACAATATGCTATTCCTAGCTAACAGGGTTGGTGTGAAAATTAAGCATGATGATGTTTCAAAAGCAAGTTAATTAGTGGCACCAGCCAGTGCTAAGCACCCAATAAATGGTAGCTATTATTATTATTAATAATTATTATATTAATAATAATATTAATATAATTAATAATAATTTAATTAATAATAATAACTGCCATAAGCTAGTGTATTGCTGGTGTTTTATTTCCAAATATCTCTTGAGTTTTGATGTAATGGAGTGACAGCAGTGAATAAAACATGATTCATGGAATTTACAATTTAGTAATGGAGACAGATGAGAAATAAGTACACAAAAATGAAATACAAATTATAAGTTCTACGAAAGAAGCACTCTCTGATACGCACTTTGATGGATCATTTGCCACACTGTCATTAGAATGATCCCCCAACCCCACTTAATGGTTTCCCACTGGCTTCAGAAAAAACTTTTAGCTCCTTGGCAGAGCAGTTGGCCATTGAGACCCTTCCTCCTCTGATCCTACTCCAGCCTTGTCCCCTGCCCCACCAATATTCTAGGCTTCCAGATAGGATGCACTTGCCAGAGTTCTGCATTCTCTTAAACCAAGTGAGAAAGGGGCAAATAAAAGGAGTTTCCTTATTCTCTCCCTTTCCCTTTCTCCCCATCCCAGGTCCCAACGGGGGCTGATTTTGTCTCACAGGGATTTTTGGCAATGTCTGGAGACAGTTTAGTTGTCATGACTGAGGGGTGGGCATGCTACTGGCATCTAGTGGGAAGGGGCTAGGAATGCTGCTAAACCTCCTACAAAGCACAGAATAGTCTCCCGCAGCCATAATCTGGCCCAAAATGTCAACAGTGCTGAGGTTGAAAAGCCCTGCTCTTTCCAATCCTTAGTCCCTTCAGGTTGCTATAATAAGATACCTTAAACTGGGTAGTTTATAAACTACAGGAATTTGTTCCTTATAGTTCTGGAGGCTGGGAAGCCCAAGATCAAGGGACTAGTAGATCTGGTGTCTGGCGAGGGTTTCCTGGTTCATAGATGGCGCCTTCTAGCTGTGTCCTCACATGGTGGAAGGTATGAGCTAGCCCTCTGGGGTCTCTTTTATAAGGGTTCTAATCCCAAACATGACAGCTCCACCCTCATGGCCTAATCACCTCCCAAAGGCCCCACCTCCTAATACCATCACCTTGAGGGTGAGAATTTCAACATATAAATTTTAGGGGGACACAAGTATTCATACCATAGCCCGTGTTTCTTTGTTGTTGAGAATCAGAAACTGATTTCACTCATTGATTCTACAGCAGTAGAATTTTACTTTCCCAGATTTTTACAAAATTACAATTTATTCTTTTTTTCCATATTGTGAGAATTCAGTAAATTGTCACATATTACATTTCGGTATTAGCTGACTGTTATTTTTTGGATACTCAGAATATCTATTGCCTTTACTTCTGATAAGAGTCCTCTAATTTCCTCAGGGGAACCACCCCTTTCCCTTCTAGATGATCCCACCCCCAGCCCCAGAGTTGGAAATGTGACTCAGGCATAGCTAATCAGAGCATCCCACATCGTAGATCACAGCCATTGGTTTAGGATTGGACATGTGACTCATTTAAAGAAAATGAGAGATATTGCCTGGAGCAATTTTGGGAGGAAGGTGGTGTCCGTCATTTGTCTGGGTGATGTGTGATGTATAATTGTTCCAAATTCTTCATTCTCTCCCTGTAAAAGAATTATATGTCCAGGCCCTTTGTCCTACAAATTTGCAGTGCCTCTCACAACAGTAGGCACAACATACAACCCCACCCACTGATGTTGGGCTTGTCCATGTGGCTTGCTTCGGGCAATGGAATGCGGGTGGAAGTGAGAGTGTGTCCATTCCGAGCTAAGGCCTTAAGAGACATCACATGTTTCTTCTTGCTGCTCTTGTACTTCTGCCATCTGCTATGAGAAGAGCGTGCCCTGGGGAGCTGCAAGGCTCAGAATGAGAGACAGGAGTACGCCTAAACCCAACCTACAGCTTGAAGCATCACCCTTCCTCTCCACCATGAGTTCACAAACAAGAAAAATCAGTGTGTATTACTGTAAGCCGCAAAAAGTTGGGAGTTGTTTGTTATAAAGTGTTATCACAGCAAAAACATTACCAATATATCCTATTTGTGTTCAGTTCCATTCCTCCCCTTCCCTTCTCTGCTCATATTAGGAAGGACGGCTAGCCCCTAACAGGCTGCATTGTATGGGTCCCCTGTTGGCTATGGCCAGGTTCAATCACTGAAGGACTGGTGAAAGACTAGGGTATGGGAAGAAGGGAAAATCCAGGCCCCTTCTCACTCACTCTCTCTGCTGCAGATTTCATCTCCAGTAAAGACTACATCTCCTACGTGGCTACCAGTCCCACTAGGAAAACTCTCCTCTAGTGCCGATGGTCCTGGCTTCTGAACTCCTCTTTTGAACTTCCAAACCCCAGAATTGTGGTGACAACAAAATGCAGAACAAAACAACTAATAAACTGATCAAAAACAAACAAACAAAAAAACTCTAACAACTACAGTGTTTTTAAACAATAGAAGTCTTTGGCTGCGAAAAAGCCAAATCTTATTTAAAGATCCAAGTGTTACATGATTATTACAGATCCTCCTGTATTCTGGAGAGCTTTTCAGTCAGATGAATGATTATTCCTAATGTAAAAACTTAAAACTTATATTTCCAAACATGGTGTTTTCTTTAAGTGAGGTATATTTTCACAATTGGAAAGTCAAAACTAGTAGACTTTGTGTTCTGATGGAAGCAAACTGGTGAGTCTTGCTTTGCATGTTACAACTATGCCAATTTCAAGTAAAGAGAGGACCTCTAAAACATGCCTATTAACCTAACCACCAATTAGAAAGCCTGAACATGAAAGTAGTTTGCAGATCCTTAGATGGAGCCCTCAATTACTAATTGCAGTGTTAAAATCAAGACAGATAATATGGTAAGTGTGCTTAAGTAGTGGGGTACCGAGAATTAATGTAAAAGCAAGGATATATATATATACACACATATATACACATATGTGTATATAAAGACATCTTCTTTCCCACCATTCCTTCTGAGATAGTTTGGGTAATTGTCATCTTTTAATTTTTGGAATTGCCACTTGTCTTACTCCCTTCCTCAAAAATCCTTGAAAACAATTTTTTTTTTCCTAAAACACAAATCTGTTCATATCAGTCCCTCATAATCATCCCAATTGCCTGCAGGAAAGAATCTAGCTTCCTCAGCACCTATAAGACCTTTCATCTGTGCCTACTCCTCCACCTTTGTCTCCTGATCCTGAATTACCTTAGTCATTCAAAACTGCCTTTCCCAGAACATTTCTTGTGCTCTTGAATCTCTGGAACCTTGCATTTGCTGTTCCCTCTGCCTGGAAAGCACTCCTTACTCCCAATTACTCCTCCCTCCTGGCACAATCTTACTCGAACTTCAAAATTCAGTTCCTTTCAAATCTGATCATTACCCTTGAAGACTGTTAGCTGTTCCCTCTTTCACAGACCTCCATAGACTTCCATTTGGCCTTTACCAAGCTGCGGAGCACTTTGAAGGCTTGGGAACGTTTTCTTCATTTCAGTTTCTTCAGCAAGCAACAGTACTTCTCATTGGGTTTGTTGAGAGAATGAAGGGATAATGCTAGAGAGAGACTATAATTTCAATTTAATGCCCACACTTTACAGATGGGGAACTAAGGCCCAGAGAGGTGACACGATTTGACAGAGCTAACATGAGAGGCAGGGCCTCCACTAGAAACTATGAAACAAGCCACACTTAACAGTTATTACAGATCTATGTATTGTTACATTGTAACATTGACATTGTAGTTACATTATTACACTGATGCCCAGTCTCAGTTTTTATTTCAACCCTCGGAGCTAGTAAGCCTCCCTTATTTGAGGTTAACAGTTTTTTTTGTTTGTTTTTTTTTTCCGGGTTCTGGTGTTTCCTGAAGAACCAACATCCTCCTTTCGCTTCCAGTTGTGACTTGGGGCTACAGGATTCCTCTCCATCCTTCACACCCACGAGAAGACAAGCCTCCCTGAGAGATTTCAGCTTAGGATTCCATTCCTACTGGGTTACAGTTTGTGTCTCTGGAAACCGCAGAGCCATCAGCACAGCCAGTTCCCAAGTGGATCTGGGGTGGGGAGCGGCTCTGAACAGATCAAGGTAAAACCCAGGGAGACGCCCTTCAACTCCGCCCGGCAACGTCCCAGCAAGCCAGAAGCAACTCTCGGAAGCCAGGCTGATTCACCTCTCCTGCCTGTGTCGGGGCAAACAGGAGGGGCTGTCGCTGATAGGCCAGATCGGAGGTCATGTTCGGCGACTAAGCCACTTCGCCTTTCAGTTAAGAGAGGCTGGGCCACCAAGGTCCGCAGACGCCCGGAGGTGCAGGGCTGGGCGGCCGGCCTGAGGCACTCCCGCTAGTCGCGTGCTCCAGGGCCCGGGGGCGGGGCCTCCAGACCACGCCCCGTCCTCTGATTGGTCCCTTCGAAACAGGCGGCGGCGAACCGCGGCTAACCCTGAGGCCCCAGCGGCGGCGGTTGGTCAGGGGCGTGCCGGCTCGGCACAGATTGAGCCGAGATGTCGCCCCGCAGGGAGAAGTGACCCTCCCGCGCCTGGTGAGTACTTCCCTGTTTGCCTTCCCTTTCCCTCGCGAACTTTTACTCGCCATCCCAGGGCTTCCGCGCCTCCGTCCGAGGGCTCTCGGGGCCCCCCAGCGCTCTGCGGGGTCGCAGCGGCGCTTTGGTTGGGTCCCCGGACTGGGGAGCCAAGATGCTCTGCGATTGGCTGGCTGCGGGAGTCGCGTGCTCTGATTGGTCCCTGGGGCCGTCAAGGTGAAGGTATGCCTGCCTTCACCTGCCCACCCTGGTGCGCCGAGAGGGGCAACAGGTGTGCGGAGGCGCAAGCGGGGGCTGTCCGAGCAGCAGGTGCGGGCGAGCTCTGCTGCGCGGTGGGGGGCAGGTTATCGAACCGCTACTCGCCCTGCTTCAGACCCAGAGAGGAATCGCAGCCTGAGGCCAGTGCAGGGTTTCCAGGGGCGCCTTCGTCCCCAAGCGCCTAGCACATGGAGGGTCACTTGATTCTTCATCATCACCCGCGGAAAGAATCGATGAAGTCACTGACTCTGAAAAAACACCATCACAGACTGTCATCCTTCCCTGTAGCAGGGCTTACAGTCTCTTCCCTATTTGTTCTCTGCAGTCCAGGCAGGGCCCAGAACGCCCAGATATGTGGAACTAGAGGATGCTTTCCCACCCACAGCCCTCAGTTCTGAGGACCCCACTGGGGGAGGCTGGCAAAAGCAAGGGGAGGCTTGCAAAGAAGTCAGAGGGAAAATTTTGGAGGGCGTGCTTCCCTGTGGAGTCACGCCTGTTTCCTTCCTAATCTTTTCAAACCAAGGGATTCAGTCTTATAAATTTAGAGTGCTTTGTGGTATGTTACGGTGGGGTAGCTGATCCAGTTGCTATTAAGTGAAGAGATTTTCTTTCTTTCTTTTTTTTTTTCCCCAAGCCCAGTCTAGGTCAGAGCCAGGGTTTTGCTTCCCTTGTGTGGAAAACATTAGAAACTACTCTCTCAGAAGATAAGCAGTTTGTGAACTGCTATCTGATCACCTCTCTTGGCACTTAAATGATTAGAAATTGGAATTCTCACCACCTCAGAGTCCCTTTGGGAGGAGATTGGAATTGTTTCATATGACAAAGTGGAAACGCTAGTGATATGGTGTAGACCCTGATAGGTATTGTTGGTCTGACTCATCTGTTTCAAAACTCATTAACAACCAACCAACTGTCATTGAACCATAGATGTCTGCTATTTTGACGTTATTGAATTAAAAGTAGTATTTGTTTTTAGTGTGGCAGAGTTGCTAAGCATGTGGTCTCTGAAATCAGACTTTACTGGGCGTGTGACCTTAGGCAAGTTATTTAATCTTTCTAAGCCTAAATTTCCTAATCTGTAAAAGAAGGTTAATAATAGTTTCTTCTTTATTAATGTGAGGGTTATGGTGAGGATGAAATGAAATAATCCATATAACTTATTTAGCACAGTGTCTGACACACAGTTGTTATTATTTCTATACGGTTTAACTTGAATTAAAAGTTTTGAGCTATCCCTAAAGGGTGGGGAGAGGCAGAAGATGAAGGCAGTGATAGTTATCATTCACTGACTAAATTATCCATGTAATTTATTTAGCACAGTGTGTGACACATAGTTATTATTATTTCTATACTGTTTAACTTGAATTAAAAGTTTAGAACTATCCCGAAAGGGTGGGGAGAGGCAGAAGATGAAGGCAGTGATAGTTATCATTCACTGACTAAATCATACCTATAAAGCACTTAAATCAGTATCTGGCACATAGTAAACACTTGTGTTATTATTTATCAAACACATTATTACCCAGAATGTGCCAGGTACTGTGTTCTGGGTGTGTTCTCTATTTATGTTACTGTTACACATCTTAGTAATCCTGCAATGTAGCTGATGTTATCTCCATTTTTATAGGTGAGGAAACTGAAGCTCAGAGAAGGGAAATAACTTACTAGGGTCCAGCCGGAATTCAGTCCAGGCCCTTTTCCATATCCCACTACCTTTGAATTATATTCCTAACATTAAGCAACTTTCCTGCACTGGGTTGTTTGACCCAGATTCGTTTCTGCTGTAGGTATGGGTTTATTTAGAATATTATATGAATTACAAAATAATGAGAAAAAACTTGTGATGGTAAATCAAAGTGTAGTAAAACAACACTGTCAATAATATACATACTATTAGTGAAAACCTATCATGTTTCGGAGTTTTGATGTGTAGAGGATGGTCAGTTCAAAAGTAATGTTTCCTAATTTACATTTGATAAATATAAATGATAGTTGGAGATTTAGTTCAGCAGTAATGTTTCCTAATTTATATTTCCCATTTAGTTTTTGTTTATTCACTATGTTTTTAGTAAGCTACTGTTCTATTTTTTTTTTCTGTAATATCTCAGTTTAAGTTTGGTGATAATGGGAAAAGTTTCAGTTATTGTGATAATTTTTTTTCAAGCCAACCATTGATGAGGAAAGTAAGAGATTAAACTTAATATGTACTATTATGTTTTACTTTCTTATTGTAATGTGTGTGTATTTTACTTTCTTCTTGTGACTTGTTGCTTTCCATACGTTGATATTAGATATACCTTTACATACCTAATGAGCTGTGTGATAGACATAGAATTTGAGAGAATAGAAAATTGGAGTCTGTCAGCCAGTTTATCTAAAGTTGAGTTTCCTTATTTTTAATTGGGATTTAATTGTGATAGAAAAATGCTTTAGAAGTAATGTTTACAAGATATACACTATAATTAATTGTATTTCTTATACAATTAATTATAATTGTATTTCTTATACAATTAATTATACAATTAATTGTAATTAATTGTATTTCTTTAATGTTTCTCTTCCTAAAAACTCAAAAAGTTTCCTCATTTTATTACATTGTTACAGAAAAGAGTGGTTAACGGAAAGCTACTGTGTATTTCATAAATGTGTTACAAATTTGCAAACAAACTAGAATGTAATGATATATAGCAGATTACTAAATGTAATTTCACTTGTGTCTGTGAAAGCATTATAGGAATTTGCAGTATTACGACCATCAATCATATGCTGGGTATTGCTGGAGTGCTGACTCATAGAGACTCCTGCTTACTCTCACACACCATAAACTTTTCTGTAAGAAAGTATAACATTAGCTATGGTGAAGGGCTTACTGTATGTAGAGTGTTGGCTGTTGAGAAAAATGTTTAACTGTGTTCAGAATTTTTTCTTTTTTGTATGCACACATAATTTAGAAAAACCCTGTGATCCCAGTAACATTATATATACTGTTCTACAGGTTGTTTTGTTCACAAAACATATAAAAAACATCTTTTCATATCAGTGGATATAGCTCTATATCATTCTTTCCAGTGGCAAAATGAGTCCATTGTATGAATGTCCCATAAGTTATTTAAGCAGTTTCTTGTTAATGGACACTTAGTATTCTTATTTTTTTTATGTTGGTGCTTGTGTATGTCTATGTTTTTCATACAGTCTTTTATCATAGGTAAAGGCAAACTGATTTCAAGTTCATTAAGAATTTTTTTTGTATCCCACAAAGTTTTATGACAAACCAAAAATTATATCTGATATAAAATTAAGTTATTCAGGTTGAATCTCTACCAGACATTTCAAGAGGAAAATTTTAAATGAAAGTTTCTCAACAAATGAGCAGTCTCTATATTTTGTAAATAATGTCATGTTTTATTAATCTGTAAAAATCTTGTTTCTTTCTCTTAAAAGTCTTCATCTGCTATGGAAGATGCTTTTTCCCGAAATAAATATACATACCATCATTATCATTTCATATTCCTTTTAGTGATATATACAAACATTTATTGTATTTGGGAGTAATTCCGTTACTAATTTTAGCACAGATTTCTACAATGAAGTTGAAGACATGAAGACTAGTACCTCTTTAAGGAGTTTATAAAAAAGATATAGAGTACAGTAAAATAGAAACATGTAATATTGCTATATACCCTAAATTGGGGAGGTGGTTCAGGGGAGACTTTTGGAGGAATTGAGTCTGAAGAACAGGTGAGTCTGGAAAAGAGGAGGAAGAGTGTTCCACGTAGATGAAGCATCATATGCAAAGACCCAGAAGAGAGAGAGCATGGTGCTCTAAGGGTCTAATAAAGGTTGAATGTGGCCAGAGTGTAAGGGTCAGGAGTCAGGGCTGGCTGGGATCCTATTAGCCTTTGTGAACTTTGTTAGGGAGTTTGGACTTTATCCTGAAGGCACTGGAGAGCCACAAAGAGCTTTAAGTAGGTAGTATTAATAGTAAAATGTCTTTGGATGGGCGCTTGTGAATGTTCACCCGGGCAGCAGTACACGAAGAACAGGATGGAGGCTTGCAATGCTGGACAAAATGTGACTCTCAGTAAACCTGGGGAAAGATGATGGTGGCTTGAACTAGAGGAATGGTGGCCATAGGTATTGAAGGAAAAATTTGGAGGTAAAAGCAACAAGATATGGTCATTGATTGTTTTGGCTGAGGAAAGGTATGGACTGGTGATGGGTAGAGGGGTGAGAGAGGAAGGAATCAAGGATGTCCTGGTAACTTAGTGAATGTTGGTGCTATTCCTTAAGGGAGTATATACAGGAAGACTCTTTAAAGATATAAGTGAATGGATGGTTGATAGAGATACAAAGATAGGACCATTTGATGATGATGATGACGGTAAACACATAGCACTCTTAGTGGATTTTATCTATTAGTTTTGTATCTTTTTTTAAATTTATTTCAAGATATTTTTGAGGGTACAAACATTTTGGTTACATTTTATGACTTTGCCTCACCCATGCGAGGATTAGAGGCATGCCCTTCCCCTCTACAACACTCACTGCATCCATTAGTTGTGAGTTTACCCCCACAACCCCCTAATCCCTTGAGAATATTACTACCGTGTGAGCACCATAGTGTTGCTCAGTCAGTGCCAATTTGATGGCGAGTACATGTGGAGCCTATTCTTCCATTCTTGTGATACCTCACTGCAGAGGATGGGCTCAAGCTCTAGCCAGGAAAATATGAGGTGCTAGATCACTGTTATTTCTTATAATTGAGTAGTATTCCATTGTATACATATACCATATTTATTAATCCACTCATGGATTGACAAGCACTTGGGTTGTTTCCACATCCTTGCAATAGTGAATTGTGCTGCCATGAACATTTGGGTGCAGATGTCTTTATTATAGAATGTGTTTTGCTCTTTTGGGTAGATGCCTAATAGTGCTATTGCTGGATCGAATGGCATCTTTTTTTTTTTTTAAAGCACATTATATACAGCTAGTGCTCTTTCCTTATTGCTTCAGCATGTTGGGCTCACTGCATCTCCTAATCATATTTTGAATACATATTACTTTCTCTAGATCAAATGCCCTGACCTCTGGGCAAATCTTCCTTTCTTCACTTAAGATGTGTGTTAGTTTCCTATTACTACTATAACAAATTACCACAAATTTAGTGGTTTAAAACATCACAAATTTATTATCTTACAGTTCAGGGATCAGAAGTCAGAGTCATATTATGCTAAAAAAGATGTCAGCAGGGCTGTGCTCCTTCTGGAGCCTCCAGGGAGAGTCTGTTTCTTTGCAGGGCACCTGCGTTCCTTGGCTCCTTCCTCCGTCTTCACAGCCAGCAGCATAGCACCTCAAACCTCTCTGACTCTTCCATATGACATCTCCTTCTGTCTCTGCTTCTGCCCTCACTTCGCCTTCTATGACTCTCCAACTTTCTGCATCCCTCTTATGATGGGAGATCATCCTGGACCTGCCAGGATGGTCTCCCATCTCAAGTTCATTAATTTAATCCATCTGCGAGGTCTCTTTTTACCTAAGAAGGTTACATATTCACAGGTTGTGAGGGTTAGGATGTAGACAATTTTGGGGGCCATTGTTCTGCCTACCACAGATGGAGTTTATTTAAGATGTACTTGTCCACTGGGGCAGTTGTATGAATTCCTGAGTAGTGCATTGGTCAGCACTGGCATAGCTATCCTGTCCTGTTCACCTGGACCCTCTGCCTACACACTAGCCTTAGTTTTTTTTTTTTTCTTAGTGATCCTCTGGCATAGCAGGCAGCTCACTTGACCTGCTGGTACCTTGACTGTAATCACTGTACATATTCTACCTTGAACATGTTGGGGTGAGAGGCAAAATCATGTATCAATTCAGGTCACATAATAAATAATAATAATTAATAATATCAAAAAAGGTCCCCCATCAGACACCTGTCTACCATGTGGCTGCTTGTAAGCTTTGCTGCTACATTTCTTCCATAGCAGAAACATTGTGGAGAAGGGAGACAACCATTTTTTCTTAGGGACTTTCACGTCTCTCCCACCAAAACTATTTCCTAAGCTTCAGGCTTGAATACTTCTAGAAACAGTATTTCTAACAACAGTCCAGAAACTTACGCTTGGCCAAGCCATGTACAGTGGAGACACTGTCAGATTCTAGCTCAGTCACCATCATTTGTCACTAACTATTGCAGTGGACCCTTCCCGCTCCAGGCTATTCTCCCTCTCATTTTTGCTCTCACCTTTTCCACCCCTCCCTGTTTTCCTTCTCTCATTGTTTCTCCTCATCCTTTTCCCTACATCTCCATCTCCCTTCCTTTTTGTTTCCCCCTTTTCTCTGTTAAACCCATCACCATTTTACTCCCATGTTTCTCTCTCCTCAGAGAGCTATTTTAAAACTGTGAGTTAGGTCGTGTCACTACTCCTTTGGCTAAAACACATTAGTGGCTTCCACTGCATTTGGAATAAAATCTAATTTCCTCAACATGACCTTATGTGATGGGGCTACCGTCTAACTCTTCAACCCTATCCTAAGCCGCACCTTCTCCATGCTTCAGCCATACTGGCTTCTTTCCGTTCCTGGAATGCATCAAACTCTTTCCATCTTGGCAAAAATTGTTCTCTCTGCACAGAACTCTTCGTCTTCATTCCCTGGCTAATTCCTACCATTCTTCAAATTCATGTTTTTCCTCCAGCAAAATCGTTTCCAATCACTGACTGTAAGTCTAAAGTAGGCCCCTGTTGTTTCTCTCTCTCTCGTGGCGCTCTGTTCTTTCCTTGAAAGCAATTATCATGATTTAAAATTATGTATTCATTTGTGTATTTGCTATTTGCAATCTTCTCAGTTGGTATATTAGCTCTGTGAGATATCTGTTATGTTCATCACCGTGTCTCTTGCCTATGGTGCCTAGTTCAATAAAGGGGTAAATAAATGCTTGTGGAATAAATGAGAGAGTGTGTGCCACATGAAAAAGGATATAGTCCAAACAGTGATATCGTCCCAGAAATAAGCAAAATTGGTAGAGAGGACATTGAAGGGACAGATGGAATGGGGCTGAGGACCCATGTTAAATAAGTTCCTGAAGACACATTCTAGCAAAGACTTGTATCTGAGCATCCTCCTAATTATGAAGTGGGCATTTTAAAACTTTTACTTTCATTTATAATCATACTTATTTTTATGTTAGTAAAGGAAGCTTTCCAAATTATACTTAATGATGTCTGAGTATTGTTAGATTTGTTTTCTTATCTCTTTTTAATTTGATAAGTTGTATTAAACTATAATTATATCTCATCATAATATTAAAAGTAACTCATTTGTTAAGTGCTAGCTATGTGTCAGATACTTTATATGTATCATCTCATTTAATTTTTACAACAGCCATAAGAAGGAGGTGGTGATATCCCATTTTATGTACAAGAATACTGAGGCTCAGAGAAGTTAACTACCACATAGTGAGTGTATGCTGGAGCTGGAATTCAAGTCAGATGTATCTGATACTTTCTGCTACCACAGTGTTGCCTTTATGGTAAGTTATTTTCATACACATTAAAAATATATGGAATATGTTTGGTATAGATATAGCACTTCTATTTTCTTTATTAGGCAATTAGGAAACATTTAACTCAAAATTTTAAAGGTGAGAAACATTTTTTTTCCTGAATAAATCAGAAGGATATGTTCTTCATCTGTTTTTCTCAGTGAAGCATTAAGAATGATGAAATTTTTTTTGACAGGCAGAAAGGCATACAGACTAGTATAGTAACACCTGTGGTCTCACCACTCAACTTGAAATATTACTAGGACAGTTGAAAGGCCCCTGTGCATTCCCCCCCAATCTCATTTTCCTCTCTCTCCTCAGCAGTGACTATAACTTTATCATACCCTGGCAGCTTATGTGTCTTGACAGTAATCTGGTGGCTGAATGGATATGTGGTACAGTGGCAATTAGTGTTATCCTTTTTCTGAAGAAACTTACCTTATTTCTTTGCTTTTTTTGGCCACTGTTCCTGTTTAACCCCAGATTTGTATCAAGCTTGAGCCATGACACTTTGAGCTCTCCTCATCCATCATGTCCTATAATGTGAGAGAGGAATGAAAATGTACTATGTTTCAGAGCCTGTAGTTTTGGGACCAAGAATCAGTTTAACAGTTGCCTTTTTTCCCCATTATTATCTAAAGTCAAATTGAAATGAAGAGCCTTACTGCAAATAATCTTGAGAATTTCATGATGGAAACCTTTTAAGGTGAGTGGGTTAGGCACAAATCCTGGTCAAGTTTCAGGTGGATGCGTACATTCTGTGCCTCTAACATTTTCCCCAGCCTTTAAAAGTTGAGTAGAGTATTCTTAACTTAGGGTCTATGCATAGCTTGCCTTGTAAAAGGTTCCCAGCAGGGTTAGAGAATAGTTTGGGCTTGATCACAGGAGAGGTCTTTTTTCCCAGAAAATCTAAGGGAAAAGACTTCCTCAACTGGCAAAGAGCTGAAGTAGATGTCTCCAAAAAGAAAGACAAAAATGAAATAAGGCCAATAAGTTGCTAATTAAGATGCTGCTCCAAAAATGAAGTGTTACTGGTTCAGTATAATTGGTTTATATGAAATAGAGATTAAACTTTTATGGAAAGAGAGAAAAGAGGAAAATAGGTAATAAAATGAATGAGAGGCAAAGGTTGTGATTCCAATACAGATTGGAACTGGGGCTTAGAAGCTACTCCTGGGATTAAATGTCTGACACAAAAATGTTTTAGAAAGACAACAGTGGATGACTAGAAAATATCAAAAACTGGCTTAGCATCTGGAACATAGTGAGTACTCATTAGTTAATTGATGATTGACTGATAAAAATCTCATCAGTTTATAAACGTTTTCCAATAAAAGCATATTTTCATGTTTATAATAGTTTTTCATATGTGAAGATACATTATAATTTATCTGAGTACTATTTTATTAAAAAATTTCTTTTTAAAGGGAATACAGATGGATATACTTTTGTCATCTTAAAAATAGTCTTTATTATGTAAGAAGGATCAAATATATATATGTGTGTGTATAAAAAGACTCTTTTGCTAAAGTTCAAGTGACTGAATATTGTGCATGAATTCTTTATTTCTTTCATAAAACTAATTTTTTCGAATTTTCCACAAAAAGTGCAACTACTAAACATTCTTGTGATAGCTTCTTTGTGAATGTGTCACTGTTCTTGATTTGCACCCGCCTTATAATTTAGGCTTTCTTTTGTTTTGGGTTGGCAGTTCCAACTGTTAAAGCTCTTGTCTGATTATGTGGAACTCCATTTTAATGGGAGCAGCTTCTTTGCTGCACTTTTAAAAAATGGTCTCGGAAGCTTCTTACTGTGGATCTTTGTTGGAGACAAAGGATTATTTATGCTAAAGGAAAATGTATTCCCCACTGGATTAGCTCGTGGGAAGCATAACAAGCTCATTAGTAATGCTCACTTGTACTTTGGCCTTTTGCTGTGGTAGAGAGAAGCAAAAATGACATCAAAAAGGACATTCTGTTGTCTTTTGCCTTCCCACAAAGAAAATGTGATATAATATTAGGCTTTTCAGTAAGGCTTAGCTAAGGTTCAACTTTGGTACCAGAAGAAATGTTCCTGAAAGGAAAGAGGTATGTATGGTTGGCACTGAGCATGAGGTATGTCTGATATAACTTAGAGGGAAAATAACTTTTCCTTGGAAAGTGATAGCATTATAGCCTGATAATTGTATATTTTTTCTTGGAATGTTTTAGTGGTGGTTTAAAATAAAAAATAGTCTAGCTTGTTTTGATTGCTATAAGCAATCAAAAATCCTAGGTTTTATGTAGTCTATATTATTCTGAATGTTTTTAAGCCTCTTCACTTTTTTTTCTCTCTGAAAACACATTAAAGAATTGCATTAACCTAATTTAATTAATTAAAGTTTTTTTTTTATTGTAGATTTTAAGAATTGTACTTTGGAGCTAAAATTGCTGTTTTTTTTTTGTTTTTCGTCTTTGAAAATTATTATGGGAAGACATTGAGCATTTTTGGTTCACAGTTAAAATTGATGTTTATCTTTATTACCTTGTCTAAGAGAAGAAGCTTATGGTTAGTTAAGCTTGTGAATTTATATAAAGAACAGTTGACCTTCTATGATCTCTATGAAGATGAAAGATACTTGACTTTCAACATCAATTGTTGTGATATTTATATTTATACTATGTTTACAGGGAAAAGTAAGATTCTGAGAGACTTTTATATGAGCTATTTTTTTTTAATAGCCAGATACTTCAAGAATTACTTTGATCCTAAAGCCAGAAACTACAGATTAAAGTGTGTCTCAGGTTTTCCTCTTTCAAATAAGGAGTACCTTTATGAAGTAAGAAACAAGGAGTGATTAATGAATTTTCTTATAGTCAAACTGTTATAACTAGAAGAAAAAGTTTTAGGATTTTAGTCAAATAGGAGAGTAAAGCACACTCCTACATCTTGTAATTTGGGGGTTTTGAGGAATAGGAAAGCTGCCATTATCTGCATGTTAATATTTCATTGTGTTTTCAGAAAAGCAGTTTCATCTCAATATAGATGACCATGCAGCCTGCAATTCAAGTAAGTGCTTTTCTTGCAAAAAAAATTTTAAATTATAAAATCACAAAATGTTTTTATTGTGCTGGTTTTTTAAAGCATCACAATTTAATAACAGGAATACTGTATTTTGACACTCTAGTTCTGAAAAGATTTTAATTCTAAGCTTTCATTTGCACTGAATTTGTGAGAATCAAAAATACCCTAGGGTTTGTGGGTCCATCTTATTTATACCACCCTGGGAAAAGAATTGGAATGTTTTGTAGTTTTCTCCTTATTGCAATTTAGTATCTATTTACTGTTAAAAGAGATATTGGTGAAAACAAATATAAGTTTTTCATTTTAAATAATTGTTCATGTGCTCTGTAAATGCCTGTATAAGAATAGCCATTAAAATTTTAAAGAGTGGCTTTTTGTTTGTTTTTTGGGGGGAGGGGCAGCAAGCTGGGGGTAATGAGATAAACCAAAATAATTTTATAGTTTAATGATTTCTAGAGTTGGTGTTTGCTATATTATTCTCATATCTTAATAGTTTTCTTTCTTTTGATATAAATAGTACAGGATTGAACATTAAAGATAAAAGTCACATTGAAGGTTTGCCTAGAAGGATAGAAGCAGCTGATAATAAAATTTGCCTTGGAAAAGTGAGAACTTGAGAGTCAAACAGATTTCAGTTTTGATCATAGTTCTGCTACTCTGATTGTGAGATTCTGGCAAGTTATTTTACCCCTTCGAGTGTCTGGTTCTTTACCTCTAAGGTGAGGATAATAGTCCTTATTTTGCAGGGTAGTTTGTAAGGAATCAATGAGCTATTCCTGTGCAAAGGGCCTACTATTAATAGAATGTATCTTGCCTAGTAAGCACTTCAGAAGTTTGATTGTGTCATTGCTACAACAAAATTTTTCAGATATAAAACTGGAGATAATACCTGTGTTATGAAAGTCTGTCTTTCCTTCATTTTTAAATAAGAAAGAAGACTTATTAAGATAACAGTGGATGACAGCTTAGAGAAGAGAATTTATTTATCAAATGGTTAAGAACAACCCTGCATGTGATCCTGCTTGTACACCTTCCGATGCTATGCAGCTGTGTCCTACTCTACTAATAGAGAGCTCCATCACACTTTTCCTTTTGGAACTTGGGAGCCCATGATAGTCTCCTGAAAGGTCTTATTCTTCCCCTTTGGCTCCTCTCCTTCAGTATGCTCAGACTCCTTTATTACTCAAACCGCTTCTTTTTTTTTTTTTGGAGACTGAGTCCCACTCTGTTGCCCGGGCTAGAGTCCCCTGGCGTCAGCCTAGCTGCAACCTCAAACTCCTGGGCTCAAGCGATCCTCCTGCCTCAGCCTCCCGAGTAGCTAGGACTACCGGCATGTGCCACCATGCCCGGCTAATTGTTTCTATATATTTTTAGTTGTCCAGCTAATTTCTTTCTATTTTTAGTAGAGATGGGGGTCTCACTCTTGCTCAGGCTGGTCTCGAACTCCTGAGCTCAAACGATCCACCCGCCTCGGCCTTTCTGAGTGCTAGGATTACAGGCATGAGCCACCGCACCCGGTCAAGTACAGAGCTTTTAAAGGTTCCGATTAATCCCACAAACATGTATTTTCCAAGGCAGGAATCATTAACCCATTTTATAGCTAAGATGCTAAGACTCTGGTCAAGGAACTCATTAAACTTACTCAGCTAACAAGTGAAGGAAAAATGTTATTTGTTGAATTGTATCCTCTTGGCTCGATAGTAGAATTCATTTGTTAATTAGGGGTTCACTTACATTGATCGCAGTATTGAATACTGAAAATGTCTCAGGTATCTAAGACTATTGTTTGCTTCTTGTGAGCTGCTGCAGTTTTGTCTATATGTCTATTATATATGGTTTATACTTTATCATTTAAATCTAGATGTGGATTATGATGATTTTTAGCAAAGGTTGCATTCATTCAGTTGATTGGTGTTTTCTCTAGGTATGGTTTGGAGAAGACCTGCCTCTAAGTCCACGGAGTCCTCTGACTCCCAGACACGGGCCAGGACTGGCTAACGTGTGTCAGTATGACGAGTGGATAACGGTCAGGCACGCAGCCACTCTGTTGCCCATGCAAGAAGATCTGTCAATCTGGTTATCTGGTTTATTAGGTAAGGCTTGATACAATGCCCGAAATTGGATTCTCTTATTCAGTAACTATTTACTGAGAGCCTTACTGTTTGTCAAGGAGTGATTGTAATACATGCTGGGATCTCTAGTGAGTGAAGTATTCAATATCCTTGTTCTTACCAAGCTTACATTCTAGTTGGGGAGATATTCTGATTCACCCTGAATCTTGTGTCTTGAATATTGGGAAATTTGAAATTTAACTGAAGAGGTCAGTAAGTTTGAATAATCAGCATTTTCATTGCTAACATTAAAATCTTCTTTAAAAAGTGTACAGGTCTATTTTTTTTTTTTTTTTTTTTTACTGATTTTCCCACCTAATCTTATATAAGGCATGAGACTCTGAGTGAAATGTATACTGTAGTTAAAATGATTACTATTTCTGAGGCATTGAGGGATAAAAGCATATGAAACCTAAAAGGAAATGTCAGGTTGGAGAATGTCCAGCATCATGATTATTACTCTACTAGAAAACATGATTAATGCTCCAAACTTTCTTCCCAGAAGATAAATTCACTTTAAATAAAGAATTTCATGTAGGATTCCAAGGTTTTCATAAAAAAGAATATCCTAAAGGTAAATATAATTATACATTCACCAAACATTCACTCTAGTTGTCTGATATCAGTTGATTTCGATAATTTTTAAAGCTTGTTATGCAATAATGCTTTTAAAGAAGATATTTCAGAGGTGAAAAGTTAATATTCCCTGAATATTTGTTACAGTATTATCTTTAATTTTTAAATTGCAACAAAGTCCATCTTATTTATAGGGAATCTTTTTCTTGTGTAAGCAATATTAATATGCAGTGAATTTATTTCATTCTAAATGAAATCAAAGAGATGTTAATTGTATTTTTTCTGCACTTCTACATCACAGATATTTTTGTTTCAGTGTCTTTCATTTAACTTGACATTATTTGCTGTTTTGACTGTACCTTCTAAGAGTGAATATTTGGAACCTGATCTGATATTTGTGTAGTGTTTCAGCTATAATCTGATTCTATTTAACTAAATTTTAACCACATTTTTTAAAGAAGTAACCATATTTGAATTTACTGTTTCCAGAAGAATCTTAACTTTGAAATATGCTTTTAGGCATTGAAGTTAAGGCAGAAAGATTATTGGAAGAACTTGATAATGGAGTACTGTTATGCCAGCTGATTAAGGTTCTTCAAAACATGGTGAAAACATGCAACTCTGAAGAACCAGAAGTAAGTAAATGTTTGACAGTATTGATTTTATGTCTTGGTACATATTAATTTGTTTATGTATATTTCTTATCATTTCTACAAGGTTGTAAACTTCCACCCCAGCTGGCTAACAGACCTGGAATGATTTACTTAAACTTTTTGAGCATCCAGAAAAAAATGTTCTCTTTTGTAAAATGGAGGTGTTAATATTTACCTTGTAGGATTTATTTGTGAGAGTTCAGTGGAATTAAATGAGATAATGTATAGATGGTGTCTAGCATAGTGCTTGATGCACAGTAGCTATCCAGTGGGCAACTCTTCTTGAGAACAATCATGGTGCCTTCCTTCTAGGATTGTTGTGAGGGTTAATTGAGAAAAGAGCTTGTGATGGTTCCTGGCACACAGGTAGCAGCTGCTGTTATTATTATTATCTTCTTCATATTCTCCATATGTTGCCTTAATGGCAAATTCTATAAATATTGGATTGAATCAATAATAATTTTTTTAGATAGTTCTTCTTCATTGACCCTAACATCATGATTTGAAGGAGATAAGGTTTCCTCTCTTTCATCAAACATAGGTGTTTTCAAGAGTTTGGGGTCTGGACACTTACACACTGGTGGGTGGAAATATAAAGTAGCATCATGGTTCTGGAGGGACAGTGGGATATATATCACATTGAAAATAAAGCACATCTTTTAATATATGATTCTACTTATAAGAATTTATTCCAAGAAAATAATCACAAATTCACAAAAATGATAGTACAAAAAAATTAGGAACAACCTAAATGTTCATCAATAAAGAAGTTGTTAAAAATTAATTATTATGCCTAAACACATTGGAATAGTATATATTTGTTAGAAATAATTATTTAAATCTGTTATTTTCAACTCCAAAAGACTCCAACAACTCATCATTAAGTGTATATACACACAGAAATCAAATTGCAGAATAGCATGTTTATATGACATTTTGTAGGTACAGGTGTGTGTATAATTGTGCACAGAGCTATCTCACCAAAATGTGAGTCAGAGGAATTCGGTTGATACTAACGTAGCTTTGTATTTTGCTGTTTTTTTTTTTTTACAATGATTATTTATCCTGTATTCAATCTGAAAAAACTCATAAGGCTATTTTAGTTTTGAAAGTTAATAGCAACAGGAAGGGTATACAGGGAACTGGTAATAGTGATTTTCTCTAGGGTGAGAGAGGAACTATGAGGTAGAGGTGGGAGAAAGACATTATATCCTACATTACCTATTATGTAAAAAAATCATATTCATGAATTGCTTATTTAAGTAAAAATTTCAACTAAAACAAACAAAAAAAATCCCTCAGCCTCAGCAGAATTATCTAAATACTCTTGGGCCAGAAAGTCAAAAAATTAAGATTCTGTGAAACTCAGATCATTAATTTTCAAAGAACTTGAATTAAGAATGGCCAACTACTTCCCTATTTGATAGTCTCAAGAAACTCAGAACCATCTTTAGGAATCTGCACGTAAGGAAGGAAGCAAAAAGGCGTGTCTGTTAACTTTTAGCATAGCAGTAATTTTATGTTTGTATTGAACTGTGTGTGAAGAGACATACCATAGACTAGATTGTTTTCCTAGTAATCATTTTCTGGAATATACTTTAAAGTAAAATAAGATAGATTTTGAAGATATCTTTTTTTCCCTAAAGGATACTTTTTAGTTACATGCAATGTATTAAACATTTATTTAGTATATTAAAGTGAATATCTAATGAAAAAATCCTTGATGTTTTTTTGAAATTATTCTTTTGTCTTTTCTAGAATTTTCCAATGGGAAAGGTGCCCTGTAAGAAGGATGCTGCATCAGGTTCATTCTTTGCCCGAGACAATACTGCAAACTTCCTTCACTGGTGCAGGCACATTGGGGTTGATGAAACTTATCTCTTTGAATCTGAAGGTTTAGGTAAGTATTGTAGTCACTGTTGTTGTTTTTAATGTTTATTAGGATGCTTTTATATCCCTCACTTCCAATTTTTCTTTTCAAATAAGGACTCAAATGTCACATCTCATTTTCCTAGGAAAGTTTATACTTTAAATATTTGTAAAACAATTGGAGAATTAGATACTAAATCAAATATATTAAGCTTTTCATTTATGGTGAAAGATTTTGTATATCTAGAATGCCCACAAAATACTTTTCTTACTAAATAAGTTGGCTGCAGGAAGATTCTGGACTAATGCTTTACTAATTAATGTTTTCATCAAGAATTACTCTACCAAGTCTAAATTACTAGTAATTTCTCTTTAACCAGATAATTACAGAAACAACAGAAAGCCTAATGATGTGTAGTCATAGTATTTAGATTTACCTTGTAGACAGCAGCTGCCAAGTCAATTATCTACATGGATTAATATTGTTGACAGTTCATTTTGAAAAGTCATGCTCTACTGAAGAATTATTGATAGATTTTCTCCTTTCCTTTAAGTCAATGGAAGTATCTGTGCAGTGAGTAATATGGTAGCTAAGTTTTATACTATATATATGTGTGTGTGTATGTCAAAGCATTTATATATGTATATACATATATGCGTACATACACACACACACAGCGAATTTACACTGCTGCGATGGGAGCAGTAGCATACCAAGGGTGGGGGCTGTGGGAGTCATCTGCCCTGGGAGAGAAGTTTTATCACTGACGTTTAGAATTGCTGGTTCATGGTGATAAGAAAAAGCAAACTGACTTTTAGTTGGTTTTATTATTGTTTTTAAATTATTGTCTGCACGCAGGTAAGCTGCTCCCACTGCTGTGCCTGTGGATACTCCCACCCAGTACAAAGTGTCACAGGCTGTTGTCTTACCCCTCAGTTTGCAGCTGCTTTCAGTCCAGGTGTGCTGGTATTTATTGACAATGTAGGTGATTTAATGGCACATCCAGCTTCTAGAGATGAAAGGGAAAAGGAAATGCTTTGAGTGCGCCAGTTTCCAGTTTATTGTTTCCAAAAGGATGTAAGATAATTGTATATTTCTCATTCTCAGTAGAAGACCTCTTCTGACTGTCCTGAAGGTCAGCATAGAACTAAATAAAGCACTGCCAATACCAGTAATTCATTTCTAGGCTGGTCTTACAGATGCGCCTCTTAATTTTTTACATTTTGCTGCGAACTCAAAGCTATTTTAAGAAACAAATCTATTTTAAGGTACTTCTAAGTGTTTAGAGACAAACAGGTTTAATAAAACATTTAGGATAAGTTCCTTTATTGGTGTGAGTTTTAGATTCAAATACAGGCTTTTTTATTTGAAAGAGTATGCTTTGTGTTTGGGGTATATAAGAGATGCTATTCATACTTCAAAGAACAACTGCCGTTTCTATTGGGGAAGTCAGCATACCTATAGTTCATTACACATTGCACATTATTAGGTTAGGATTCAGAAGTTTCCTAGAGTTTCTAACTCTAAAGACAGAAACAGACTGTACTGTACTGTCCCTAACTACTGTATCAGTGCATTTGTGCATTTAGCATGAGTTCTCTGGTCAGAGTTTTTTTTTTTAAGGATCTCTGTTTACTTTTGCATTTCAGTTTCTTTTAACTTTTAAAAATTTTTTTTAGAATACTAAATTTTATTTCATGTACATTTTATCACAGTTTTAAAAATTAAAATTAAAAATAAACAAATAATGGCCAATAAATTTCTGAAATATTAATATTTATTTTTAAAAATTGTGTTCAAATATACATAAAAGACCAGGTGCAGTGGCTCATGCCTGTAATGCTAGCACTTTGGAAGGTTGAGGTGGGAGAATCGCTTGAGGCCAGGAGTTTCAGACCAACTTGGACAACATAGCAAGACCTGTCTCTGCAAAAAAAAAAAAAAAAAAAATTAGCCAGGCATGATGGCACACGCCTGTAGTCCTAGTTACTGGAGAGGCTGAGGCAGGAGGATTTCTGGAGCCTGGGAGTTTTAGGTTACAATGAGCTACGATCATGCCACTACACTCCAGCCTGGGCAACAGAGCAAGACCCTGTCTCAGAAATATACATACATATAACAAAATTTATCATCTTAACCATTTTTAAGTGTATTAGGTTCCTTTTTAATAGCATTTAAAAAATTGAGATATGCTGTACATAACATTAAAATTCATAATTTTAAAATGTATACTTCAGTGGTTTTTAGTATATTCACTGTGTTGTACAACATTATCACTTAATTCCAGAACATTTCTGGAAAACCTATACCTATTAGCGATTTGTCCCAATTACTCTCTTCCCCCATGCCCTGGCAACTACTAATTTCTTTCTCTATGGATTTGCATATTCTGGACATTTCATATAAATAGAATCGTACAATATGTGGCCTTTTGTGTCTGGTTCCTCTCACTTAACATAATGGTTCATTCTTGTTATAACACAGAACAGTACTTCATTCCTTTTTTGTTTTTGTTGTTTTTAGAGACAAGATCTCGCTCTGTTGCCCAGACTGGAGTGCAGTGGCACAATCACAGCAACTGCAGCCTTGAATCCCTGGGTTCTAGTGATCCTCCTGCCTCAGCCTCCTGAGTAGCCAGGACTACATGCACATGCCACCACGTCTGGCTAATTTTTCTTAATTTTTGTAGAGACAGGGGTTCACTATGTTGCACAGGCTGGGTTTGAACTCCTGGCCTCAAGTGGTCCTTTCACCTGGGCCTTCCAAACCTCATTCCTTGTTATGGTAGAATAATGTTCCACTGTGTAGATAGACCACATTTTTTATACATTCATCAGCTGATGGACATTTGGATTCTTTCCACCTTTTGGCTATTGTGAATAATGCTGGTATGAACATTTGTGTACAAGTATTTAAGTGAAGATAATAACATATAGAGAAAATGAAAATGTCTTTTCTAAGTTTTCTCCACACAAGGAAACCCACTGTCTTCATTATTCTTTCTTTTTACAATCTTCCATGCCATAAATACATTTCCCCACTTAATTCTGCCCCTGAAAATATATGGTCTTTTTTTCCACAGTTTTGCACAAAGATCCAAGACAGGTGTATCTTTGTCTTCTTGAAATTGGTCGAATCGTGTCAAGGTATATATTCTACAATATTTCAGAATTTCAATGTCAGAAACATTTTTCGAACTACCTAATATTAGCGAAGAACACTATTGTCTATAAATAGAAGAAAATAATTCTTGACTGAAATAAAGTAACCTATTTTACTATTTTATCTTTCTTTTTGTTTATTTGTTCTATTTGCATGAGCATATGTCAACATCTGCTTTCTCGATATAACTTGCCTTCATTTAATATTAAACTGTGAAAGTGGTTACCTAATTTTTTAGTGTAAGAATAGGGCAAGAGCATGTAGACTTATATCAGTTCAAGGCAAAGCAGGTCCTCTGAGCACAGAGACGTTCTGTTTAGAAGGCCGAGGCTTGGTGTCTGCCATCTTTACTCACCAGCTGATTTTACAGCTGCCTTTCAGGATTCTGGGTAGCATACTGGAAGCATCCAGTAACCCAAATATATGCTATGATGTGAAGATTATAATCTATTTTTGGCAATCTATGAGACATTAAAGAGCATTTCCAAATGTCCCAGTGAAACACTGGTAGAAGAGAATTGTACAGACCTTGCTTTAAAAATAAAATATAATCTACCTTGATATGCAGGGAAATGCTTGGATCATCTTTGCTTACTGATCAGATCTCCTGGTTGGTTTTCAGATATGGGGTTGAGCCACCAGTATTAGTAAAACTTGAGAAAGAAATTGAGTTAGAAGAGACCTTGCTTAATACTTCTGGGCCTGAAGATTCCATCAGCATTCCAAAATCGTGCTGTCAGCACGAAGAGCTACATGAAGCTGTAAGTATTGCCACATCTTTCTTTTGCCCATGATGTCTTGAAGTCTCAGTTTTGTTGCTATAGGTGATATTATGTTTAAAAGAAACTGTTTCTTTCTTTTATCAAGCCATCGGTATATTGGTATATTCAGAATATACACAGTACTACTCTCCACTCCCTGATGAGTTCAGGGTGCTATATTTTAAAGATGATTTCTGTTGTGTGTGTGCGATTGAGGACTGGATGTACAGTTGAGGACTGGTGGGGCTAATAAACTGGAACCCATCATGAGTACCATAGGCCATGAGAATTCATTGATTCTCTTTTTAACGTGGTAGTCTGATAATCTGATTTACAAATTACAAGGATTCATTATTGTAACAGAATAATCATTTTATGTGATCGTTCCGATGATTAATAGCAACAAGAAAAATATTTATTTTGTGAAAAATATGTATATGTAGACAAACTATAGAAATATGTATATGTAGAAACTATAGAAACATATATGTATATGTAGAAACTATAGAAAAATATGTATATGTAGACAAACTATAGAAAAAATGAAAATAATTGATAGTCATGTAGTACCTTTGTAGATTATTCTATTTTCCTTAGCTATTTCCTTTAGTGTTATGATGTAAATTATGCAATAAATAAAACCAGAAGAAAGCATTTCTTATCCACAGCTCTTATTTCTTTCAGGCTCACTCTCTCATTTAGATTGTGGGTTAGTGCTGATTTGTACTGCTCAGTATAAGTGGTATTTGGATATTTTAAACAAGGAAAATAAAAGACTTCTCATCTCTGCATTCTTGTTATAAAAAGTAAAAAAGAACACATTCCTCTATATATGTGCTATATGTATACATTCAATGCCCACCCATAAATACGTGATCTACAGATTTCTTGGGGTCATGTTTAAAATAAGGTAAAAATATTATCTGATTCATCATTTACGGTCCTGTTAAGAAGTATACAAACTGAAATTCTGTATACTTACTGAAATTTTTACAGACAGAAAGTAGTGACTAAAAGAAATATCTCCTTTCAAATTACTTTGGTCAACTAATGTATATACATGATTGTAGTCATTGTAAACTCTTTACCTGAGTTCAGTTTATTTTTAACCATTTTGTGTGTATGGTATGTATATGAATACACACATATACTCAGGCTATGAATAAGACAAACTTGATTGAATGACTTGTGAAAATCAGTTCTATTTGTTTATAAGCATGTTATTTTATTCGATGAATGATATAGGAAAATAAACAAATTCTGGATTTTTCTTATCAGGCCCTGGTAAATCCACAAGTGTCCATTTATTTGGGATAGATACTTAAGACAATCATTTAAATTTCTATGAGTGCTCAGCTAACTTAGGCATATCTAAAGAGACTTTCTTCTATGAATACATCATGCCTAAGTTCAATTTAATTTGTTTAGATATACTCTGTGTGGCAGGTAATTGAGAAAAATATTCATGATGTTGCTTTTTCAAAAATGTAATTTTAGGAAAAACCAAATATTTTCCACAGTGGTTGATGTATGTTTTTTTTCAATCAAAGATATTTCAACAAATATCTTTATTTAATCAATTTATTTTCATTTCCATATTTTAAATATAGAATTCTTGAATTTCTTTTTATATTTACTGCAGTGTTACTATTTTTAAAAATATTATATTTACTGCAATAAAATTCTGGCTGGGCACTGTAGCTCACCTATAATCCCAGGGACTTGGGAGCCTGAGGTGGGAGGATCACTTGAACCCAGGAGTTTGAGACCAGCCTGGGCAACATAATGAGACCCTGTCTCTAAAAAAAAAAAAAAAAGAAAAAAAAATTAGCCAGCTGTGGTGGTGCATACCTCCAGTCCCAGCTACTCGAGATGCTGAGGCAGGAGGATTGCTTAATTCCAGGAGTTCAAGTTTGCAGTGAGCTATGACTATGCCACTTCCCTCTAGCCTGGGAGACAGAATGAGACCATGTCTCTAAAAAAAATAAAAATAAAAATTCTTTAACTGCTTGAGTGATCGAAGTAGAGTTTTCCCTGACTCCCATCTCCTTAGCAGGCTATGAAAACAAAGCAAGCACTTTTAAAAAAATTCCTCTGAACTGAAATTTTAAAGAATTTTACTCACTCTTGGGAAAATAGATGTGAATATGTCTCTGCCTATTTTAACAATAACTTTAAACAAATCTAGATATTCTCCCGCAATATTAGTTTGGCACAGTGTTAAGGGAGAAGTGAAAATTACTACTTAACCTTTATCTGACTGACCTGACTTCGATTTGACACAGATATATTAATTCAGGGCCTAAAACAATTCAAGCTAAATAATGAACTCATATGTTTTCTAGAACTCAACAAATGTGTTTTTAATCAACTTCCTTCTCTTACCTGTTCGAAGACCTTCTTTAGCAGTCAGTTGTATTAATACTCACTGCGAGCCTGATTGCACTTGGGAGAAAAGAGAGAGACTCAGACTTCATCAGTGTGGGTTTTATGTTAGATTAGCAATGTCTAATCTCAGTATTTGTTAACAAGCAAAGGAGAAGAGATATTAAATAGCTGAACTGCCTTTGAATTTTTATCTTTGAGTTTGATTTTCCTAGCTATCAAATAACATCGCATTTTGATTTTAAATAAAATGCTTTTTGTAACAAGCATCGAATTTTGTTATTTATGTTTAATCTCAGGTTAAACATATCGCTGAGGACCCTCCTTGTAGTTGTTCGCATCGATTTTCTATTGAGTACTTATCCGAAGGACGGTACCGACTAGGGGATAAAATTCTCTTTATAAGGGTAAGTCTGTTATTTACATTTACATCCTATTTGCATATAGATTTTGTTTTGAAGTTGGGTTGATTGCTTTACCAATCTCCTTTTGCTCCCCTTTTACTTTTTAAAAAAATTAGAATAGTGGCTACTATTAATAGAAGAATTTCTCTATACAGGAAAAATATAGAGTACTTGCTTTCACGAGTATATAATGAGTTTAGGTAAACATTTTTAACACAGCAAATAACTAACTTCAGGAGAGGTAAGACTATTTAGACATTGAATGTAATTGGGGAAAACAATCCTTTTACATCCCAGGGAACTTATTCCATTTTTCATATTTTATAAAATGGAATAATTTTCCATCATAAGAAGAAGAAGAAGAAAACAAAACATATAATAAGATTGAGTATCCATAGTAAGAAAAGGAAATAGAAGCATTGCAGTTTGTAGTAATATATACTTTGGACCTTAAGCATAAAATCTTCCCGTATGCTGATATACATGTTCATTTTCTTTCTTTTTCTGATCTACAATTGATTAATTGTTCCCTTTGCTGATAAGGAGATTGAAATTTCACCTGTCAAGCATTCTTTCCACTTCTGATACAAGTGCTGATTTATTTCCAATTTAGGAAAATAATAGAAAAGTATTTACACATATAATTTCACCATCCATATTTTCTTTTATTTCATATACTGTTATTACTTCCCCACCCCCACCCAACTCACACAGAAACATCCACATGCACTTTCTTTTAATTAGCTTTCTTTTTTAAGGCAACATGATATGGTGGTTCGCAGAGCGTAGGACTTAAAGTTTGTGGACAACCTCATACACTTGTGCAACTTTGTCTCCTGAGTGGACAGGGGCCTGAAATCTAGCTTGGGCTGTATTGGCAGAGTCAGGGTGTGTCGTGTCCCCACCAAAGTGCCATTTGAGTTAGGGGCATCCCAGTGCATTTGAGGCCAGGCCAAGCTCTGTGACTTGGACAAATTCCTTAATCTCTCAGAGCCATATTTTCTCTTATGCAAAGAGCTAATAATAACTTACACCAGTGTTTTAAGTGGATAGAATACATATGGACATAGTTTATTAAATTATAAAGTATAAGGTTTAGTTCTTATCTTTCATAATTATTTTTTCTTTGTTATGAAGCATTTTTTTCTGTAAGTCCCCATTTCTCCCTTTGTCCCTCTCTTTCCTTCTCTCTTCTCTCTCCTTCTTTCAATATTCAACTCTTTATTGAATAATACTGCTCTTGCAATTTTGTATATTAATAACTTGGATATTTAGGATACAAGTTATATGTAAATATCTACCTTACAAATTGGAAGACTTAGTATTGTTAGTTGCATCATTCAGTATGAGTTAAATTTATTATACTGATAATATAAGAAAGAGATTGTCAATTTGTAGTGAAGCTGTTGGCAAATACTTTGAATTTCATAGATCACAGACATCACAAATCGTGACTGCTAATGAATTATAACTGTAAACCTCACAGTTTTACAGCTTTATGTTTTATTTTCTTTTGGGGGCAGATGCTTCATGGAAAACATGTCATGGTTCGTGTTGGTGGAGGCTGGGATACTCTTCAAGGATTTTTGCTTAAATATGACCCCTGTCGAATATTACAGTTTGCTACACTAGAACAAAAAATTTTAGCATTTCAAAAGGGAGTTTCTAATGAAAGTGCACCTGATTTGCCTACCAGAACACCTCAGCCTCCTGAAATGAATCCTTTGTCAGCAGTTAACATGTTTCAGAAACAAAATTCAAAACCTGGCACGCCGGTTGGTATTCCAAGGGGCAAAGAAAAACAGGCACGTCAGCCAGGTGTATTGCCACCATCATCTTCACCGAAAGGAGGTAATTTGGGCTCAGTGTCAGTCCGTTCTAAATTGCCAAATTCTCTACCAGCATCTTCTCATCCCAAGCTCAAGCCTTCAAAAGGCATAACAAAGAAACCACATGCTCCTTCGAACAATGTTGCTGCTTCAAATCCAGTAAGTAAAAACACTTCTTCACCAGCTTTATCAAGAACCGCACCCTGTGCATCCGAGTCACTGAGAAAATGTATGGCATCCCCCAGTACCCCTAAGGCCAAGGTTATTCCAGCCAAGAATTCAAGAGATCTGCCTGATTCTACACATTTGCCAAGTAAGTGTTCTGGAAGAACAGAACCAAAGTATTTGAAACACAACCATATTTCTTCCAGGGATGGTGAAGCATTTCACTTAGCTGCACATTTGAATTCATCGTCAAAGTGTCCCAAGCTACCTAAAGCAAATATACATGCAAGGCCTAAACCTTCTCCTTCTTTCCAGTTCTCTGTAAAAATGACAAAACCTAGTTCCAAAACCATAGCCACAGGCCCAGGAACGAGGTCTCAGCCGTCTGATAGAGCCCCACAAGCAAAGCCAGTCCCTGCACAGAAGCTTAAATCAGCCTTGAGTTTAAATCAGCCAGCTTCTTTATCCTCAGTTTCTCCTGCAAAAGCTGCACAGGAATTGAAAGATAAGAATATAGTTTCCGTTGCCAAAAAGCAGCCTCAGAATACAAGTACATGCCAGAAGAAAGGACCCAGCCCCTCAAAGTCTCCCGGCCGTACCCCACTGTCCATTGTGAGCCTTCCCCAGTCTTCTGCCAAAACACAAACTGCACCAAAGTCAGCACAGACTGCCACTAAGGGCCAGTGTTCAGCTAAAGGATCTTCAAAAAGTAGTAAAACCCCAACTTCGACCAGGAAACCACCCTCATCTGTTAAGGAAACAGATAGTGGAGATAAAAAACCTACTGCAAAGAAAAAGGAAGATGATGACCATTATTTTGTCATGACTGGAAGTAAGAAACCTAGGAAATAAATACATATGTGTCATTTTAAGAAAACAAAGGAAAGGTAAAAGAGAGTGAATGTGTTAGTTTCACATCTTAAAAGTTTCTCCTATTTGTGTTTGTCCAAATAGGTGCAGACAGTAAGTATAAGACAGGGGTTGGAGGTTGGGATGAGAAGAAAGTTCATTAGAATTCACCAGAAGTGCTCTTCTGAGACAAACAGTGTAAAATCACCCCAAGTTTCTTATTAATCATAGACATGTATATGATTTTCAATCCATACCATTTTTGTTAACGTCCTTCCTTGAAGGGAAATGTAACAGTTAACACTACAAGAATTATAACTACAGTAGTTATATTTTTGAATATGTATTAAATGTGGAGTTTATATACCTGCTAATATTAACAGTGGTGCTCTTACTGTTAGTTAATTGCATTTTAGTAAACAAAGCAATGGTTTGGCACTTGTCCTACAAAAGGCACCTAATTTAATTTCTGGTCAGGATTGTCTGATTCACCAATACTAAGTACCAGTGGCTGCTGCTAATTAGCTTGGCACTACTCTGAGTTAGGTATAATTCTTATTTAAATTTTTTTAGGCCTTCCAAATCAGAAGGAACTGATTATTTACTTGGCATATATTAACACTGACAATATTTTGTTACCAATATTTTTGGTAAAAAAAACCCAAAAAACCCAAATTGTTGAAACAAATTGTAATTTGATTAAAAAAAGCTTTTTAAAATATATTATCTGTAAAACCTTAAGACACCTTATAATTTAGATGGATGTTGTGCAATGTGACAGGGAAAACTGATCTAGTAGCTTTTATCATGTTAAAAATAATTTTAATAGTGTCATTTCCTATGAGTGCAGATATAAATTTTTACATTAAAATATTTTAACATCAGAATGTTTTAACACTCTTAAAATTAAGATGCTATTAAGAAGAATCTTAAAGTGATTTATATATAACAAAAAATTCTATCATGAGATTATTGTCTTTAGATAGCACAATACCAATTTTAATTAGTTTCTTCCAATTATGTTAATTTTATTTAATAAAGTCATGCTGCCTCCAGTTTTCCAATGAGAAGCACACAACACATGTGAAACATTTTTTGCTCTGTAGGCAGATTCTCTCAAGAAACATATCCAGATCATGTAATAACTGCATAGACACCACCAACCTAAAATGATACCTGTAAATAATTTATTTTTAAGGGATTGTGACTATTTAAAATTATTAATGTACTTTGAGAAATTTTAAGGGTATTTTTAATAACTTCACAGTATTATCAGTTATCACAGGTTATTCAGTATTGAGGTTTGTGTTTTTCTATTTGTTTTAGTGTTTCCTAAAGAAAAAAATAATAGTTTACACAAATGTACAATCATAGAAGAAGCATTTTAAGCTGGCTACTAATGTTTTACAGATTATAAAGAAAGAAAACTTCATATAAAAATAAGTGATCTTTTGCCTGAGGAGTGCAGTTAAAATCAAAGATATTTGCAGACTAGTTTTGGGAATAATTCATGCTTCTCTTCATAAAACAGGGAGTCCCCAGATATTTGGTTTAGTTCTATTGATCTGGGCACTGAAAGAGATAATATTATAGTTATATCTTTGGAGAGTGAAATCAATGTTCATGCAGTGCTAGAAGCTTTACTTTTTTAGTGATCAGAAATATTGAATATACCTTTTAGAGAAAGAATTTTATCATCAAAAAGGAGTTTTTTCCCTTATAAGACCAAACAATACTTCTGTATCAGTAACTTTCCGAACTTAAAATAAACAAATACATGGTATGATACCCAACCTATGAATCCAGGTAGATTTTACAATGTATAATTTACATTGTTAATAATACATAAACATTAATTTTTGTGTTGAGAATAATTAGGAATAAAAGTATCCCACAGGCATCTGGCACAAATTCCAGAATTAACCAAATAATTATTTGAAAAATTGGAAGTCAATTTATAAATAGTTCTAGTCTTTAACAGTAGGAAATTTCTCCAGTTATATTCATGTGGGATGAATTTTTATTTATATATAACTTACCCTTCTAAAATAAAGGTTTTGTTTGAATAAACAATGCCTGAAAGATAATTTCTTCAAAGATATGTTTAAATTCTCCTAAAGAGCTAATATTTCTAGTCATTTTCACAATTTTTAAAACAGCTTTTACATTGTTGAAGTTGGAAAGAAGATTTCATTTCTTCTTAATAGTAGTGCAAGATTTTGTAAGTTCTTTTTTGTGTTTAATAAAATGAGTATTAAGTTTAAATTACTCAAGTACCTGGGAGAAGAAATAATGTGTGCTTTCAAAAATATGGAATATTTTTATTTTTCTTTGCTATAATTTGTTAACATAACTAATATATAAAATTAAACTTCAGAGAACAATGAAATGCTGATTATTTTTACATTGTTTGGGCTTAGAGTCGGTGTTTAATGCTTATGTCTTCAAAATGCTTTGATAAATTAGATGACCTCTCACTTTTCTCTCCATACTGAGTTTACAATTCTTAATGGATAAGGGAATTTTTTTTAAGGAAAAATTATTGTTCTTTCTGCAATCTTTTAATCTCTGATTTAAAACTTGTTACTTCTTTAAAAGTCTTCAATAACAGGTTGTTATGATACATTCTTACATCCACATTCACATACTGACTCCACTCAAATTCACATTTGTTTATATTTTCTTGTGCCAGCAGTATTTGTATTAGATTTTAACTTATATTTTCTCAAGTATTAAAATTTAAACATCTATACCAAAGTCTCAATTTTTTTTGTTGTTGTTGTATTCTGAATAACATTCTGTTTGCTTGATTCATGTGGGAAATTCCATATATGAAGCATTCATAATTTGAGAATAGTTTTAATCCTATTGCTATTTAAAATGCCCTTTTATATTTGTGGAATTTATTTCACTGCACCCAGGAAATTATAAGGCCTTGCCATTAAGCAGCAGTTTTTGTCCCCCATATTGCTGTATCTGTACATATTTGTCCTAGAAAGACCAGTCATATTTAATAATCATTCAGATAACAGAAATAATTTATCAGTTATTAAATAGAATTCTGTAGATCACACAAGCATTGTGTTCACAGAAGTCTACTGGTAATAGGAACTTCCACTTTTCAATTCCTGTAATCTTGTTATAATTTCACACTTTGATACAGTGAAAATATTCTTGAATATTCATCTTTTTCCTTTATGACCAGAGCAATTACAAAATACAGTTAATCCAATATGTATTTTCTGTGGTGTTTCCAAAAAGCAAACAGAAAAACACAACTTAGACAAAATTTGTGTTATATTTTCCTAACCCTTTGTGAATGTAAAATTATTAAATTTATCTTATGAAATTTTGGGGAATATTAGGAAAATATTAATAAAACATTTGCCAGTTCATCTGAAAATATAAAGACAAACATTTTAATAAATTTAAGCTGTTTTCCTATAAGTATACTGTTTTCCTCTTGTAGAAAAACACAGTAAAACTCTATCTTGAGGAATTATTAAATAATGCATGTAAAGTTTAGCTATAAGGATATAAATCATAGCATAGTATTTTTTTATTTCCAATTTTAGTATATGTGCTGCCAAAGCGAGCACATATAGCATAATATTAATATTGGTATAGCCGTAAAATAAAATACTATACAGTCATTGAAAATGATGTGGACATTGACTTATCTTAAAAGTAGTACGTATGGTGCTAAAGTGTTTTGAGAGAATGCAGTGATAACGCATTCATATAGAATATTTCTTAATTTTCTGCATTTGGCCAGGCACAGCACAGTACCTGTTACATGATATGTGGGCTCAATAAAAGTCATCTATTATAATTAACTTCATGTGGTTAGTCTTTTAGGGCTTCATATAATTTTATTAAATATCAATTTTCATAAGTTAAATAATTTATTTCACAAATTATATTGGAATGAACAAATAGAATGAATTAAAGTTGGATATGACTGTTGAGGACCTCTGGTAGTGAAATGTGCCCATGTTGAAACACTTTGGCATCTACTCAAACCACCATTTATTAATGACTACTGAATGCGGAGGATGCTGTGGAAGACAGAGGAATAAGACAGTCACTATATTCAAGAATCTTAGGTTTATATAGCACTTTGCAAGTCACGAAACACTTTTAATTACATAGCATCCAATCTTCTCAATTCCATGAGATGAGCCTTATATTCATTAGAATATAAGGTCCATGAAGGCAGTAATTGCATCTATTTTGTTTACCACTGTGTTCCCAAAGCCTAAACCAATGCCTGGCACATCGTAGGCATTCAGTAACTATTGATGAATAAATGAATGAATTCTTTATTTACAGATGAGAAAACTGAGGCTCAGGAAAGTTGACAGTTACTCAGTGAACATAAAAATACCTACTGGAATTGAGTGATTGAATTTTATTTAAAGGATAAAATCATTTTACCTATTCATACCTTCCTACAAACTGTTGAGTTGCTCTTGATGTTAATATGCAGAAAATAGGACTTGTGTGGCATCTTTAAAAAACATCTGGACTATCACCTCCTGCTTTTTCTTTATTTCTTAGAAAAATCTTGATTTAATTGTTTTTGAATTTACTATATATTGTAAGCTTTAATACTTAGAGATTAGTGTATTCTTATGCTTTTAGTTTAATATTTATAAACCACTTTGCTATGTTCAAAGCACTGTTCTTAGAACAATGAACTATTGCATTCAATCCCCTGGACGATACAATAAAGGTGCTCTGTAAATATTTGGGGGATAAATGAATGAGAGAAAAATAAGTTAAATCTAGTACGAAATGCTTTTACAGTATTAGCAATTAAGATCAATTTCCTCATAGTGCAGTGAAAATAGATATTAGTAAAAAGGTAAAAAACATTTAAAAATAAGTAATTGTCCTCTGAGTAAGCAGGTTTCGTATGCTTCTTCCAAAAGGAATAAATTTCACTTTCTCTCACATAGCCTTGAAAATATGGTACAAAGCTGTGTTACATAGATCCCTTCAATAATTCATCACACGGTGTTAGGTGTGTGCCAATCCAATAAATAATTGTTGAAGAATAGGCCAAACTATGGTGTGTATTGAAAGAGGAGTGAAACATGACGTTTAAAATTTTTATTATTTTAATCCTAGTACTGAAAATGAAGGTAAGTGCCTTTAAACAGCACTTTGCAGTAGTTTCCATTTACCTTAAGCATCAGAAAAAGCAATTATTAGAGTACCCCAAGACCAATGACTCCTTACAGGTCGAAACCAAAACAAACAAAGGAAACCAAAAAACTGAAAACAAACCCTGCTGAGAATTACAGCCTTTGCATAAGGCTCTGAGGCTCAAAGCAGGAGTTAAGAAGGGAGAATAGTTTGGAGTCTTAAAAGGATATTCCAGCAGGAAATGAGAGCCAGGCTCTCTTCCTTTGAGTTTACCCACTCCTTTTCCCGACCCCAACTTCACCTGGCTCACAGTTACCCTTCAGGTCTCAGCTTAAATATCACTTGTGCAGAAGCTTCCAGACCCTTCTCTCCAACCCTGGGTTGGATGTGTCTAGTGTACCTTCTTCCCACCTTACGTGTTTCCTGTTACTGCATTGCATCCAACACTGTAATTTCCCATTTGGTGATCTAAATTTCTCCCCAAACTGAGAGTGGGAACTCTGTGTCTCACTTGTTCACAATTGCATCCCCTGCATTTAGCACGGGGCCCGAATGTGTGTGGAAGAAAGAAAGGAGGGAAGGAAATGTCCTTTTACTGGGAGAAATAAGCCATCGGTGTGTGTAAAGAGAACCCCTAGCTTAATTTGTTGACCCACCTACAGTGCAAGGATTTTTCCTGAGAAAATGTCATGGCAGAGTGTGGCGAAGCCTGCAAATATAGCCTGCTCATTTTTGGAGAGGAGAGGAAAGAAGAAAGGAAAAGAGGGCAGTAATAAGAGAGGCCTCGAAGTTACGGATTTCTTTACGTAACACTTAACTAGAGATCGTGGCATTTTTACAGAAGAAAAATGTTGAAAACGTCCAAATGTACTGTCCAGATTTTTGTTTTAAAATATTTTAGGGTTGTGAGAGGCTACTCAGACCATGGCATATTGACTTAGATTGACAAGTGTCCTGCTGCTGATGAGTCAATCCTCTCATTGAACAGATGAGGAAACTCAGGCCAGGGAGCTTATTGATATAGTCTATTAGTTCCATTTCTTTAAAACCAACCTCTGAGCAGCAGACTGAAGTCAAAATGGTAGAGGTGGTCATCCCAGGGGGCTATTGAGATCATCCCAGGTGCTGGCCCCTTCAATGAGACTCAATGCATTGGGTCCAGCCCTGCAGATTTCCTTGTGTTAGCTGTATTTATGATGGGTTCTAAAGCAATCTACTTGGCCACGATGCAGTCAAACACCGATTCATTCATTTGCTCATTTAGCAAACAATTTTTCTGAGTGCCTACTCCGACATTTGATATCTACTCAAACACTAAGCCAGGTGCTAGGAATACAGTGACAAGCCCAATCACTGCTCTTAGGAGATTACAGCCTTCATTCAAGTGGGTTTTTTAAAAAAGTGTGATGTTCTTTTTGACTGTAGCCCACTCCTTTCCTTGTGACTTATTTCACTTGTGGGATAAAATACCTCCACGAGAGCAGCTTGTGTTTTCTCATATTGCTTCAGATCAGGAGCCCATCAAAAGAAAGAGAGAAACTGGTATCTGTGTCAGAGCCTCAAGAACAAGAGTCATTTGCTGCTAAGAATTGTTACTCAGAAAATAGAACAGAAAGAATTAAGCCCTAAACAAATGATTGAAAAGAGAAAGGAATCTGAGCTTTCTCTGAGTAAGCCATTAGTTTAAAAATCAAGAAACATACATCTCTAATACAAGGATGCTTCTCTAACTCTGTAAAATATTTCATGGGATACTAAGGACTGATTCCCACGTCTCCCCACCACCAAGCTCTGCCTCAGCCTTAACAAGTACACCACAATGACGGAGATAGAATCTCAAACCCGCTCCCTGTGTGGAAGGCTGGTCTCCTGGCAGCCCCTTCAGTTACATGGAAGAAGCACAGCTTTGAGCAGACGCTCCTGTGATTTGACATCTCCATGTCTTGTCCTGCTGCCCCAGCAGATGAGAGAGGAAACATGTCCTGTAGAAAACACCACCTTCAGTGTCTTTGCATCCTCCTAGCTGGCCTGTAGCCCAAGGGACCCAAGGGCATCCCGGGAAGAGCTGGTGTGTGTAGTTCAGCTCTACTGGCTGCAAAAAACAGAGATTCACCTCAGTATTCTCTAATAATGGGTTATTGTATGGATACACACAACCAAAAGGACAACAGGAATCTGGCAGCAACCCATAAATATTTGTACAGACTCCCCTATTTCTGTTGACTCCCCTCATTTCCTCACATGGAAACTTTCAAATTATTTTAGAAAGTCTCAAATCCGTCCCCCCTCTCTCTGTTACTGCCCAAGTTCATGGCCTTCGCACCTCTCTCCTGGAAGACAATAGCTTCCCAATAGCACTTTGGTCACACTTTCAACATCCCTCCATGGTTCAAAGCTGCACACATGCAACTCTAGGGAACACCATTCACAGTGGGTTCTAGGTGAATGGCGCCCCCTGGAGTTGTGCAGTGGAGTAGCCCTGCAGGCCCATCCAATTGACCTTACACACTGTGCCTGTTGTGATCTTCCTACAGCTCAACTTGAATCCTGACACACCACTGCTCAAAAATCTTCCTTGGCTTCCCATTCTAACCTGAATGAAGACCACAGGCTTTGGCTCTATCCACCCACAGGTCACAATGGAAGTCACTCTTCCTCTTCTGAATTTCCACATCCCTCCTACACCAAGGAGCAGTTTCTATCCTGGATTTTAATGAGTTAAGAACACTGTTACCTCTTAGATGAGTGAGAAGTTACTTCTTACTTGAGGGCTTAAATTAATAAAGATTAATTTGTTACAAATGATGGAAAACTCCAAGTTGAAATGGCTTACGTTTAAAAAGACAATGTATTGGCTCCCATAAATGAGAATTGCAGAGAGGACATCCTACTGCTTCAAGCATAGCTGGACGTGGGCTGAACTGAGATCCTCCTTGGGACTCCCTCCCTCCCTTTCCATTTGAGGAAGCTGAAACCACAGAAGGCCTGTCTGGTGGAGCTGGAGCCAAGGAGGAGACATGGCAGCTGCCAGAGATGCTGCTCACACCAGAGAGACAGGAAGGAAAGCACTCTGGCTTCTCTCTTTTCCTGTCCTCTAGCGGCCCTCTAGGGGTTCCACTGGCTGACCCTGGATTCTGGGCAATGCAGCCTGCAGGACTCAGAGCAGGGGAAGGGGAGGGAAGGGGGTGGGTCTGAGAGCAAATAGGAAAAATCACCTGGAACAGTAATACCACAACAGTAAGTGGTGGAGTCTGGCCTTGAACCTGTAGCTGGAGCTCAGAATCCTGCCAACCCATATGCTGAAAAGTAGCACAAAAGAGCATTCCAGCTGTGTGAGCAACGGCCGGGAGGGAAATTCTGAAATGTGCACGGAAATAACAGAGAGTTCTTTTGGGTTGCTGTGTAAGGTGCTTGCAGAACAGTAGGGAATAGGAGGAGTCCACGCTGCGCAAAGCCTGAAGGTCTGGGCTGGAGTTTGGTCTTTGTTCAGGGCGCAAAAGGGAAGCTATCAAAGGAAAAGAAAAAGTTAGGGCAATTTATTTATCTATAGTTACAAAAATTTCAGAAACAGGAAGGACATACTTGGACTCCCTTCAAATAAAATCAAGATACAAAGTGAGATAATGCTAAAGAGTAAAAATTACAAATATAACAGAGTTGATTTGTTTCCTAAGTTTTGCATGGTTGCCATCTTCGATACTGATAATGGAAATTAGGAATGAACATTCCTTTATTCACTCAAGTAGAAACCTACTATGAGCTGGGTACTGTGCTGGGGTTTTAGGGTGTGTTGACATGAATCATTTGTTGGGCTTTTTTACTGTTTCCCTTGTCTTTTGAAGTTGCAGGAGGGCATCCCATGTAATGACCTTTGGCCTGAACAGAGATCCATGGTGTTCAGAAAGTGCATAAAATGGTTGTTCACTTTGTACAGACTTTGTGGTTTTAAATCTCAAGGTCATATGCTCTGACAGGCTTTATTTGAAGTTAAGTGGCTTGACCTCACTTGCAAATAATATTGATGGAATGTGCACAAAAAAAGAAGTGCCAGTGAAGAAGAAAAATACCTCTGGGTGAGGGCAGAAAACTGGGATATTTTTGCATCTTTCATAAGTGAGATTGACTAGTTATTAAACCACTTGAATCTTCTTTGAGTCAAGGCTGAGGATACATGCCATTTAATAATAAGTATGTCATTGGCATCTTCAACAATACAGATGCACTAACTAAATGTCTGACTGAGAGCCATACAATATTTGGCACAACACAAAGGGACACTATATATTATATAAATTAGTATTTGCAAAGGTGCAACTTTATAATTATGAATCAACAAGCAGCCAATAAATATGAATCCCAAGATGGTCAGAAAATTTAGTCCAACCTCCCTTCCAGCCTAATACTTATAACTCATTCATTTATTCTTTAAACATTCATTAAGCACTTGCTTAATAAACAAAGATTTCAACAAAGATTTATTAATTGCCTACATGTGCTCAGCTTTGCATAATGGTGAACAAAATAGATATGGGCCAACCCCTCACGGAGCTTCCAGCCTAATGGAAGTAGTGTCTACATCCATGGTTTGATGCAGACTGTGCTGTCAAAGAGCTCACTCTTCAGCAGGGAGACAGACTTGCAGTAAGCGTGACTGCAAACGCAATACGAGTGCATGAAAGTGTGCATTGGGAAGGAGTGGTCGTCTCCTAGAGTGTCCAGGGAAGGCCTTTCCAAGAAGCTAGTGCAGTAGCTGGACCTTGAAAGAAAAACAGGACCTACTGGCTATTTGGAGAAATGCACTTTAAATTGAAAGAGTAGTAGGATGCTGAGATGTGGAAATGTGACACATCACTCACAATTTGGAATGTAGAGCTCTCAGCTCTGAAGGTTTGGGAACAGGTGGGCAAAGCCAGGTCACGTGGTCCCTTGTGAGCCATGTAATGGAGTTTCTGTTTTATGGGGAGGCCTATGGAGGCAGTTGACTGATGTCAAACAGAGGAGTGACATGATTGGATTTGCCTTTTTGGAAAACCACCCACCAGCATTGTGACTCCAGGAGCTACTAAAGAGATAAGATCAATGTAATTTGGCCATTCTCTGGATATGTGTGTGTGTGTGTGTGTGTGTGTGTGTGTACGAGGAAGATGGTAAGTACTTGATAAACATTTGTTGAATGAATGAATATTAGATCCTTCATAAAAATGTAACAAAGAAAACATTACCAAAAAATAAAAACCTAATGAATCTATCATTCATTTACTCAGTAAGCATATACTGAATAAATACTATGCGACAAGCATTGTGATAGTTTCTGGGTATTCAAAAAATAGTTACACCCGGAGTCCCCCCTCAAAAAGTTCATGGTGAGAATAAAATCATTACCCTATGGAATCAAAATCTGGTAAATATTTTCATTTTTACATGCATAAAAATCAGTAGGGAATAGTACAAGCAATAAAATTTTGTTAAAAAGAAAACAAGAACTTGGCATCTCTTAGATTTCAACATTTAAAAAATCTGATAATACCAAAACTCGGTGAGGATATGCAGCCACAGCCACCCTCAAACATGGAGAGTAGGGAGGAAAATTAGCAAATCACTTTGGAGAGCAATTTCTCAGGTAGCTAGCAAAGGTGAAGATGTGTATAAAAGACAATCCAGCAATCCCAGCCCTATGTAGAAAAACTCTCAGCCACTTGCATGTGGAGACATGTACAATCATGCTAATTGCGGCACTGTTTAAAATGAACAGCTAGAAACAACCAAAATGTCCCATCAATAGCAGAATGGATAAATAAATTATGGTTGTATCCAAACAGCAGAATCTTCTGGAGCTGTGAGAATGAATGAACTTGAGTTATAATTATCCACATGACTCAGTCTCACAAATATATTGAGATAAAAAAAAAAACACAAGTTGTAGAATTATAATGCAGCATGATTCCATTTCTACAAGGTTTAAACATAGAAAATAATACAATATCTTATTTGTGGATTGATATAAATGTAGTAAAAGTATGAAATATGCATGGTATTGGGTGACCAACCATCCCAGTTTGCCTAGGACTTTCCTTGTTTTAGCACTGAAAGTCCTTTATCCGGGAAACTCCTCAGTCCCAGACAAACCAAGACAGTTGGTCCCCTTAGCTGAAAAAGATAAACACCAAGCTTAGAATGGTGGTTACTTCTTGAGGGAGGGAAGAAAATGGGATTGCGTAAAGGTGTAGTGGGTGTGATTCTGCTGAATTTGTAATGTTCTATTTCTTAAGCTGGGTTATGGGCATGTGAGTGAGATAATGCAACATGGTCAGGTTAGGAACATAAACACAAAAGAATAAAAATAAATTAGAAAAAGAAGTGGTATCTTAAAGCAGTCATCTACACATAAGCTTAACAGATCATGGAGGAAGGGCAATCATTTGATCTTCAACCATAACCTAAAAACTGCCAAGAGCAAGACCCATCTCCTCTGAGATGTTTCTTTGAACGTTTCTCCCTCTATGCTCACCATCCCCTCCCAGTCCTCGCACCTGGATAACGATTGCAAACTCCACGATTGCAGGGCTCCCTCTCCCGGAAATGCAACTAGACACACATGTACACACGCACACACATGGAGTCAACATTCCCACAGGGGTTTCCTAAACTACCTGAAAATGTCTCATGTCTTCCTTAGCCAAGTTCCCTGAGCACCGTTTGGTACCACTTTCTAAATTGTGCTGGTAGGAAAGGGGAGTGGCCCAGAGCCAGGACCCTGGAAATATCTTTGAATCACAGTTCCACCATTTACTAACTGTGTGGCATTGGAAAAGTAACCACACCTCAATTTCCTCAACTATAAAATGAGGATAACAGTCCTCATAAGGTGGATACGAGGACCAAGCAAGAGAATGCTTCCAAGGCACAAAGTACAAAGTTTGGGGAAATATTCTAAGAGTCTAATAAATGGTTGACTGGTAACATTTTAAAAAATTAAAAGTAATGACTTTAAAGTATAGGAACAAAATACATTAAATACATATTTCAGTACTATGCAAATTATTTTAAACTGTGATATAGGACTAAAATAAATCTAGTGAGGAAAGATGGGAGGAATAAACTTCACATTCTTACCAAACCATCTGTAGAAATGTTAAAATTAGAACATTCTTATGACAGAGAATTGTCATGTTCGTGGAACTGAATTGTGAAAAAAAAAATGGTCAGGTTCTGTTTAATGTAACGGTTCCTATGAGAGTAATTAAAATCTGAAGCTCTATTTCTTTTTTTGGAAGTAATGTCTGCTTCAAATGAGCTCTAATTGTCCCTATTTACACACTGACTGCAGAGTGCCCATCCTGCTGCAGACAGCTCTGTAATTAGCTCCATTCAAGAACAAAGCAGTGACCATCTTTCAGCTGCTTTCTGGCTTTTGAGCTTAGGAAGCAAAGAAGAGATTTTTGGCTCTCTTGCAAAATGGAATTTAAATCTGCCACAAGCAGCCAGTTGCAAGAATGATAATTACACAGTTTGTTACAATTGATTTATATAAGCCCCAGGAAAGAATGAAGATCTTGCGTCTAAAATGGTCAAATGAATAATCAATGATATGTGAAATTTTCCTTCCTTGGGATATTTGGCTGCATCTAGAAAAAAACTGGTAACGTTGACCTATTACTCATACAATGCAGAAACAAGCTATTTTGGTGATGTCTTTTGATCATTCTCATAGATCTCACCCTCCTGAATAGTTACTATGACTTGCTTCATATTCAGTATTCTGCCCCTTTTAGATGAAGAACTTTCATTGAAAAAAATCTTAATGATTTGAATTACAACTTGTAAAAGAACATATGCATAGGTTAAAACTGTGCTACTGGGTCCACAAAGCTTTTATGCCCCACCAAAATCTTTTACAAAGAGCATGTAGACTGGATGCATGCCCTTCTTCCCCCACCACACACACACGTGAACACACATGCACACACATGCACATGCATTCAGCTCAGAGGAAATGGAATGATTCCACCTCGGTGTGTCACAAGAAAATATTTTATTTTGCCTGTTTAATTCAATTAGGATTCTTTTTATTATGTGAATTTAATCCATCTACATTTATTGTGACTACTGATGTATTTGAACTACCCGCCCTCTGAGTTTCTCTTTTCATACTTTGTCTTTTGCTTCTTTTTTCTCCCTTCCTGTCTTCTGTTCTCTTCCCCCCTTTTTCTTTTTTACCAGTTTGCAAACATTCTATTTCTATTGTTTCAATGGTTACATTAAAAATTTAAAAGCATATAAAATACAGCTCTCAAACAAAACAAGGAACTCGGCAGCCTTATCTTCTTTCAACCCTGCCCATCACCATCTTTCCATGTTGTTGTTATTATTATCGAGAATTTCAGGTCCCTCTTGTCTTTAAAGAAGAAAAAATAATTATTATTTCTATATTTTGCAGCCAGTAATTATTTCTATTTTACAATCAATAATTGCATCCTTCCTCATGGACTTAGTTTTCGTGCTTTAGAAATTCTGTCAGGAAAGAGCTTTGGATAATAAACTAGCTTAGCCTTTGCATAAAGATGTCTATTTTATCCTTACTCTCCTCACTCTTTCTTAAAAACATTATGCTTAGCTCTGTGAACGGGAAATACCTCCACATGATACAAAATTCAAGTAAGTTAAATGTTGTTTTAGTTGCTACAGAATTCTGTGTTGAGTACTGCTTTCCTGAAGTGCTTTGGAGATATCACTCCATTTATTCTAGCATCTACTTTTACTCATTAGAAATTTTGCATCAATCTGATTGTCACTCTTTGTCGTTTCTCTCTGGTGGCTTTTAAGATTTTCTCTTTTTGCTTGAGGTTCTGCTGTTCTGCTTCTACAAGGTGTCTAAGAGTGGAAATTTTTTAAAAAGTTGTTCTGCTTGGCACTTCGTATCCTTTTTTATCCTGAAGACTCATGTCAGAGCATTACAATCCGTCTTTCGTGTCTCTTAAATTCACCTTCATATTTTCTGCCACTTTATCTCTCTGGGCTGTGTTTTGGGTGATGTCTGCACCTTTCAATCATTAATTCTTTCTTTACTGAGTCCTGTTGACTTTTAATGTCAGTGACTATTTTTTTATTTTCCAGGATTTTTTTATTAGTACTTTTTAATAACTTACTGTTCTTGATTATAACATCCATTCTTAGATATTCTCTCCTTTATCTCTTTCAAAATTTTAAACATAATTCAAAGTCCTTTGGGGATTCCTGTATTTCTATTTCTTTGGGTATAAATTTGTTGGATGTCTTTTATGGATTTGGATTACCTCACGAGTTTGTAAGCTTGTGGCCTCAGTCCTCACTCATTACTCTGGAGGACTCTCTTTTCCTGTTCTATAGAATCTTTTCTCTTTTTTTAATGTGACTATAGGTTTTTAAATTTAAAAATATATAACCTATCATTTTGATGTATCTGAGCTAGAAAAAAGGTCCACTGTGACTGGAAATTAATTTATTTGATTAAAAAAAATCAAACTCTGGTGGTGCATACCTGTAGTCCCACCTACTAAGGAGGCTGAGAGGAGAGGATCCTGTGAGCTCAGGAGTTTGAGGCTGCAGTAAGCTGTGATCACATCACTGTACTCTAGCCTGGGTGACAGGGTGAGACCCTATCTCTAGGAAAAAAGAAAATCAAAGCCTGAGAGAAAAGATATAGCAGAAAAATATATCAACACGTTTGGATAGAGTGAAATAGGACACAATGAAAAAAATTTCACAGATAGATTATAGCTGTAGGACATCTCTATATAAACCTGAGTTTCTACCTCTGTTTGGATTAGATGTATTTAAGTGCAGTGTTTTTCCAAAGATATACAATTGTAGATTATGAAGTCATTCATTTACTTTTTTAAATTCAACAAACATTTATTGAATGCCTCTGCCCAGATCTGTGCTGTGTATAGTTATACGAAGATCAGTAAGCCTTAGGTTTTTTCATCTTTAAATAGAGATCATAGTATATTCCATGCAAGGTGGTCGTTAAGAGTAGAGATGACGATTATAAAGTACCTGGCAGAGTGTCCCGCATATTGTAGGCATTTAATAAATGGAGTAGAAATTCCTATTAGTATTATCAATTGTCTTCGTCATTATGGAGATCGTGTTAGTTTGAAAGATAAACAGGTAAACAGATACTTAAATACCCAAACACTTAGACAAAAAGAAGGGACTGATCAACCACACTTGGGATGGCTGGGCAGCCTTTGTAGAGCAGAAGGAGCGAGGCAAGGACATTTCAATGAGAAGCTGCAGCAGTTTGGAGGACAGAAACGAGGGCCTCGAGTCGACAAGGAGCATAGGAGTGAAGAGATGGGAATAGATACGAAAAACAGTTATGAAGTCAAACATGCAGGGCTTGGCAACTGACGGAAAGTGGAAGTTCAGTAAAACCACAGCTGTGGGACTTGGCAAGTTATTGTATTTAATCTCCCTGGGACTTAACTTCCTCAACTGTAAACTGGAGATAAAAATAGGGCCTACCTCGTGGGATTGTACTGAAGATTAAAAGAGACAAGACATATAAAGCATTTTAAAAAGCACCTAACTCATATACAGGCTCAATGAATAACTATTATTTTCAGGTGGGCTGCGGAGGGCGAGGGGGAGTGGGCAAGGAAGCCCGGATTTCCGGCTCAGCGACTGGGAGCTGCAGGTTTGCCTCACAGTCCTGCCGGTCATGATGCATCAAGCTATTGTGAGGGGTCAGGTGTGACCAGCCACCTAGGAGCAGGGCATCTGCCTCCTTAGACAAACCTGCACAGAGCTTTCCTGCCACAGCTGTCGGCAGGCAGAACACACAACACAGGGAGTGAAATGTAGGGCCTAAGGCAGAAATGTCCAAGGAGGCCCTTGGGGACTCTCTGGTCACCTTAGAGCCACAGTGAGAAACGCATTGAAGGAAGCTGAACAAACTCAAGGAGCATTTTAGGAAGCAAGTCTAAAAATAGCTAACTCTGCTTCAAAGCTGAGAGGAAGATGCCCTCCACGAAGGGCTCAAACTCTTGATCCTGTGGTTTTCAGGTAGGATTTTGTGTAAGTTTCTATTATATTTGCTAATAGCATATCCTCGTGCTTAACTGTTTTTTAAGTTGTATTATTTTACGTCATCCTGTAATAACTTTGGCATAAAAAGAACAGATATTGTTATCTCCATTTTATGTATGAGAAAATTGAGGCTCAGGGAGATGTTATTTGTTCCAGTCCCCACAGCTAGAAAATGTGGCAAAATCAGGACTAATGCCAAATATTTTTACTTCCACTTTTTTGCTCCTTCCATGTCTTGTTACTGTTTCTCGATATACATCTTATTAGCGAGGAGCCGTTCTTCCCACCTCATGATATTTCCTATTTCCTTTATATGAAGGGGTCGATTAATTTAATTCCTGGCCTCTCTCCCTTTCCTCACGCCACCCCAAGGAGGTAGTAACTTATCTGATTGGTAAATTTTGGAAGAATTTCCCCGTTTATTGCTTTATGGAGGTAGCCTGGCTGACCACAGCAAAATTCTGCTCTGCTCTGCGATTTCAAAAGGTTTGGAGGCTGGATGCGATGGCTCACACCTGTAATCCTAGCACTTTGGGAGGCCGGAGCAGGAGGATCGCTTGAGCTCAGGAGTTCGAGACCAGCCTGAGCAAGACTGAGACCCCATCTTTACTAAAAATAGAAAAATTAGCC
>CM052440.1:16225058-16244965 GCA_028533085.1 Varecia variegata | reverse complement strand
CATAGTACATCTCCCCTTCCCCAACTCTGGGTAGTAATCTTTTTTTTTTTTAACTAACATATAAATAATGATAGTTTGTCATTCTCCTTATTCTCATATCTTTGACTACTCCTGAGGCTAAACAAGTTCTTCTATTAATGTCCTTTGCTCATTTTTATTCCTAGCAGTCTTAGTGGTCTTCTTGCTAACTTAGATAATTGCTATTACATAAAGGTAAAATATATTAACCCTTGCCTTTTTCCTTTTTGCATATTTCCAAGTCTACCTTTTGTTTGATTATATATATATATATATATGGTTTTTTTTTTTTTGGTGTAGAGGGAGATAGGGTCTTGCTCTGTCACCCACGCTAGAGTGTAGTGGTGTGATCGTAGCTCACTGCAACCTGAAACTCCTTGGCTCAAATGATCCTCCTGCCTCAGCCTCCTGAATAGCTTGGACTACAGGTGTGAGCCACCATCCCTGGCTAATTTTTCTATTTTTGGTAGAGACAGGGTCTTGCTCTTGCTCAGGCTGGTCTCAAATTCCTGGCCTCAAGTGATCCTTCTGCCTTTGCCTCCCAAAGTGCTAGGATTACAGGCGTGAGCCACCACTCCTGGCCTGATTATTTTTTTTTATATGAAGGCATTTTAAATTATGTGCAGTAAAATCTCTCACTCTTCCATTACTCCCAAGTTTAGAAAGTTATGCTGCCTCCAGAAGTTTGATAAATATTTATTTTTATGGTTTGGTTTTTTTAATGTAAGATCTTAATCCAGTCAAAGTGTATTGAGATGTATGTGTAATGTCAAGATCTAAATTATTTTTCTGCCAAATTGCTAACCAAGTATTCTAATACCACTCTTCACCATCGTTTGTACACCCCACCAACAACACTACTGCTGACTTTTTGAAAATTATTTGTTTATTTCTTCACATGAACTTTAAAACATTGTCCTTCCCTTTTTTCCCCATAAAAATAATCCCATTGGAATTTTGTTTGGGTGCCATTACTCTATAAATAAATTTGTGAAGAATTGACATTTTAAGATGTTTTTAAAGTTTTCCAACATGGTATGCCTTTTCATGAATCAAAGGATTCATGGAAAGTATTTTAAATCTCTTGATAAAACTTTGAATTTTCTTTATAGCGGTCACACACTTTTCTCATACAATTTACTTCCAGGTACTTTATCTTTTTCTCGCTGCTGCAGCTAGAATCTCTTTCTCATTATATTTCCTAATTGCTTCTCAGTGGTATGTAGAAATGCTACTGATTTTCACAAAATGCATTTAGCTCTTATCCAGACTTTAAAAAAAAAAAAAAAAATCATGTGCCCTACCTTTTGTCAAGGAGTATTAGGAGAAGCATTCATGAGAAGAACATTTCTGTGTCATTTACAAAATTCACAGTCACCGTGAATGTAGGTTTCTTTTATGATACAAAGCAGTATATGGGCTCTATATCCCTGCCCTTGAAACACTGCTTTCCCTCCTACCCCGTGGCTGGCCTGGCAATCCCAGCTGTTGCCCACAGCTGTACTCAGGAATGCTCTTTCTTGCCCCCGCCTGCTGCCTTTGTCCCCTCGGGTTGGCCAACCCATTCAGAGTGCTGCTTGTGCCTTATAGAGTTTGACCTCTCACCCATGTCCTCACAAAGCCACTCCTCTTGTTTTGGTGTCACCAGATACTACTACTGAGAGATTCCTTGTCTCCATTTGCCCTGCTTGCCTGGGAGTCCTTCCAGGCAGAATAAACCCCAGCTCTCCTTCAGAGGTGAGGAGCTAGAAGCAATAGCCCATTGTGTTTCCCCCTGAAATTCAACACTAAAATTGTGACTGTTTAGCTTACCTATGCTCATCTCTCTTTTCTTGATGGTCTTTCAATCTTACAAATATTTTTCCATTGCCTTGTTTGATATATGATTTAGTGTCATAAACCACCTCAAATCTTTTCTTGAAATAGGCATGATATAAACCATTAGCAAATAGTACTATTAAATAAATCATACCATAATAATTTATTAAATAAATTATACACTATCTGGATGGACAGCCTTAAAAAAAAGTATAAAAAGGAGTGGGAAAAGCGTACCTAAAAGTGTTTCTGTATGACCAATTTTCTATTTAGAAAACAAGATAGAATACTTCCGGGTGTCTACGTGTGTCCATATATACATGTGTGCATATATATCTACCCATATATTCATAAGTGTACAGGTTGGTATTGAAAACATACCTGTGGGCACAGGTGATTTGAAATATTTAAAAACAATGTAGTACTCTAAGTTAATATATAAATAAATGTATACGCAAAATTTAAAAAATACATTCCCTTTTATTCTGTAATAAAACTGCTTTAAATGATATGAGTTACAGTGCATACGGTATCACATAATTCTAATAGTTTCTAAATTGTTTGCTGACTTCCGGAAATTGTTAGTGTGATCTTTCGTGTGACCTTGCTGTCACGGACTAAATGATGTCCCCTTCTGAGCCGTGATTTGACATGACAACTGTATCAAATTCTTCCAACCACTTCCGCATTGAACCGATGGTCGTTAGGTTCCCCTGGCCAGAGATTTCGCTGCAGAGTGGCAAAGCCTGCCCCTACTGCCACCAGCAAGCACCGCTCTGGATGCCAGAGCTGCCCAGAGGCACTAGACCAAGACCGCCTTCACCGTGGCCCCTGCCCGCGACCTGCAACCTGCTTGGAAAGCAGGGAAAGGGAGGTGGGTCTCCCTGAATACCCCTGGCCAAACTCCCAGGTCGGGTCGAGGAAAGCGGTGCTACCACCTGGAGATTCCTGAGGTTAGTGCTGATAGGACCCAGAACAATCCCCTTCCGTAAGCAGATAACGACCGCCAGGTGGCGCCAACAGCAGCAGACCTGGACAGATTAGGATCTTGCAGCCCTGGCTGTTAAAACCTCGGTTGTTTAGTTAACCTGGGACTATATGACCTTACGTTTACACAATTGATTTTTTTGGACTTCTGTGTTATAGGTAGGAGAATTAAATTTCAGATTGTTATGAGGCTGTACCTGAATTTTTTTCCCTTCCCTTCAATGTTTTATTTGGAAAATTTTGAAACCTAGAGAAAAGTTACAAGAATAGTACAATATGTAATGAACACCCATCATATTTTTCACCCGGATTCACTAATTCTTAACATTTTGCCACATTGCCTTTCTCTCCCTTTTTCTGTCTCTTCATATCTATGTGTACATTTTTTTTTCTGAACCACTTGAGAATTAGCTGCATCTTCCTGACTCTTCATTCTTAAATATTTCATTCAGCATGTGTCTCTTAAGAACAAGCACATTCTTCTGCATAACCACAATCACGCTCAGAAATGTAACATGGTACAATGGCGTCATCTAATATATAGATATTAGTATTGAATTGCCTAAATTGTCATGATGATGCCATTTTTATATATAGTTTTAAATCCAGGATCTACCAAAGATCATAGACTGTAGTTGTCATGATTCTTGAGTCTCCCTAATCTGGAGTGGTCCCTTAGCCTTTTTGGGGGGAGTATCTTTTATGAAATTGACATTTTTGGATAGTCCAGGCCAATCTTTCACATTTGTCTCATTCTTTTCTCAAGATTAAATTTGGGTTAAACATTTTTGGCACGAATACCACAAAGGTGATGTTGCATTCTCTTAAAAACAGTTTTGAAAAGATTTGAGAAGCTGTATTTTAACAACATACTTTTTATTCTAGAGAGAAAACCACTAATCACTGGCTCATAAAGTAATTTTAAGACACACATGCAAACCTTATTGGTGCTTCCTGGTTTGTCCTTCTGATTCCACTTTAACAAGTATTTCCCAGATAATGGAGAAACTATAAAACAAAAGGAAATTAATGCCATGGATACTGGCAGACCCAAGTTCATAGGGGATTAAATCTAATTTAAGTTCCAATTAGTTTTATTAAATTCTGTTTCTAATGGACACCTGGGTTTTGTCCAGCAAACTTTCCTTCAAAGACCTGCCACTTCCCTCTTCATGTGTCTTTGGTGGCTTGTCAATAATGGGACTCAACTTCCCCGCTGTGGTGATTGGTTCAAGGCTAGGAGCAATGTGACCTGAATGGAGCCAGCATCTTCCTTGAGACATTACACATGGATACTGGAAAAGAAAGGCTGTTTCTTCCTCTGGGATCGTGAGATAAATGATGACCTTGGCTGGAATCATTTGTGTTAAGCTTCCTGGTCTTATGGAGGAAACTCTGCAGAAGAGAATAAAATTTATACATACAAAATGAAACTGTGGAAAGCTGAGATAAAAAGATCAATGAAGAGAGATGGAGTTAGTCCTTGTGACAGTTTTTAATCCATGGATCTGGTGATGCCTGACATTAGTTAGATCATCTGTAAATTCCTTTTTTTTTTTTTTTTTTTTAACCCCTTAAGCTAGTTTGAGTTGGATTTCTGTCTCTTGCAACTGATTCATAACCAATGTGCTAGTGACTTAAGAATCCCTTAGGGATATTTTTCTTTGCCATTGTGGAAGCCTAGACAAGTTACAGAGGAGCCTCAGTTAAGGATAATAGTACCCACTTCGGGGGTAGCTGCTGTGTAGATTAAGGAGGTAATTAAGTAAACACTTCACAGAGCCTGGAACATGCTAGGGAATCGATCAATGCTAGAAAAATGGACAAAAGTCTAGGGTACCTGCCAGGCTTCTGCCATTTGCTCTGTGCCCTTGAATTTTTTCTCACTCTGCCCAGACTAAATCAGACTTTGCTGAGAGCAGTGCTTGGTCAGGTAGTGATCATTGCTCACTGTCAACATCTTGGTTATAGTCTCTCTATTTGTCCTATAAGCAACACGAATAGAGCATTAATATGTCTGGAGGGCATGCAGCATTTGTCTAGTTATTATTTTTCCAGGTGAGGGAGAAACCTTGAGTGAGGCTAAGCAGAACTTAATTGCACTGAAATTTTTGGCAGCAGGCATTCCCAGCATGAGCTGAAGTGCAAGCTGGGGGTGGAGGTGGCAGGGAGAAAGAAACATTGGGGTCGGTGTGTTGATTTTTTTGCAACCCATTTGTACCTGTTTTGGCCTCATTTGTGCTCTTTTCTGCAACAGTTTTCAGAAAAGCAAAATTCCCAGAGAAGAAATCATGAGATTTGTGTTCGTACCTTGACAACTCAAGCGTATCACAGGGATCCCAGAACGGCAACAACTCTCACAAGTGCTGCATTGTTCTTGGCTCCTGCTCTACATACCTTAGCAGCATCAGGAAGTGGCTAACCCAGGTGGGAGCAAACAGGTATCCTGACTTACTTCAGGCCCAGGAGATTGCTGGAGGGTGACACAGAATTGCTGGCCAGAGCAGGCTAGCCCATGGCATGAGTTTTTGGCTGGCCCTGGACTTTCTGCCCTCTCCTTGGTGTGTATGGTTGGGGATCGAGGGTGTGGCTGTGACCTCCCACACCCTAAAAATCCACCTGAAGTGGGGAAAACTGCTGGGCTTGCTTTGTGGAGGTTAACCAACCCAGTTTCCCTTGACCCCTTTATGTTTTGGAGTCAAGGGCTGGAAGCAGGTGGTTTGACTGTACCATGGTTCCCAGGGGCCTGGTTGAAGAGTAATCTCTTCCTCTACTTGGGTCCACTTATATAGGCCAGGCACTGGTGAGTGGGGCTGGCAGGAGCCTCTTTGCTTGAAGAGCCATTAGATCCTCCTAGAAGAGAATTTGTCCTAAGGACATAGATCCAGGCACACAATTCAGTGCAGCAACAAAGTCCAGGCCGTCTGAGACAGGAGTGGTTTGAGTACGGTGCAGCCCACTTCCCAGGCACCCCCATCAGAGTCCTGGAGGAGGAACTAAAAGTAGTAACAACTAAGAGCTGCTTTCACACATCTCCCATCTGCAAGTATCTGGAACACAAGTCAGCATTGCTTTGGGCCACACTTGGGGGAGGGTCCCAAAGGCACAGAAAGAGCATTTCCTCCTTCTAGCAGAGCAGCTCCAGGCATCACGGTGGGACTTCGGGAATTGATGTAGTGCACATTAAGGGGATGGCAGCAGTGGCGGCCACAGGGAGGGCCCTGAGTGCAGCCTCCAGGGGCAAAGACTCCTTCCTCCAGCTGCCATGGGCGACAGTGCCCCCTGGTGGGCACCAGACGCAGTTCTGTGCTGGCTGAACTTGGTGAGGTTGAGACCCTGGCAAAGACCTAACTGGTGGCAGTCAGGTGGTAGCACAGAAGCCTCACTGGTGAGCCCATGAGCTCCCCTGCCCACAGCTTTCCAGAAATAATTGAGGGAAATATTGAGACAGGACTCATGCCCCTGTAGCTGTGAGGGAGTGTCGTGAGACATCTGGAGAAATATGTCTCGTTCCTGTCAATGTAAGCCCATCGTCAGCCTTTTACTCCCAAGAAGTGTGGCCTGGGGTGGAGGGAGACAGGGGGACGTGGGTGCTACCTGTAGTTTCAAGTCTGCTTATTCAGATGATAAACCGCTTGTGACACAGAACAGGGGAAATGAGAAATGACACAGGGTTGTTTCGCTTAATTGACTGAGAAGCAGAATTTGGAGAAGCCTGATTTGGTGCCCTGGGACCCTGGACCAGCAGGAAGGAATCGCAGAGGGTCTTTGAATTCCCCGCAAGGACCGAGAGTCTAGAGTTAGCTTTAGAAATGTCTCAGGATTTGTCAGCAAAGATCCTGGGGAGAAGGTTTGAGCTGAACTGTTAACATGAGGGATGGCCACAGCTAAACCCACATAAGGTTTCGGGCATTCATCTACTCACTCGTATCCATAGCAGGGCAGTTCCATGATTGACAACACAGTGAAGCAAGTGGGAGGGAATAATATTTAGGAAGCTATGATGCAGGTTTTTTGGAAATACCACCTGCAGAAATATTGACTATACTGATTGTCCGTGTAAAATCTATTCTACTCTAGTGAGACTAATTTGTACACACAAGTGTAGATCCGTAATATGATTGCTGATGCCATAAAGTCTAGTGTTTTGATTTGGTTCTCAGGAGGTTCAGTGTGGCACCATCCAAGGACACTTACATTGTAATCACAACCTGGTTTGCCCTGCTTTTTACTAGACTGTGTGGCCTTAGGACATCACACCTCTCAGCTTCAGTTCTCTTACAGGTAAAAGGTGGATAATATCTTGCTGAGTTCCTGTTATTGTGTGCAAGAAATAAACATCTCTAGGTTTCAGCATGGGTTATTAAGATAGTATTATATAATATCTGTTGTGATGTGATTTCAACAAAGTCTGTATAAGCAAAAAAAAAAAAGCTCTAATAATCACGTGTTGTGAATTAAGCTGACCACTGAAACTCTAATGGCAGGTGTTGGCATTTAGAGCCTCAGGTCGGGTCAGCACTGTTTGCTCTCACTTTTCTACTGGCTACAACTTTGGGGGTTGCTGAATATAAAGCTCAGCAACTCAAATCGGAATTACAGCATAGTTTTAAATAGTTTGAACTTTGGTCTGTCTGTCAAGGTGAGATGGTTTAATACCTAAAAGAAATAAAACACAAGTACTTGGATTAAGCACAAAGCAATAAGGGGCTGTGATTACGCGTCAGTGAGCATTTCAGAAACAACAAAACCAGAAGAGGAAATGAAGGTAAAGCTCTAGTTTCCCTGTTTGATTCAAGTTTCTACCCTTGATTACCCTGTAAGTCATTCTCGGTGACTGTACTTTGTGGCTCAGGCCCAACAAAACCTTAGATCCAGCCTTGGGTAGGATACACAGCATCACAATGGCACAGGGATAAGACAGTGTATCGGTCTAGAAAGACTTCCAGTAGGATGTGAAATTTAAAAATGAGAATTAAAGGATGATAAGGAGGTTAGCTCCACAAATAGAGAGAGAGTGGTAGAACATTCCAGGCAAAGAGAACAGTCTGTGTGAATGAATGAATGAATGAATGAATAGATATCCTTTGCCTAGAAATAAATTTGTCTTCTAAATCCGGGTAGAGTTTATTCTAGTTAATGAATAATACTGAGCCTTCTCCCACTGGAAATGTCACAGTGGCTAAAGGCATGCCTTCTGTGATTGGCTAGACCTTGTCTGAATCCTGGCTATGCTGGTTATTTATTGCTGTGTGATCTAGAACTGGTTATTTCTCATACCTTTCTAGGCCTCAGGTATCTTAGTTTAACAATGAGGACATTAACACCCACATCATAGGGTTGTTGTAAAAATTAAATGAAAATTCGTAAGGCTCTTAGCACCTCCTCAGCATATGTAGTAAGTCCTGGATAAATAATAGCTTTAACTAACCATCCTCCATCACCATCATGATCAGGTGATTTCTATCCAAGAAAAAAGCAGTGACTCACTGTAACAGCCACTTGAACAACATTTAGCAAACACCAGGGTGAGCGAGGTAATCTCAAAAACAGAGATTTCCAAAAGAAATGCACAGTGATGTCATCTGAGATCATTACTGGTCCAAACACAGGACTCAGCCTATGAGACCAGGGCCTGGTTTGGAGGGTCAGCCACCGAACCGGCACAAGGAATTGCGTTCTACCCAGGCAGGACAAAGAAGCAGAATAGTTCATCTAGAAAGGAGTTCTAGGGGTTGTTGTCCCTTACAAGAACTGACACCGTGGACTATATTTTTTCCCTACAGGGTGAGTTGTGGCATGTCTGAAAGAGACCAGTGAGAATACTGTCTCCAGAACTTACTGGCTCTATAACCTTGAATAAGTTATTGATATCTCTTGTGTTTCTTCATCTTTAAAATGGAGACACTCTACCTAACTCCCAAGGTTGTTGTGGGCATTAGACAAATGACTAATCAGAATCATTTGTCAAGTGACAGAATCACTATGATTAATGGTGTTGTTACCCAAAGGCATCCGATTCTTAGACAACTTGTTTTTCTCAGAGAGCAGAATGCCACCTACCTTTAATAAATATTTCAGGGAAGATGAATTATTAATTTATTATATACTTAGATTTACAAGGAAGGAAGTTGGTTCCTTTAAAACAATCACATTGATTTGCTTAAATAGCAGAAACAGCGCTCTCCCATCCTTATTTACAGACCCTGGACCCAGTTCAAGCACACAATGACACATTAGAGATGTACCTTCTGACCTGCTGACAAAATATGAGGGTGAAAAGATCAATTAAGTAACCTAACTCGTGAGTGGCAGGGAAAATATCTCAGTGAAAACATTGATCTTGATTCTGAAATGGAAGACAATGGAGCTAAATCAGTTCATGTATTCACAGACAACAGTTTCCTTTTCTGGTTTGTCTCCAAGCCTCGGGGGAATGTGACTGATGGAAGGAAAGCGGAACCCAACGGTGGGAAAAGAAGGGAAACAAGTATTTATTAAGCACTTATTCTGGCCAGGCACCCTACCTGGCTGTTTCACACAAGTAGGTCACCTAATGTCTTTTAATCTCTGAGAACCTAAAATTACCCCACAGAGTGGAAAAGGTGGGACCAGAGGCCAGTTTTACTGTGAGGCTTCAGCTTTAGGACTCCTCATTTGTATGTGTCCCTTCTAAATAAATACGCACCTTTATGCTTAAATTTGTATTTGTAATTTTATATTATTCTTCTTAAAGCAGCCCCTCAAATTGTATAGACTTTAGGATCCACCAAGCCCGGATTCAGCCCCTGGCAAGATACAGAGCACCCTGGTTGTGGAGATAGTACATCTACACCAGCCAGGAAGGCTTCCAGGAGGTGGCACTTGATGTGAGACTTAAGCAAGAGAAGGATTTCACTACAGAGAAGTGGAAGGTGGCAAGGGTTGGGGAGCAAAGAAAACAGGATGTGTGCAGGCCAGGGGCAGGGGTGGTTTAAAACCAGTGTATTCAGGAAGTAGTGATGTCACAGAGCTGGATATCGAGACAGGGGTGTTTCTTTGGGGGCAGTGGGCAGGGGATTGGTGCCAGTGATGGAGGGGCGGGAGAGATGCTAAGGCCAAGGTAGGAAGGGACGTTGGCGCTGAGATCTACAGGACATTGATGTTTATCCTGCATGCTAGAAGGAACCACCGAAAAAGGTTTAGGATCCATCCTTTTAGGATTATATTTTAGGAGTCCTCCCCTGGCAGCAGGATAGAGGATGGCCTGGAGTTAGAGAGATCAACCATCTGGTTTACCCAGGACTGTCCTGGTTTTAGCCCTGGAGGTTCTGCATTCTGGGAAACTCATTAGTCCCAGGAAACCAGGACAGTTGGTCACCCTCCTTAGAGGAGGAGGGGACCAAAGCCAAGGGGACCACTTTGGAGGTCATCTCAGGAATCTCCCCTGAACTCCAGACTTCATGCATCCAACTGCCCACTTGACTGCTCCATTTTGATGTCTAATTGGCATCTCGAAGTCAATGTGTTTTAAACCTCAGGGCCTTTGCACTTGCTGTTCTCTCTGCTGGAAATGCTGTTCCCTAGAGTAGCTACATGGTCCACTCCTCCACCTCTTTCAGGCCCTTGTTACAATCTTACCTCCTCAGCGAGGCCTTCCTTGAAACTCTCTTTATAATCACAATCCCTCCCCCAATGTTTCCTATCCCTGTCCTTGCTTTGATTTTGTTCTTAACACTTATTACCATCTAATATATTTAATATTTATATTTTTTATGTTCACTTTTCCCCACTACAAAGAAACTTCACAGGGGCAGAAACTTTTGTTTGTTTCCTTCACTGTGTGGAGGACGGTGTTGAGGACAGTGTCTGGCATGTGGCACATGTCATTTTACTGAATGAATCGAGTCATCCTTGATTCCTCTCTATTCTCTCACACCCGGCAGACTGTTCATCAGCAAATTCTGTTGGCTCTCTGTTCAAAATAGACCCGGAATACAACAGTTCCTACCATCTCCACCTCTCCCACCCTGGTCCAAGTCATGTCATCACTCACCTGGGTTATTTCAAGAGCATCCCTGCCTGGGCTTCCTGTTTCCACCTTTGCTTCCTGACAGCCTATTCTCAAAATGGCAGCCAGGGAGATCCTGCACAGATTTACGTCAGATCATGTCACTTTTCCACTCATTATCCTGCCACCGACTTCCTATTTCACACACAGTGAAAGCCCATGTCCTTACAAGTCCCTTACAAGTTCCTCCTGATCTACTGTCCGTCCTCCCCTCCCCACCACCTATGCTCATCTCAGCTTCTCCGCCTGTAACCAATGACTGATGGGAGTTGGTGCACAAATCCTCAGCCCCCTTCCGACTTGGGCGGGACAGTACTGAGGTGTGTTTTCCACACTGGCACCTGACATTCCTTCCTAGTAGGATCATGCCTCAGTGGCCCACAAGTAACTGTGTTAATGAACCTTCTATTGCTTGTTTTCTTACTTCTCCTACTGTTTCCTGGGAGCATCTTCTAAATAAATACTTGCACTCGAATCCTCATCTCAGGATCTGCTTCTAGGGGAACCACACTAAGTTAAATCTTTGCCTACAACTGCATAGCTACCAGAGCTGAGCTGCAGACTCAAGTTGCCAGACTCCAGAACCTGTGTACTTAATCACGATGTTCTAATCCCTTCCTTCTCTGTATTAATTTATTTTTTCTTTATTCTATCCCTCATAGTGGTGATAACTTTTTTCCTAATGTTGTCAAATTGTAGTAAAAAATGGTTGCTGTGCTTAAAGATTTTAAAAGATGTGTACAAAACTATAGATAGAATGAATAATAGTTAATAGCACAACAAAGTGACTATACTCAATAAGTTAGGGTATACTTTACTTTTTTTATTTTTTTTTGAGACAGAATCTCACTCTGTAGCCCAGGCTAGAGTGCAGTGGTGTCACTGTAGTTCACAGCAACCTCAGACTCCTGGGCTTAGGTGATCTTCCTGCCTCAGCCTCCAGAGTAGCTGGGACTATATAGGCGCAGTCCACCACACCTGGCTAACTTTTTCTATCTTTAGTTGCCCAGCTAATTTTTTTCCTATTTTTAGTAGAGGTGGGGTCTCATTCTTGCTCAGGCTGATCTGGAACTCCTGAGCTCAAGCAATCCTCCCATCTTGGCCTCCCAGAGTTCTAGGATTACAGGCATGAGCTACCACCCCCAGCAAGGGTATACTTTTAAGTAACTAAAAGAGTGGAAAAAAAAATTTTAAAACCTATCCTGATAATCCCATTGAATAATGCTAGCAATTTCTTCAGATTGAAAATTTAGTTCATAATGACAGATTTATTGCAGCTGTGAAAGGACATGTTTCCACAAGTCTGCAACCTAGCGGGGACACCATGTGATATGAGTCAGGACAGGAAGAGGGGCCAAGGTGGACAGATGATGTTGGGGATCCTTTGTTAAGTTAAAAATGAATTAACTTTGGGTAGGGGCTTAGGTAGATTATAAAACTGAGACAGAAGCAGAACAGTCAAGTCCCAGCAAGAACAGAAACCAGGGCAGCTTTGAGGAACCAGGGACCAGAAACGAATACGCAATCTTTTCAGGGTGCTGTAGTCAGGTTGGTTCGGCGTCAGTCATTTTCCATCTTGGTGAACAGTCTAATTCCAGGGACAGAGAGAGTCTGACTGGCTGAGCTGTGACGGGGGACAGAGGGGCACCTGGATTCACGCAAGCAATGATGGATGCTTTTCCCCAAAACAAATCATCTTGCTGCTTCTAGAAGAGGTGGGGTTCTGCGCAATCAAAATAACAAATGTTATTGAGAATGAGAAAGCAAAGTGTCTGCTCAGTAAAGAAAAGGCACGAGAAGGGGAGATCGGTAGCACCCAGAGGAGACACACAGGCATTCTGCAAAGAGAAAGAATGACGGATCTCCCCAGCTGCTTGCAGGGGCCATGCAGTCTGCTTTGCTGCTTTTTGACATAATCTCCTGCTGCTCTCCCTTTTGTTCATTCTGCTCCAGACACACTGGTTTTCTCACGTTCTTCTATCATATCAGGAACATAGGAACCTCAGTACATTAACACTTACTGTTTCCGTTTCTGGAATAATCTTCCCTCAGATATCAGCATGACTATTCCCTTATTTCCTCAGGTCTTTCTTCGATTTCACCTTCCAAGAGATACCTTCTCTGACCCCTCGGTCCCTGTATGTGTGACGTGTAGGGAGTGCCCTTAAAGCAAAGAGGCGTGTCCCTCTTTGTGCCTTCTTCCTTGCTGTGCTGTGTACAGGACAGGGCCGCTCAGGTAGCCATTTCGGACGGTGAGGTTTGGTGCCATGTGCTAGAGTGGCCGTCGCCCATGCTGAGCTGCACCTCCTAAATTTACCAGCCGTGTAAATCGCTCCTCCTCCCTTGGGAATCACAGAAAGCCAGGAGTGTTACTCTGGCGGACGATCCATTTTCAGAGAGACCTCAATAGCAAGGCACACTTCTGGCCTAAAAGAGTTTCAAAGGCTCCTCCGGCTGACCAAATGCGGAGAGACAGAATGCCATCGCCGGAGCTGAGGGAATGTCGTTCTGCAGAGAAGCAGGGCCAGAGCACTTGGGTTGGAGGGAGAGAAAGCTCTGTTGTCACAAATCCACAGTCAGCATCTTGCAGGGCGTGTGGGAGGACTCAGTGCTTCCCACGGGAATAGACGGATAGAGATTCAGAGTTCCTGAGAGCCGTACTTGGCCGGCGTGCTGGAGGGAAGGTTCAGACTCTTGAATAAGGTGTCTGTGGTGACAAGAGCAACGTGGGCCACACAGATGAGGATCTGGACTAAACCTGCTCCCAGCAAGTCCTCGTGCCACGCCCTGAGGAGGAAGGGCTGGGAACTCTTACCAGAACCCACTGTGCATCCTTTGTGGAGTGCGGACAGTGAGTTTGTGCCCCAACTATAAATAGTTCACCTCACAGATTAGGATCGGTGACTCTCGATAAATCACGTTGTGAACTACACAAATTCTTGAGCTAAAGAAGCTCTTCAGCTTTGTCGGATACAGAATCTCAACCTAGAGGATCCCACGAGAGAAAGAGACTCAATGTTCTCTATGGGAGCAAAACAAGGCCGTAAGCCCCGGCTCAGAATTCTGTTCTGTTTCAAGTGAGGCCTCATCCTGTCTGTCTACGCAGGACATTTTGCCCCAGCTCTGTTCTCCGTCACATCTCCCCACTCCCTAAGAGAATCTGTTCCAAGATCCTAGTGTTTTTGATCCTCCTCACTTGTTTTGAATCTGTTTTATTACTCCCAAGGTTGAATGGCAAAACGCATGCTCCTCTGTGCAGATTCTGTTTTCTTGTGGTGGCACAGTGCTTCTCCAGTGACAGAACTGTAGATGTCTGACCTGGAAGTATCGGAGGGTGAAGGTGTAATACTCATTGGTTCATGGACGGGCTCCCGAGGGTCCAAGAACTCCTCACTTTAATGGATCATGTCACTACGTTCAGTTTTCTGGGTATCAGGCCTATCAGATTCTAAAAGGACTCTGTGATTCCCCCCAAATATTAAGATCTGTTGAATTTGTCCCTATTTTTTGTAAATTCTTAACATTTAACTTCAAAGTGTGTCCTCCTTTTGTCCTCTGTTCCCCCTGGCATTTTCTTACACTTGGGAATGTGGACTTGTCATCCTTTCTTCCCCATTCTCTCAACGTGATCTTCCTATCACTTATCATCATTATTTTTTTAAATTCTGGACTTTTCAGAGAAAACTCTTTGGGAAATAAGGAAATGGATAAATGGGTAGTGTTGAAACTAATATTTCTAATCTGGGTGTAGGACATTGAGAGCAAAAATATTTAAGTATTAATGAGAAACCACTAAGATGAATTTTAATTAGTAAAAATGCATAAAACCTGCGAATCCAAAAATCAACATGTAGATAGGAAGGAGTAATTTTCACCAGAGAAAGAGTATAATGAGTTTAAGAATAAAGCAGAGAACAATGGAGCAAATAAGCTCCTCTAATCCCTGGCCACTGAATGTGTATCCCTGGATCGGAGGCAGGTACCTCAGCTGGGAACATGCCAGAAATGCAGAGTCTCAGGCCCTACCCAAGGCCTGTGGAATCAGAATCTGCATTTTAGCAAGATGGTCCCCAGGTGATTTGTATGTAATTAAAATTTGAGAAGCACTGCTCTAATCTATTTCCCTTGTGCAAGTACAAGGCCACGACTAACGATTGCACTCTAAAAATCAGAGCCAGTATATGTGGGTGGTGACAATATGCTAGACATCAGGCTAAACACTTGATGTGGATTATTTCATTAATTCACATGACAATCCTTTGAGGTAGGTACTATTATTAATCTCATTTTATAGTCAAGGAAGCTAAAGCTTAGAGAGGATGAGTGAATTGCATAGGTATTCAGCCTGGGTCTGACTCCAAAGCCCAAGCATTTAACCGCAGCCTTAGATGAGAAATTTGCCTACAAGTAAGGAGGATCCCCTTTCTTCTTCTAACCTTCCACCATGGGGTATGGATCACATGCTGCAGTCTGGAACACAAAGGGGAATCTTGTAGCTGTCAGGTAGGATTTTTTTCCTTGCCAACTTTTTATTTCAAACTATAGAAAATTTGAACACCCACATATCCTTTTTCTAAATTCACAAATTGTCAGCAGTCTACATTTGCACTCTTTCTCTATACAAGACAGATATTTTCCAAACTATATGAAAATAAGTTGCAGACAATGTGACATTTCACTCAATTCTTCAGCATGCATTTCCTAAGGAAATTGAGCACTTCCTTGCTATCTGACACAAGATGTCTTAATATCACCTTTTATTTTCCCTGTCCCATACCTGGAGCCAGCCATGGATTTTCTCCATCCTGGCTTCTTTGAGTGGGAAATAGAATTTAGAAACAAGGAACTGAATGCCAGATGTGCTACTTGCTACTGAAGTATCATTGCTTCTGGGATGTTTTATAGATAGAGCTACAAAAAAAAAAAAAAAAGAATTCATAATGATTCATCAATTCTAGTAAAAAAAAATCTAAAACCACAATTCCCTCATTCCACATATGTAATATTTTCCTTATCTCATAGTGAAAACCTTGGTTCTCAACATCAATACACAGCTGACCTTTGTTCAACAGGGGTTTGAACTGTGCAGGTCCACTTATGCTTGGATTTTCTCCCACCTCTGCCACCCCTGAGACAGCAAGATCACCCCCTCCTCTGCCTCCTCCTCCTCAGTCTACCTCAATGTGAAGACAATGAGGATGAAGACTTCTATGATGATCCACTTCCACTTAATGAATAGTAGATATATTTTCTCTTTTTTATGATGTTCTTAATAACATTTTCTTTTCTCTAGCTTATTTTATTATAAAAATATAGTATATAATACAGATAGCATACACAATGTGTTAATTGACTGTTTATGTTATCAGCAAGGCTTCCAATCAACAGCAGGCTATTAGTAGTTAAGTTTCGAGGAGTCAAAAGTTATATTTGGATTTTCAACTGGGGGTGTAGTGGTCAGGGCCCCTAACCTCTGTGCAGTCAAAAATCCACATCAAGGGTCAACCGTATTAGAAAGGCCCTGCTGGGAAGCTCAGAGGGAAATGGGGCATAGTGGAAAGAGCACTAGATGTAATATGAGTCCTGATTCTTCTCCTAACTAGGTCTTTGGCTCTCTGGGCCTCAGTTTCCCTATTTGAAATATGGGCGGTAGAATATAATGTTAAAGAACACAGATTCTTTCACCTACATAGGAGTCAGTGTCCCCAACCCCCATGTTTTTCAAGGGTCAACTGTGTTTCTAATCAGAAAAATCTTGTACCCTATTGCATACACCTCATCCACCCACCCCCTATAGGCAACAAAACTCATTAGTTTTTTTATTTATCTTTCCTGATTTTCTTTTTGCAAAAACAAGAAAATATATCCATACATGTATGTATTTTCCCTTCTTTCTTATACAAAAGAACACACTCTGAACACTCTTTTGCACTTTGTTTTTCCTCACTTGATAGTGTATCTTGCAAACTATGCCATAGCAATTCATAGAGATCTTCTTCATTCTTCTTAATAGCTGCAAAGTGCTCCATTGTGTGGATGAACCATAGTTTGTTCATACTCTATGGATGGGCATCTGGGTTGTTCCTAATATTTTGTTGTTACAAATAATATAATAAATAATTTGTATTTTTTTCTTTTGTATTTGTGAAAGTGTATTTTCAGGGTAAATTTCTAGCAGTGGGATTACTGGGTCAAAAGTTTAATACAACTATAATTTTGCTAGAAAATGTCAAATTTCTTTCTCTATGGGCTGCACCCCTTTGCCCTCCCACCAGCAGTGTATAGCCTTATGATGATATAGAGTATATTATCAAACTTTTGACATTTTTGCCGATTGGATAGTTGAGCTATGGTATCTTAGTGTAATTTTAATTTGCATTTCTCTTATTATAAGTGAAATTGAGAATTAGTCATATATTTAAAGGCCATTTGTATGTCTCTTTGTGTGATCTTCCTGCTCATCTCTTTTACTATAAGGTAGATTTTTAATGCATATTCCCAAAATCATCAGATTCTGTTTATAACTTTGGAGTCTAAAAGGACATTCACAAGTCATCTTATTTGATCCTAAAGATTTTGAAAACCTTAGGAAGGATAAGGACAGAACTATTGAAATGGAGTCATCTGAAACATAGTCTTATTAGTCTGGAAAATATGGGAGTACTTGCAATTATACGCATGAAGTCTCTTGTCTGATGCTGTTAGAGACCTTGAGTGGAATATTTCACGTAGAAGATTATCAACACTGGCTGAGGGCAGCTTGTACCATCCTTATAAGCATTTAATAAACATTCTAGGATGTCCAAAGTTATCACATAAAGCTTGAATTGTTTTCTGCTTACAGTTTGCCTGAAGGGAGTAAGGTGGGATGAAGGTGGGAGGTGGCAAGGTGGGAATGATACCTAGAAACATTACAGTTGATGGGTCTGTTCACTTGGCTAGTTTTGGGTTTGTTTGTTTTTCTTTTTTTCTTTTGGTTTCTTTTTTTTTTTTTTAAATCCAGAATGTAACTTGAACTCTCCCCAATTTCCTTAACATTTGCTAAGTTCAGCAATTTTCTTTAAGCGGTTCCCTGCTAAGAACCTTCCATTTGGTAAACCAAACCACTAAATGCAAGAGGGGTGAATTATTGGAATTATTGCTTAGCAAATGCAGAATAGTTAACTCTACCACAATGTGACCTAGAGAAATATTTTTAGGAAATCAAGATCATTCTCCTCAGATAGAATAAAACTGCTCGGCAAGAAGTGAAATTGGCCCTCTGTCAGCACGTTCTTCTAAAAGCAAAGAGAGAAAGACAGATGTGCTTTGTCCACAAATGAAGCTGGCCAAGCAAACTGGGGGAAAAAAAAAAAAGCCAAACCTTACCACCTTCCCAATTGATCTGAAAATCACCTCCCTGAAGTAGTAAGGTGAGAGGGTCCACACATCTCAAGTTTACAAATCGTTTTCACTCACAGGCAGGAAGCAAGAATATAGTGTCTCCATTAAACTTAGAACTATCCTCAGAAATCATGTTAAAAATGCACACAAGATTGGAAATGGAGGAGAATGGATGACTCAGGATTTCCCATGATGGATGCAAAACAGCTACCCTCTAGGGCATTCCCTTGACTAAAGCAGAGGTTGGAAATGACTAAACATGGTTACCATCCAAAGGTAAGCACTGACTATAGCTAATGGAGTATTCAAGGCCTCAGTATTGCTATAAAATGGGGTTGCAAACCCAGAGGCAAAGTCTTTGCCGAATACTAAGATGCTCCTTCTTAGGATGAACCTTCACAAAGTCAGGCAAAGAGAAATCAAGAAATAATAGATAAATGTAGTTAGCGGATAAATCAAGAACAGAGAGAAATGAGAACACACAGAAAAAGCTATTTGCATCGGTGGATCACAGGCCCCTTTCAACACATAACCACAGGGACTGTGAAAGCATAGAGGAGGTGACAGCTGGTTCAGCAGCTGACGTCATGGTACAGTTCATCAGAGGGTGGTGGACAAAGTCTCAAGGCAGGAGGGAGAAACACTTTTGCTGATTCCCTTCCCTCTGTACTCCACTGTGTTATATTCTGCTGTCTCCTGATCAAATGTAAAAAAGATACTGTCTTCATCATACCTCGTACACTGTTCATTTTTTATTATCAAGATATAATTCACATGATATAAAATCCACCCTTCAAAGTGTACAATTCAGGGATTTTAGTATAGTCAGAGAATTATGCATACACAACCATTATCTAATTCCAGAACATTTTCATCACCCCAAAAGGACACCCCATATTGGCTATCATTCCCCATTCTCTCCTTGCCCCAGTCTCTAGCCACCGTTATGGACTTTCTGTCTCAACACATTTGCCTATTCTGGGCATTTCGCAGAAATAGAATCATATATGTGGCCCTTTGTGTCTGTGGCTTCTTTCACTTTGCATTTTTTTTATATTTTAAATTAATGAAATTTATTTTTTAGAGCATTTTTAAGTTTTAGGTTTATAGAAATTAAGCGGAAAACAGAGTTCCCCTCCTCATCTCCCCCACCTCTCCTTTTTTTTTTCTTTTTACCATCTTAACCATTAAGTATATAATTAAGTAGCAGTTTCAATTACATTTACATTATTATGCCAGTACACTTTTTTCTTTCTTTAAAGGTAGAGGAAGAGGAAATCTTCAAGCCAAGGAGGAAAAAAGTTGTACCCTCCCTAGAACCAGGAGCTCATAGCCTTTAATAAAACCCATTTCTCATTGTCATACAGCACCCCAGAGGCAGCCCAGCTTCGGCTCTGCTGGCTTCCCTTGGCCTTTCAGGAAGCTCAGAGAAAGGCCAGAGATGAACTCTTAACTCTCCAAGAATATGCACATTCTTCTTGACCTTGGTGGTGCAGCATTGATTTGTTCTCTTCCACTTTAGTAAATATTTTAAGGCATTGAATTGGATTTTAAAAATCAGAGTCTTATTTTTATCCTGCATAAAACTTAAACTGAATTAATATTGAAAGTACTAAATGATTCAACTCTAAATACAGGCACTCCTTGACTT
>CM052440.1:16138319-16224558 GCA_028533085.1 Varecia variegata | reverse complement strand
ACTCTCCAAGAATATGCACATTCTTCTTGACCTTGGTGGTGCAGCATTGATTTGTTCTCTTCCACTTTAGTAAATATTTTAAGGCATTGAATTGGATTTTAAAAATCAGAGTCTTATTTTTATCCTGCATAAAACTTAAACTGAATTAATATTGAAAGTACTAAATGATTCAACTCTAAATACAGGCACTCCTTGACTTACGATGGGGTTACATCCTGAGAAGCCCACAGTGAGTTGAACATTTAAGTTGGAGACCATCTGTACTCATTGAATAAGTTCTCCTAAAACTATTTAAATTGTTTATTTGTAATACATTTGTTTCTTCTGAGCCCAGAGGCCATTTGATTTATAATCTTTGGAATATTAAATATATTCTTAAACATTAGAGGTTTTTACAAAATGGGAGGTAATTTAGGAATAATTCCCTTGGGACTGAATTACTTTTCCATGAGTGCAGAGGATAAATTGGGTAAAAAGTATAAGGACGTGATAAGATCCTCTCTTCATTTTAAGTTAATCTGTGTCTAGCAGAAAAAAACTAGAAAAAACATTGAATTGGAAATAATAATCACTACCATTTTTTGAGTGAAAAGTGTGTGCCAGGTACTGTGCTAGGCATTGTTACAGTTTTATGAGTTAGGTGCTATTATCATTCTAATTTCAGGAGGATGATGAGGCTAAAAGAAATGAAATAACTTACCCACAGTCCTCTATTTTGTAAGTGAACTTAACTCCAAAGTCAAAGTGGTTAAGCACTTGCTGACAAGAGAGTTAGATCAAGTAAATTCTCATTCTGATTATGTGGCTTAACATAATTGGGCCTCATTATCCTTATCTATAAAATGAGGGTATTGGACCATATCTGTGATTCTTAACCTGTGGTTGTCTTGCAACCCATTGCTCCATTTCCTTCAAAATAACCTGCTGTGGGGAACATGGTTGACAGCTCCCAGCTATTGCTGAGGCCATATACATATCAGGCTGCCCCCAGCTAATGACTGAGCATGGTAGGGGGACTGGTGCTGGCCCAAGGGGGGATTCTCTAGTGGGCAGGTTTGGCTCAGGGACTCCCCATTAATTGGCCAAGACTTTCTCAAAACTGTGCTCTGGTATGAGGCTCTTCCTACCCAATGCTGCCTTTCCTCTCTCCTCCCCCGGTGTTGGACCTACATTGTGATCTGAAGGCTCTCCCCTCCTATTCCTGCCCCTGCCCCATTCATCTTTCACATAAATTTCCCTCAATAAATCTCTTGTACTTCTAATCCTGTCTTGGCTCCTGCTACTTAGTGGGCCAGAACTGCCACAATATCCATCCTGGAGAGGTTGAGAACATATTTCAAATGGTCCAGAAATTCCCATGTTCAACAAGCAATGTCCTAAAGACAGTCTTCATTTCATGATTTTTATGAATCCTAGGTCTCACATTTATAGGAACTGCTACTTTCCCAGTGAATATGGATGACAAATAGAATGCAGAGTCATTTCAGAGCATTATTGAATTTATAGCTACTTTTATCACTATATATGTCTCAATCCATGCATTTTAAGAGAATGGTTGATAAAAGGGGTCTTCATGCTTGAAAATATTGGAAACCACCAGGCTAGATGCTCACTCAGGGTCTCTTAGGTCTGACATCCTTTGATCCACAGCAGAGGCAGCACAGCATAGTATCACAGAGCAGCGCTAAGAGTGTGGGCTTTGGCATCAGATGAATCTTAACTCTCACATTATCAGAAAGGGAGATAGTACTTCTCTTTTTCCTAAATCATGTGGTTCATCCTTCTATAGAAATTGCATGCCATGTTTAATATATCCCAACTTCTTTGAGCTTAGACCTTTGTAACCAACTGAGCTTTTATTTATTTGTCTGGAATAATCTTGTCCTTTGTGTAATATCCTTTCACAGCCAATTTGTCTTTGATCCTCAGACTAGGGTCACGACAGCAACATGAAGAATTGAAGAAATCTTCTATCATTCACACAACCCCATCTCAAATAGATGACTGTTTCAGGAAGATTTAGGGGTTTGAGGTTTTAGGGTATGGCAATTTTTGGAATAATAACAATTATTTATTGGAGTGCTGATTTTACAGTTGACAGCAAGTCTTATGGGGTAGCTCATTAGTGGGACAGGTGCAAGGGCAGCTGTTCTAATTAATGTGTTAGGAATCCCCAACCTTGATTTCTATTGAGGATCAGAGAAAAGCTGTGCTATCTCCCTGATTATACAAAAGGACTGGACTGAGGAGGGGCAACCATTAGGACTGTAGTTAGCTGAAAGTAATAAAATACATGACTTCAGTAATAAAATAAACAGGAGTTTATTTTTCTCATGTAAAACGAAGTCAGGAAACAGATAGCTGCTGGTGTTGGTTTATCAGCTTGACAATGTCTACCTTTTGATCCCTAGTATTCCTGGGGCCTTTCTTTTACTGTCCCAAAATGACTACAGAAATTCTAGTCATCATGCCCACACTCAAGGCAAGAAGAAGAAGGCGATGTTGGGGAAAAGCATCACTAGCAGATCCCAAGCATTGGCATGGACTGTGCGCCGTGCCCCCCATCTAGCTGCAAAGGAAGCTGGGAAATTAAGTGCTTAGCTGGGCATCTTGCTATCTTGGACAAAATCAGGATTCTCTTAGTAAGGAAAAGTGGGAAAAGTATATTGGGAAGGCAACCAACGTTATCTGTTCTCAGAGGCAACCCTAGGAAGGTAATTGGTGTTTATGACTTGGATCCACTTTCTTTTTCATCATGAGAAGGATGAGAGGAGTAATGAATGTTGTAGTAAACATATTGGAGATCAAAATACATCACAGTAAACTTCAAAGAGGTGTCCACAATGCTCTCTCTGTTTAAACTTCCAGTGTACCGAGAAATATTTGTGGTTAAGCTTAGAAATCATATTTTTAGTCATGAAGAAATTTTTGGTATAGGCCATGGCAATACAATTTATCTGCAATTGCAGAATTACAGAATGTAACAGAGATTCTTAGGAAGTTGCATAACTTCTCTGAAACAATGGGTTACATTTAGGGAAGAGTACATACTAGAATCTGAAAGGCAGTTGTAATTCACTGATATTTATTATCTCCAATTTACAAAGTTTTTAAAAAGATTCAAACTACATCAGGAGCTCAACCAGAATATAAATAGATCTTATAGTCCTGAGGTGTGCAATATAAAATAGGCCATGCCTCAGGAGTTTCTTATGAAGATGCCTGCAGTGTGAACTTTTGGACCCTGATTCTGCAAAAATCATCCATCTTCAGAACTAGATAAAATTGTGAAAGTTGAGCTGTGTTTTTTCTCAAGTGTTTGACATTTAATTATCTTTGTCAGGAATCACAATTGAAATATATAGTTTTCATTTCATTTATATTTTATGTACTGCTTAAAAATCAATTGTATGTTTGTCATCGGTAAAATGAACATAACTATTTGTCTAGTATCATACAGTTACATTAGTTATATACTTCTCCCCTTCCTTGATATCTTTACTCTAATATCTTTAAATTGTTTAGCCCTCATCTTTCCCTTTTTAAAAATGCAATGCTCTTTTGTACCCAGAATGGAAGGAGAGCTGGAACTTTTGGTAAGCAGCACTAGTATCTACTCCAGTCTGCTTTTCAATGCACTCTTTTCTGCATACAGAATCCACTTCCCCATCTGCAAGAAGACAATAGTTCCATTTCACCGCAGCCTCAAATGCAGAGTCCAGGATGGAGCATGCTTCAGATCCAAATTTGGCTTTTCTTGATCCAGAGCCCTAAGACATAAAGTTCATAAAGTTCCTAGTGCCTGGTACAAAACAATTCATTATGACCGGTAGTCAGTGACAGTAGGTTAACAATAGCAGCAACAGCGGTGTCTTACCAAACACATTGTAACATAAACAGCATCTTCTTCATCAGGATATTATAACAGCCCAGGACATCCACTGTTTGGCAGCTCAGCATCCAGTCCCCTTTCTTGAGAAATTCACTTCTCATCTCAGTCGATGTGATTTATATAGGATTGTTCCCCTCCTCCTACCCCTGAGGGTGAGCATGTGACCAAGGCATAAAAAAATCTATTTATTCTATCTTACTGGCCACAGGGATAGGTTCAGAGATAGGTTCAGTGTTAGGTACTTTACTTAAGTTGGTCCAGGAAGACTCAGTCTTAGGACTTGCCCTGGAAGGTGGGGAAAACCCACTTCTTTTTCTCTGTTAGGGTTGCTGAGAGAACAAGATAAAAATCCACATCTGCAGTCAGCATGTGAGCAAAGGGAGAGCTTTCCAGAAATGGGGCCCAATAAGGGAGAGCTGAGGAATGGTGAGAATGAGACTGAGTTTTGCTGATAGCATTGAACCCCTGGATACCGCCATGGTTGGTGCCCTGGAATTTTCAATAACTTGAACCAATAATTTCTCCTTTTACTTAACTTGTGTTGGTTTTGTTGTGTTACTTGTAGTGAGACATTGCCAAAACAGCCACAAGTTTTTTTCCCTCTGTGTATTCATACCCACTTGCCATATATATAACTTTGAGGGTCTTTCCACTCTGATTCTGGGCCTATTCAGGTGACTTGCTTTGAACAAAAAGGCTCCCATAAACATGACACAGAAGAGGCTTGAAAATCAAGTGCGAAGTGGGGTTTGTTGTCTCTTGATGCTCTTTGGTGGGCTCTTGATGCCCTCATCATTGTTGCCATGTAAATAAGTCCAGGCTACTTTGCGGAATAATGAACGATCAAATGGAGCAGAGAAGACTTGTCCTGGCTGAGCCATTCTAGATTAGCCAACCCCAGCCAATCCACTGACCACAGACATGTGAAAAAGCCCTGCAGAGATCAACCAAGCCTTGTCCAGACCAAAAAAACATGAAAAACATCCCAGCAGTACCATGAGACTAATAAATGATGCTGTTTTAAATTAATAAGATTTGGGGTGGTTTGTTATGCAGCATAAGCTGACTGATATCCTTGCCAATAAAAGAGTACTGCCTCCTGCAACTATACTATTGGTCTCCTTTTATATCTTCTCTAGCTCTCTTTTAAAACATACTAATTTTTTGATAGTTTAATGTGCATGTAAGTAGGTACTCAGTAACTATTTCTTAGATAAATGTTTGAAATGAATAGGAACCTTGAGAGACAATGTCTTAGCCCCAAGAATTGAGTCCAGTGCTGACTATTTTAGGCATCAACAAAGAGCTGCTGAGAAGCTGAGCATGTTTTCTGGCATTTATTGGCCATTTGCAGTCTTCTCGTAGAGAGTGTCTGTTTAAATGTTTTGCCCATTTTTTGTGGGGGAATTATTTGTTTTATTATTAAGTTGTGAGAATTTCTTATATATTTTAGACACAAGTCCTCTTTCTGATATAAGTATTAGGAATATTCTCTTCTAGTCTGGGGCTTGCCTTTTTCATTTTTTTAATGGTGTCTTTTGAACATCAAATTTTATAATTTTGACAAATTCTAATTTATCAATATTTTGAATAGTTCATGACTTTTATGTTTACTTTTAGAAATTGTTACCTAGCCCAGATAAAAAAGAGTTTCTCCTACACTGGTTACCAGAAAATGTTATGGTTTTAGCTCTTACATTTAAGGATGTGATCCATTTCAAATTAAACTTTGTATATAATGTGTGATAAGGTAAGATTCCTTCCCTCCTTTCTTTGCTTCTTTCATTTCTTCTTTATTTCTGCATATGGATGTCCAATTGTTTCAGCAAAATTTATTGATCAGACTATCCTTTCCCTGTTGAATTACTGTGGAATCTTTGTTGAAAATCATTGACCATATAAATGTGGGTCTATTTCTGGATACTCTATTCTGTCCCATTGATCTATGTGTCTATGCTTATGCCAGTACCACACTGTCTTGATGCTGTAGCTTTAGAATCTTCAGTCAAATAGCGAAAATCGTCCAAGATGGTTTTTCTCTTTTAAAATTATTTTGGCTATTCTAGGTCATTTCCATTTCCACATAAGTTTTAGAATTAGTTTGTTTATCTCTACCAAAAGGCTTGTTGGATTTTCATATGAATTGTATGAATCTACGGTTCAATTTGGGGAGAATTGACATCACAATACTGAGTCTTACCATCCACAAAATGGTATATCCTTCCATTTATTTTTCTTCTTTAGTTTCCTTCAGCAATGTTTTCTAGTTTTAAGAATACAGATTTGCAAAACTTTCATGAAATTTATTTTTTAAGTATTTATGCTATTATAAGTGGAACTTTAAAAATTATTATTGGTATATAGAAGTAGAATTAATTTTTGTTCAGTTTGTTAGTTTGTGTCTCTAAAGGAATTTGTCCATTTTTAAGTTGTCAAATTTATTGGCATGAAGTTATCATAATATTCCCTTATTCTCCTTTTAATATCTGTAAGATGGGCTGGGCATGGTGGCTCATGCCTGTAATCTTAGCACTCTGGGAGGCCAAGGCAGGAGGATAGTTTGAGTTCAGGAGTTCCAGACCAGCCTGTGCAAGAGCGAGACTCTGTCTCTACTAAAAATAGAAAGAAATTAGCTGGACAACTAAAATATATATGTAGAAAAAATTAGCTGGGCATGGTGGAGCATGCCCATAGTCCCAGATACTTGGGAGGTTGAGGCAGAAGGTTCGCTTGAGCCCAGGCGTTTGAGGTTGCTGTGAGCTAGGCTGACACCGTGGCACTCTAGCCCGGGCAACAGAGTGAGACTCTGTCTCCAAAAAATAAAAATAAAAAAATAATATCTGTAAGATGTATAATAATGTTCCTCCTTTCATTTCTAATATTGGTAGTTGTGTCTTTTCCCATTTTTTTCTTGATCAATTTGGCTACACAGTCTCAGTTATATTAATCTTTTCCAAGAAACAGGTTTTAGTTTTATTGATTTTCTTTATTGCTTTTGTAATTTCTATTTCTTTAGTTTCCACAGTTATCGTTATAATTTCCTCCCTTCTACTTGCTTTGAGTTTAATTTATTCTTCTTTTTGTAGTATCTTAAAGTAGAAACTTAGATCATTGATTTGAGACCTTTCTTATTTTTTAATATTAGCTATCAAAACTATAGATTTCCCTTTAAGTGCTTATTTAGCCATACCCTGCACATTTTGATATAATGTTTTTAAAATTTTTATTTGGTTCAAAATGTTTTCTCATTTTTCTTTGTATCAGTTCCTTGACCCATAAGTTATTTAGAAGTGTATGTTTCATGTTCAAATATTTTGGGATTTTCCAGGTACCTATCTGCTATTGATTTCTAAGTCAATTCCATTGTGATTAGGGTACATAGTCTGTAGAATTCAATCCTTTTAAATTCCTTTTAAATTTGTCAGAGACTTATTTGTGACACAGCATATGGTCTCAATGAATGGTCCGTTTGTAACTGATAAGAATGTGTATTCTGCTATAGCTGGGTGAAGTGTTCTATAAATGTCACTTAGGTAAAATTGATTCATAGTGTTTTTCAAGGTTATCTTCTATATCCTTACTGATATTTTTTTTTTGGTCTATCAATTGCCAAGATAGGGAGTATTAAAATAGCCAACTATAATTGTAGATTTGTAAATTTAATTTATTCTTTTAGTTCTGTCAGTTTTTGTTTGATGTATTTTTTTTTTTTTTTTTGAGACAGAGTCTCACTCTGTTGTCCAGGCTAGAGTGCTGTGGTGTCAGTCTGGCTCACAGCCACCTCGAACTCCTGGGCTCAAGCGATCCTACTGCCTCAGCCTCCCAAGTAGCTGGGACTACAGGCATGTGCCACCGTGCCCGGCTAATTTTTTCTATATATATTTTTAGTTGTCCAGCTAATTTCTTTCTTTCTTTTTCTTTTTTTTAAGTAGAGACGGGGTCTTGCTCTTGCTCAGGCTGGTCTCGAACTCCTGAGCTCAAAGGATCGGCCCGCCTCGGCCTCCCAAAGTGCTAGGATTACATGCCTGGCCTGTTTGATGTATTTTGAAGCTTTGTTATCAGGTGCATTTAGGATTGCTATATATTTTTGATGGATTGACTGTTTTAACAGAAAATTTCTATCTTTATTACTGGTAATACTCCTTGTTTTAGAGTCTACTTTATGTAATGTTAGTATGCCTCCTCTAGCTTTCATAGCAGTGTTTGCATGTTATATTTTTTCTTTAGCTTTTAACATATTGATATCTTCATATTTAAAATGCATTTCTTGTAAACAGCAAGTACTTAGGTCTTGGTTCTTTGAATCTAAAAATCTTTTCCCTTTAATTGGCATGTGTAACACATTTATATTTAATATAATTATTTATGTTTCTGGGTCTACCTTGTTGTTATTTGTTATCTATTTGTCTCATCTGTTTTTGTTCCCCCTTTTCCCTTTTTTTCTGCCTTCTTTTGGAACAAATATTTTTATATTCTCTTTTATCTCCACTATTGGCTTATTAGCTATAACTTCTGGTTGTACTTTTTAGTGGTAGCTTGAGGATTACAACATGCTTTCTTAACTCATCACATGCTAATATGAATTAATAGTATACCATTTCACATATAATACAAAAATCTTTCAACAGTATATGTTCTACTCTTACCCTCTCTTGTCCTTTGTTCTATGTGTTATATTGATGTTATATATTTCATATCTATAAACTTTGTAAATCCTACAATATGTTGCTATTCTCATTCTTAGATTAGCTCATGGCTAGTGGAATGCCATGAACTAGCTTAATTTAGCTATGTGAATCAGTCACTGACTAAGAGGATGGGTTTATCTTTAGACCACTCAGGCCTGTGGAAATACTAAACTGAGCACACTTTCCCTGTAACACATGAACTTTGGAAAGAAGAAATGGAAACACAAAGAAAAAAATTTTTTTTTGTTATTTTTTAAAGGGAACAGGGAGTAATTGATGTGGTCTAGATAACTAGCAATGGCCACTGGTTCAAGTTATTTCCATATTGATTTTTAATGGGTCTGGCTCCACTACTTTAACTGGCTATGACATACTAGAAACTCACACAGGCACACTCTAAGGAGGGCCAGTGTGTATGATTTGATTGATTAAAATATTTCATTGGTATGGCTTAATATTATTGTTGTATAACACCCATGTCAGTGCATTTTTAAGTGGGCTGCTACGTAATTAATTTTATGGAATGGTGGGTAGAATTTCTCATTGCTTTGCATAACATGACTGGGAATCTAAGAAATGTAGGACAAGTATCTTACCATAAAGTTATATTAAGAAGTTTAATTAAAAGAAAATAGTAAAATGACAATCTTTCTCTTTTCTTTTTCTTTTAATTGAATGATGCTCCAGAAGGTCAAAAGCAGAAAATGTTCTATTCCAAAACAAGCTGTCACTGTCCTCACCCAGAGCTTGCAAATGAGGTGGTCAAACACTGGTTTTGCAACCCCCAGCCCTACACCTACCTCAAGAATATAAAGTGTTAAAAATGAGAAGAGTGAGCTATGAGACTCCTAGGGGCTGAAAGAAGAATCACAAGAAGCCATCCAGAGGAGAAGCATTGCTGGTGTCATGGGAGGTTCAGATGGATGTTACCAGAGGGGAAATCTCTGAGGAACCTACAGACATGCCCCATGAGAGACAGAAAGGTCTAACCTTACATGGAGGGCTGAATTTGTTGCGATCCTGTGTTAGGTATTTGGAATTGGGTTTGTTTCACCAGATGGAGAAACAGTTCAAGCCAATTGATGGAGAATCTGGAAGTTCTTTCATTTAACATGTCCTTTTCACGTAAGGACTCTGCAATCTCTATTTTTTTAAAAAAATCTTCTCTGGGTTTTGTTTGCTTTTTATTTCTTAGTCTGCTTTCTGCAGTGGAGGCAAATATTTTCCTTCCTAATCACCATATTCTTCTCACATGAAAGTTATTCTCAGTAGGTAGCTAGCAAAATCCATTCAGCATTTCTCTTGGTCATTAGTTTGTTTATTTTGGATGATTTGATTGGTGTTATTTTCAAATCCCTTGGACTTTATACCCCTTCCCTCCATGTTGCTTGCATTTCACTCAGTATGGAATTAGAAACTAAAATAATGTTTGAGATAAGAAGTTCTAGTTTGTTCCATGGAGTGATTAGGAAGTTTAGTGGTTTGGAGGTTTAGGGTGGTTTAGACTGCCAAAACACACTGGTACCAGATTTAAAATATTGCAATAACTTCATCATGGTTGGTAATAAACAGGCACTGCCCTGAGATCCCCCCAAAATTCCCCATTGCCTGGCACTTTGGTTCTCCTGGACTTCTCAACAACTCAGCAGCTAAAGGGTTAAGCCTGTAATATCTGGGTCTCTCATTGATTGGTGGTGCCTGGTGCAGTATTAGCTGTTAAGTATTCTGAATGTCATCCCTTGGTGAAAGGAATGGAAAGGAAATACTACTTGGTTGGCATTCTCGAGGTTTCTCAAGGGAATCCTGAAAAACTGGACATGCTATTATACATCTAGTGGTTAACATCTGTTGAGAGCTGTTCCAAAGGCTTATATATACTAATTCATTCAATACTCTCAACCAACCTGTGCTGTAGGTATTACTGTTACCTCCATTTTACAGATGAGGAACTGAGGCCCAGGTTAAATTATTTGCCCAAGGTGACACAAATAATAAGTGGTGGGTTGGAACTCAGGATGATCCCAGAACCAGTGCTCTTTTTTCTAAATCTTCTTATGACTCTGACCTTCCATGAGTCTCTAACAATAAACATTTATGTCAAGCTTTCCACATCTTCTCCATCTCCTGTTCTGGACAACATAAGTCCACACAATCCCTTTCCATGTCAGAGAGACCATTTAACGGGCAAACTCTAGAGGAAATATTTGGTGTTTGGGACTCTTATTTACATTATTTGTTGCAGATTGGAAAGGCAATATTTTCATAGATTACTTTCTAGGACACAAAAAATAGAGTTTTCATATGGAAAGTTTTGTTTTTCACACAGAAATGGAGGTTTGTAATAATGTTTTTCATAAATATGAATTCAGAATAAGGCAGATCAACTTAAATTCCATCCAAGTGGTCCTGAATGTAAAACATTTTCACCCATTCAGGCATTGCAACACCCAGAATTTGAGGATGAGATACAAGCATATGTTTTCAGAAAAAAATTGTGTCATTTATAAAAAATAAAAAACTATAGCACATTTAAGGTAAAGAAGATTGGATCTTATTAAAGTTTTTTTTCTGTATTAATGCATGAGATTCAATACCAAGGCAGTATCCCCCAAAAGAAAACGCTATTTTATCTATTTTAAACTCCATTTTAAATTTAGTTAAATTAGTGTGATATATTATAAAAGGTTTTCATACAAGGACAGAATTCATGAAGTGGTCTCCAAACCCATGTTATAGGTAGAAGTGTTTTCTGTTATAAATTAAAGAGAGATTTTCATGAAACTTAAGAAATGGAGACCAAGAAGCCAGAATAATCTGTTCTCTTCCTTGAGATAAGAACTCACTGTTCATGTTTACTTCTGCAGTTTGTTTCAACTGGCTGGTCCTGATGTTCTTAAGAAAATCTCTTTTAGCCTCATCTTTACTGTTACACCTCACTGCCTTTCAGTACAATTTACCTATTAATTTTTAAAGAAAAATATCTAAATAAGATAATACTTTAAATAGAAAGAAGACTTAGGAGGCAAAACAATGAGATGGTTTATGTGCATTCAACAAGATTAGGACATATGGGCCATGGTGTCCAGTTACAAATCCTGGGTCCATCCATTACTAGCAGTTAATTAACCCCACTGTGCCTCAGTTTCCCTCACTGCCAATGTTGGTAACAATAGAATCAATTTCATTACTGTGCATGTGCTTATGAAATAGGTACACATGAAATATACACGTACTTATACATACATATAACTTAGAACAGTTTCATGGTACACAATAACTTTCATTATTTTCATTGTTACACATCTGCAAAATTTTATAACAATATCTTATAAAAAACATTTAAGTCTCAAAATACAAACTTGATGTATCTGCTTCTTTGACATCTTATTTTTTTTTCAGAAAAATAATTTAATTGAGGATTTACAATATTTCCATTTAAAAGCCCTAATTTAAGTGTGAAGGCCTAACTGCTTTATATAATTTAAATTCATTTAACTTTGGAATTTTGAAAAGCAAACGTTATCATTTTGTTTTATCTTTATTTTTCTTCAGGTATAGCAAATTATAGCATGGATCCAAGGAGGTCATTATTGTTATAACAAAAGGATATAATATTTAGCTAGAATGCTCTATCATTATAATTAGTTTTCCTTACAGGGTGCATTTCAGACATGAAATAACTTGCTATGTCATTATTTTTTATCTCTGTTGGTTCAGGCTTACTACTAAAAATCTGCTGAAAACTACGTATATTAGTTTGGGTTCTCCAGGGAAACAGAACCAATAGAATATGTATATATATAACAAAACCAGTAGGATGTGTGTGTGCATATATATGTGTATATATATATATATGTGAAGATTTGTTATTAATGTAAGATATTAGCTCATATGATTTCAGAGTCTGAGAAGTCTCATGATCTACCATCTGCAAGCTGGAGATCCAGGAAAGCCAGTGGTAGTTAGAAGCCAGTGTATGTAGTTCTAAGGCCTGAGAGCCTCTGGGCAGATGTTGTAGGTTCCAGTTCCAGTCTGAAGGCCTGAACCGGGAGCACTGAGGGCAGGAACAGATCCAGGTCCCAGCTCAACAGTCAGCAGAGAGAGAGAGGGAGAATCCAATCTTCCTCTGCCTTTTGATCGATTCAGGCCCTCAGTGGATTGAATGATGCTCACCCACATTGGGGATGGCCATCTGCCTTACTCAATCCACCAATTCAAATGCTTATCTCTTCTGGAAACACCCTCGCTGATGCATCTAGAAATAATGTTTACTTAGATATCTGGGTATCCCATGACCCAGTCAAGTTGACACATAAAATTAACCATCACACTCTGGGTCCTCTTCTCAGAAAAATATACATACACACCTGTTTTGAATGGAATTTTCAGATGACTCATGAACCCCCTGAGGCCCATCCATGGACTCTTTCCCCAACCTTCCAGTTCAGAAGGAGCATGGATTTAAGATGTAAATTTTCAGGATAACAACCCATTTTTTGGTGCTTTCGCAGAACAGACATTGCAATTCTGACAGTTTGCTGGCCTCACTAAAGTCTTTTATAGAGGTTTCTCTGAGTGAGGAAGACAGCTGAGATCTCTAGAATAAAACTCACCCCAACTCAGGCTTCCTAAGCAATGAAACTTTCCTAACCCCTGTAATCAAACATTTTTTTCCTATTATACATTGCTTCATTCAATTAATATTTATAGAGTACCCAGTATGGACCAAGTACTGTGCTAGGTGTTAGGATACCCTTGAAATATAAGACATGGTTTCTGCTTTCCAGAGGGGAAATGGATGGTAAATAGATAAATTATAATATGATGTGATAAATGCTATAATAAAGATTTTAAATCTTATGGGCAAATAGAGGACAATAGCAGCAATATTTTAAAATGTTCAATTTGTTAAACTTTTAATAATGGATTAAATTCTAAGTCAAGTTCATTGTGGGCAAATGGAAACTAAATTACTTTGTAGATGCATTAAAGAGTATTTGTAGGATGGTTACTAAACCACAAAATTAAAAGGAATTATTAAAAATGTTAACTGCAGAGAGTCAGCCTCTTCTAGCGTCAAACACAATATAATGTTCAGGGCAGTTAATGAAAGTTAAATAGTTCAAGTTCAAAACATGCTTAAAAGGGAAGAACTAGTTCCCCTCAATCAATCATCTGAAAAAAAGCAATTTTCCTGGAAAGATTCAGAACACAGCTTTCCTCCAGGTTGTGGCAGTTCATATTTTACTCCTAAAAACATGGAGAATGAATAAAACATAAGAAAAATTGAATGACAAGCTTGTCTTTAAGAAATTTTATTGGCAACTTAACACAGATCCTGGACCTCATCTTTCAAATGTCACTGCCTTGGTGAAGTCATGTGTGAATCCTGCTAAGACAGAACCACTTGCTCCCCCTGTAGTTTCTGTAACAGCCTGTGTTTCATCGCCAGTATCCTAATTCTTCCTTTGCCTTTGTCCCCGTTAAGGATGTGAGGTAGGCGGAGACCACCCTCCATCACCGCAGAAGGGGACAAAGGTAGCTGCTTAAGGATCTTATTATCACCCGGCAGTACGGCAGTACGGAGGCTGAGAATACGGGAAGGCTCTTAACAAAAGTCGACAAGGAAGGGGGTGTATATGTCCCTCAAGTCTTCCAAAAAAGACCAAGTGTTCTCATTCTTTTTTTTATGGTCCAGGCTAGTCTAGAACCCTGGCGTCAAGTGATCCTCCCACCTCAGCCTCCTGAGCAGTGGGGACTACAGATGTGCCCAGCTAATTTTTTTTAAATTAAAACAATTTTGTAGAGTTGGGGGGTGGATCTCGCTATGTTGCCCAGACTGGTCTTGAATTCCTGGCCTCAAGCGATCCTCCTTGCCTCAGCCTCCCGAAGTCTTAATTTATTGAGGGGACTGAGTATCTCAAGGACTTGTAGTGGTGTTATGTGCGCAGAAGTTCAGGTAGCCTTAAGAGAGGTTAATTATGCTGCTATAAATATTCAAGAGCTGGAACCCATTTTACTAAGTGAAGTATCCCAAGAGTGGAAAAACATGCACCACAGGTACTCACCATCAAATTGGTATTAACTGATCAACACTTAAGTGCACATATAGTAATAACATTCATCGGGTGTTGGGCAGGTGGGAGGCAGGGAAGAGGGGATAGGTACATACATACCTAATGTGTGAGGTGCGCACCGTCTGGGGGATGGACAGGCTTGAAGCTCCGACTCGGATGGGGAAGGGCAATATACGTAATCCAAACATTTGTACCCCTGTAATATGCTGAAATAAAAAAAATTTTAAAAAAGAGAGGTTAATTAAATTCCACTTTTTAGTTTCCGCTAATTAGAAAGAACTGCCAAAAAGAATTAAAGTGCAATTGGCACCTCATTATGACGGTCCTTCCTCATGACTCTACCTGAGCTGAAGCGGTGGCAAAGGGAGGAGAAGACAACTTGCAAATGGCCTTGGGGTCCAGCACAGGCATGGGGTGGGGGGGACTTGGGGAACAGCTCCAGGCTCTGGAAGGGGCACCAGAGGTGGAACAGACCAAGATGAGCACCTGGGCTGGGCTGCTGCGGTGGGATGGGTGGGCGTGGTGAAGGTGGAACAGAGAGGCGGCCAAGGCGGGGAGGCCACCCTAGCACGCGGCCCGCCCCCAGGCCAGGTGGGCCACCACACGCAGGAGCTGAGGGCAGGTTTCCAAAAGACTCTAGACTCGGGACAGCATGTCCAGCCAGGGGTCAGGTAGAGTGTGAAGTTGAGGGGACTTGGGGGGAGAGGCAGGTGGGGCCTTCAAGGGCAAAGTCGAGGCGGGGAGCACCCTCAGGGATGATAGTATCCCGGGTCCCACCTGATTCCTGCTACCTTCCTGCGATGTGGGCACAGCAGCAACAATGGTCGCCGCCACTTTACAGATGGGGAAATGAAGCCTCAGAGAGTATATCTGTCTGGACTAGTGGTTACCCGCTGGTAGTCGGTTGACCGAGCGCAAATAAACTGCCGGATCCCGCGCTCCTACTACCTGGGGCAGGCCTCGCCCTCCTCCCGGCCTGGCTCCGCTGGCCGCAAACTCTCAGCCTTGCGCTCAAACGGAGGAAGTGTGGGAACGAGCATTTCATCCCAGGGGCCTCGCCCACCGGTCACCCCGCTGTCGCCTAGCTGCCCTCGCCCAAGCGCCCGAAGGCCGGGACGACGCGGAGGCGGGAAGCGCCAAAATCTGAAGGTTGGGGTAGGCCCTGCGGGCGCTGAAAGCTGGGGAGCGCGGAGGGTTCCCCAGGAACGCCCGGTTTGGCCTCCGCCTGATTTCGCCTCCGCCTGATTTCTCTGCCCTCGGTGCCTCCACCCGAGTTGGCACAACGCCAACGTAGTTAATTAGCCTTGACAGCATCACCCCCCTCAATTCATCCCGCGCTGACGTTTGACAAGGCCAACGACTCCCTGGTGTCCCCGACCGTCAGTCCAAGCTGGGAAGCCCCCGGGTGTGCTCAGGGTGTTCTCGTGACGTTACACGCGGGAATTGCGAAGCCCTGGGTGCGCCTGACCTGGGTGGCATTCAGTGACCCTTCCTTTTCTCCTTCCCCCCAGGGGTGCCACGTGCTTCTCCCATCCTCTTTCCCTCACCCAGCTGATTACAAACGGAGAACGGGCACAATAGGATGGGTTTCTAGGGAGGGCGGGCCTAGAGGGGCTCGGATATTCAGTCACTCAACAATCATTGAGTTCGCGCCCTGGATCAGGCTCAGCGCAGTCGGAGTGGGACAGGACACAGGTAAGAGCCTCGTGGGAAGACAGAAGCACGAATAACGGTGAAGGATGGTGTGCTGGGACAGGTCTGAAGTGTTGAGGTCAGAACTCGGTACTTAAGCAGTCAACGACTTCATTAATAAAAGTCCGAAGGACAAGGATGCCACTCTCTCCGGGTTTTGGTCTCGAAGGCAAACCCTTCTCAAGACTGTCCACTGGGCTGGGAATCGCGCCCAGAGTCACAGGCGGCCGGACCCACCCCCTGCATCCCCAGGCGTGCTCTCCAGTGGAACCTCCCTGGGAAGGGAGCTGGAGACGAGTCCCCGGAGGCTGTGGCGCGCCCGGGACGCCCGGAGCCCTGCCGCATCTCCTCTGTCGCCCCCACCCCGGGGGGGGGGCACCCTGCTTGGCGTGGGCCCAGCAGGAGTCCCTCCTGGAGCCGGCCACGCTGGGCCAAATCCTCCGCGCGCGTTCGCCCAGCACCTCCCACCGCCTGCTTCGCCCCTCCTCTCTCCCGGCCGCGCGTCCTCCGCTGCGGGTTCAATCCCCGCGGGGATCCGGAGCGCGGCGGCCGTTCTGCGCCCTCGCGTCCCCGGCTCTTGCAACCGAGCCCTGGCCGGGGGCACCTGCGCGCCGGCACCTCTCCGGGGCGGCCGCGGCGGGCTGACTGGGCATGCTCAGCGGCGGGGCGGCCGGGCGCCGCGGGAGCGAAGCGCATGCACTCGCCGGGCCGGGTGCCGGCCGTCCAGGGGCGCGGCGCGCAGGCGGCCGCTCTCGCCGACGCCCTGGCCAGCCTGGGCAGGACGCGGGCCAGGATGGCCTCCCTCACTGCATACGGTAGGTAACGGCGAGCCGTCGCGGGCTCCCCGGGCGGCGGGGGCCGGTAGGGCTCTAGGAGCCGTCGGAGCACCCCGGGGAAACTTAGGGGTTCGGCTCCGCGGGAGGGCCTGGAAGGGAGGGAGCCGGGGGCAGCGCGCGCAGCCCGTGGGGGTTGGGGGGGGCTGCCTGTGACCTGGGAAGGGGTATCAGCGGGAGAAGTCCCTGGAGTAAAAACGCGTCAAATTTGGGAGAGGGTCTGGGAGCTTCAGGACTCCAGAAAAATTCCACTGGCTTCTGACCACTCAGGGGAGGGGGCAGAGTGTTAAGTCCTCTTCCAGCGGAGAGAGACTTGGAGTTGGGAGATGTGCGTTCAGTCAGCGTTTGTCTTGTCCCTGAGTGACCTTGGGCAAGTTATTTAAACTTTTCTGTTCCTGCATTTCTCCATCTGTAAGTGAGAGATGAGAACCTCTCTCTGACAGATGCTGTGGAGTTAAAATAATATGCACCGAAATATGTTTTTAATGCAAAAAAGAAATCAGTTTGGAAATAAAAGTTCCATGGAAATAGAAGGCATTATCTCCCTGCCCCCACTCCCATTCTCTTATTTTTTGGTTAAAGAATTTTATATATATATATATATATATGTATATATATATAGTATTTATATAGTATACATATAAAGTAAATATATTTTGATTAAAGGAAAAGGGTGGCAGATTATATATATGTGTGTGTGTGTGTGTGTGTGTGTGTGTGTGTATATATATATATATATATATATATGGGATTGCACAATTCTGAAGGAAAACAGAATCAGTGTGAGGGTTTCAGACTCAGCTAGAAATCCCAGCCCACTGGAGAAGCCCGCAAGGCTTCTTATCAACATTCCTGCTTGTGTGGAAAAAGCAATTTTCTCTAGTCCTTTATCAGAAATGCTGTGAGACTTGCTTATAGGAGGCAGAAACTCAAGTAGACCTCCCTCCTTTCCCTTTGCTTGCAGTCATTTACTGTGGTAACGTTTGGATTTGGGATTTTAAATGGGAAGGTTGTGAGCAGTTGTTGGGGAATGTTCCGCAGGGACATCCCAAAGCCTGGGGTTGGAGGGAGGGAAATTAACTGCTCTTTGGTGTGGAGGCTTCATTCGCCAGGCCAGTGATGTCTCTTGTTCATTTTCCCAAGGTGAAAGGGGTCGGTCAGTCTCTCTCTTTCTGTGGATTTAAGCTGTTTAAAGTGATCATTCAGGTGGCTCAGAGGATTTGCAATTGATGCTTGGGAACCACTGACAAATTGTGAGCAGATTAAGAATTACATACTAGTGGCCTATTTTTCTTTCTTTCTTTTTAACTCAGAGCATTTTTGCTGGAATGTAAGTTGTTCTTATCCACATGCACATTTGACACTCAACATCGTTGTTCCTGGGTTACCATCTGGGGGTAATTCAATATTCTGATGGTGTTTTAGACATTGGCAAAAAAATCTATTTTTACACCTTTTCCTATCAGAGGGATCTGACTTCTGTTTTTTTACATCGCTTTAGATTTCATATGCTGCCCCATGGATACTGTCAGTAATAGGTTTACATAATGATCAGTCCTATAAACTTCTAGAAGTTTTAAAAGCTTAATTGAGCACCCAGGTGGAGAAAATGAAGTTAGAATAAGTGAAATGATTTTGAAATGCAAGAATGTTTCCGTAATTAAAGGAAAAAGATGGCAGATCAGTTTTTTGGCAATTAAGAGTTACACAGGTTTCTCTTTAGAAACTTTAAGGGAACTAAAACAGATTTAGATAAAGATATCAATTAGAATTTGTGCTATTTTAATATATTCTTGACACATTCTCCTCTTCTTCCCATCCCTAAAATGGTGAATATACTTGGCCACAAGGTCCACATTAATTCTTAGGTCTGTAGCAATGTCAAGACATGACAAAATATTAAGTTAGTTCACTGGAGTTTTCAACCTAGTGAACAAGTAAAGGAAAAACAAATTTGAGCACATTCAATATATTCTTTGGATGCCATTCATATCATTATCTGATGAGAGCTTAGCCCAGCTCTAGAACCCTCTACAAATCATCTCTGTGACAATCCTACTCTTTAAAAAAATGTCCCCTTCCAATTCTGCTGGATTTGGGCTTAGATATCATGATGGGAGATGATCTAAATTGTTTACCTGGAATTTATAGGGTTCAATTTTTATATTTATTTGACTGATTTAATAAATGGTTTAGTCCTGTCTTTATCACAGGGGCTGCCAAGAGAATGAACAGTTATACTGTAGACCGTATGTGTTAGATTCCTAAGAAGAGCAAGAAATTTGTCTTATTTATGCATTTCATTAGCAGCAGCCTCCAGTAAACCTCATTAGCTTCCCTTCCAATATGCATTTTTGATCCCATTATTAGATCTTGCTCTTTCTCTATTTTAGCATGAATTTTTACATTCAGTCTGCCATCTAGACTCATATATTCTAGAAATGTTAAGCAAGATTAGGGTAATCAATAACTATAATGCCCTCTAATAAATGTTCAATAAATGATGTGATTTTAAAAATTCCATATTTTTAAAGCCCCAACCCTTTATACTCACCACTGACATTTCTTTCCTTGTCCTTTAAATGGTTTAGGTTCTTAACCCCTTTTAGCTCATTATATAACTAGGTGCACAAGACTAAGAGTGGGTGACAAGTCTCTTAGAGAGAAATGACTGGGACTTGATTTGTTCTTGGCCATGCAAAGCAAGGCACAGGAGCCATGTCCCAACCTGAACTAGGAAGGGCCTTGTAGTTAGACCTGCAGGCCTGGCATTGAGCTGTCAGTTTTGGATTTTAAGAGGCTATTAAGCCTCAAATAATAAGGGGCTCAAAGAGCTGATAGAGCACAGTGATGGCTATTTCAGATCGGGAAGGCCTCTCTGAGGAGATACTTGAGCAGAGACCTAAATTAAGGAAAGGAATGAAGCATTCCATCATATGGGGCAAGAGAATTCCTGGAAAAGTGAACTGTAAGTGCAAAGGCCCTGAGGCAGGAATAAGCTTGTCACATTCAAGGTTAGCTAGAAGGTCAGTGTGGCTAGAGCAGAGAAAGCAAGTAGAAGACAGGAAGAAAATGCAGTCAGAGCTGGTATTATAACTCTTCTCCCCTCATTTTCCTCCTTTATTTTAAGTTGCTGCTTTTTTGCAGACTACTACTCCTGTTTATGTTTACATTTGCCTGTGTTCTATCCATGACCTTCTTATTTCACTCTCAACCATTTGGATGATGTTGATTAGATACCAAACACTAGACCGTGACTCCATAGTAAGATGCCTATAAACTAGGGAAACAAAGTTTTCTGAGTTGTAAGTAGAAATGTGGGGTATGCCTGGACACAAAGAATAATAATGGCACTTAATGTGAATTAGCTCAGTTAATCCTCACAACCACCTTTAAGACATTGGTCCAGGCTGGGCATGGTAGCTCACACCTGTAATCCTAGCACTCTGGGAGGCCGAAGCGGGAGGATTGCTTGAGGTCAGGAGTTTGAGACGAACCTGAGCAAGAGCGAGACCCTGTCTCTACTAAAAATAGAAAAACAATAATTAGCTGTGCATGGTGGTACATGCCTGTAGTCTCAGCTACTCAGGAGGCTGAGAAAACAAGAAATTGCTTCAATGTTAGCCCCATATTTATTGGAAGAAATTGACGCCTGGATAGGTTAAGGAATTCACTTAGGGGCTATATAGTTGGGACTAAGCCTAACCACGGAATGTAAGAATCATAGCAGGTGAGAATAGATGAGAGTTAAGGACATCATTTCCCCTTCTGTGACTTCATCTTTATTCAGGTGACTCATACATAGGAATCACCAACTCAGAACTTCTTTCTTGCATGTGCCATGTTCATATGGTATATTCAGCTGTCTGTTAAGACTTCTCTACTCATATGCTCTTCTAGCATCTCAAATTTAATGTGTCCAAAACAATTCCCATCTTCCTCTCCCATGCCTATTTCCTATACTGTCTCCAATTATTCAACTCAAAACATGTGCCAGGCTCTAGCCTGAACCCAGGGTTACCAGAATGAATAAGATCTCACTATTTTTCTCCCGGAGGGCAGAGTCAGCTGGAGGAGACAGACCCCTAAATGGAGAATTATAATACAGTGTTGTAGGGGACAGGCTGGGAGGGGTGAGGGATAGGCCAGGAACAGTTCCCTGGAGGAGATGATGTTAAAAGACTGACTGGGAGAAGGAGGGCATTCCAGGGTGTGACAATAGCGTGAGCAAAGATGAAGGGGAGCAGTGTCAGGGGGTTTGAAGGCAGCTGCTAGCAGTACAGTGTTGGTGGAGCATGACATCCGAGACAGGGAGTGGCTGGCGAGGTTGGCTGGGGCCAGCATACTCTGCAGTCACCCAGGCCAGAATTCTGGGAGTCATTGTTGAGTCCTCCTTTACCAGCACATACTAACAGTGACCTTGGGTAAATTAATTCACCTCTTGTGCCTCAGTTTTCTTATCTGTAAAGTGGGGTCACTATGAGGTTTCAATGCAATAGTACTCATACTCTGGTTTCTCTTTAGATCATATAAATCTTTCACCTTTTTAAATGCAATAGTACTTGTAAGTGCGTATAAGTGGTCCATAGCAAGTACTCAGCAAGCATTAGCTGTTACTGTCAGCTCCGTCTCCCAGCCAGTATACTCTCAATCACCAAGTCCTGTTGATTCTTCTTCCTTAACATCCTTCAGCTCTGTTTTCTCCTCTCCTTGCCCACTGCTCTTATGACAGATAGTCTAGCCCACCATTGTTGTTCCCTCTGGCTGCAGCAGTGGTCTCCCAGCTGGTCCCCGTGCCTCTAGTCCTCTCCCCTTCTGATCTTAATTGCAAATCTGACCCTGTTATTCCCCGGCTTAAAACTCTTGAATGGCTCCCCTCTGCCTACAGGTCATAGTTTAACCTCCCCACCCTTCTCTCTTGCTGTCCTTGGCCACAGCATCCCACCCTTTATTGAGGGAGGTGATCTAAGGCTTTCTCAGGTTTCTGGACCTTGGTGCATGCTCTGAAATGCCCCTCGTCCTTCCCCCTGACTTGTGGCCTCTCCTGGAACCTCCTAGGGTAAGTCCTTTCCTTAATAGGTCCTCATTTTGTACTATAATGAGTGCCCCTCTCTGTGGGTTATAGAATTGCAGAGGGCAAGGACCACATCTTTTATCTTTGTGTTTCTGGTGCCTGGCATAGAACCTGGCTCATAGGAGGTGACCAGTACTTGGTTGTGTGACTGACTGAGATCCTGAATGGGCTATAAAGCAGGGGGCAGTACATGGTTTTTAAAACTCCATTTTCCTATTGTAAATAACAAGCAAAATAGCTTTTACCCTTCCGAAAAGAGGAACAAATAAAAGACCAAAAGCATCCGCACAACGTGGTGAGATCAGATGCATGCTGACTGACTGGGATTCACGCTTTAGCTACCAAAGAAATCCAAAGAGCTCTTTGATGACTTCTCTTATTTTTGCCCTCCCACCGCCTGGCATGCTTGTTATTATGCAATCCAGACACTCATGGTCAACATTGATTAGGATCCTTTTGATTAAGAAGCTGCAGCAAAGCATGGGCAGATTAGTCTTTGACTTTCAGCCCTTCACATTTTATAAGTTTTTTTCCTGGGGTAAAATTGAATTACAATTTAATTTTGATCCTGTGAAGAATCATTTCAATTCTTTCCTTTAAAACACAATGTTCTTTGTAATAGTGTCAGTCTGCTCTAGGCTGCTATGTAACGTAATACCATAGGCTGGTGGCTTAAGTAAATGTGAGACATTTATTTCTCACAGTTCTAATGGCCGGGAAGTCCAAGATCAAGGTGCTGGCAGATTCAGTAGGTGAGGGCCTACTTCCTGGCTGGCAGACAGCTGCTTTCTTGTTGTGTGCTCACCTGGCCTTTCCTTGGTGTGTGCTCATGGACAGAGTGAGATCTGTCTTCCTCTCATAAGGGCACCAGTCCCATAATGGGGGTCCCATCCTCATGAACTAATCTAAACCCAGTTACCTCCCAAAGGCCTTTCCCCCAAATACCAGCACAGTGAGGTTTAGGACTTTAACATATGAATTTTGGGGGGAACACAAACAAATAGTGATGTGGATTTTTCTATTAGAAAGTAGTTCTAGATAAACAGTCCATAGCTCCCAAGGAAGCTTCTAGGACAAACAATCCAACAGGTTTTTGTGAGCAATGTGTGTCAAACACTGTAACAGGCTCTGGAATTAAAAGCAAAAAGTGCCTGTTTAATGAATCTTACATTGGAATAATAAGGCATGGATCTTTACTGTCTGAAGATAATGAAAATAGAATGTAAGATTCTCAACACTGACTCAAGTAGGTGTAAGTAGGAAAGGAAAGGCTTTTCTCTAATTAGGGTTCATGAAAGGCTTTTGTCCCAATGCCTGCTGCTAGAGTGGAATCAAAGGGAAGCTGAGATAATAAGTACCAGGCACAGTATTTAAAAGGCAGGAATGGTTTTAAGAATGATTCAAGTATTTGAAAGCTTACCGGAGGCTTTGGCAAACATAATGCCTTCTATGCATTAGGCAGGCCACGCACTGAAGACACAAGATGAATAGGGATGACCTTGCCCTCTAGGAGTTTGGGTCTCACTCAGGTTTGGTGCAGGATGCAGAAGAGGATGTTACTAGTGCTAGCACTACTGCAGCTAGCACCTGCCCTGCCTGTCTTCTAGCGCAGCGGCAAAGAGCACATGAAAAAGCAAATGCAAAAACTTTATGAAAACCTGGCAAGCCTATAGCAATATAGTATATAGTACTATGATGTATGTGTTTATTATCCTTATCATAGCAATAAAGAGATCTGTTTTTATAGGACAAGCTCTGTTGAGTGGAAACACACTTTGTCCAGATGGCTGATAGATTGTCAGTACCTTAGAGAGACCTCCCAAGGTGCCAGTTTGTACCTGGGGCCCCTGTGTCTACTGTATGTTTTTTGAATGGATGAATTTCAATCACAATAAAGAGAGGAAAGTCTAGGCCCCAGGGAGGATAGGTGAAGAGATACAGATTACCCAGTTAGGGGAAAAGGGTAGGTCTTGAATATGAACTTCTCTGTAAGCCTGTAACATACGCAGCAAACACGGGAATCAATCAACACACTGATATTTCTGAGGAACACACACATGCAGACACGTGTACACACACGCAGACACACACAAGTGCACCACAGTATTTTTTTCTTAGTAGTTAAGGTTCTCTAGAACCTTTTATAAACAATTTAAAGTGATTTTAAAAAATCAGATGGTGTAAGCAGTTGTGGCTCACTCTACACAATGAATATGTATTTTGTAAAGTAAATGGTATTTCTGGTGTGCCAGTGTAGGTAGTTATTAAAGGAATCATATGTTAAATTTTTTCACAAAGTCGTAGTTATGTATCATTTGTTTGGCAAGTTCTTGAGTTTTATCTGTCTGTGTGTATAAACGGGCTTGTCATATGATTTTAAAGGTTTAATGAAAACCTTTTCTTTTTAAAAATTCCTCCTTACTCTGTTGTGGACTGCGGATTCCAGGGGCTTGTCCTCAGTCTTGGGGCTCCGTGTCTCTCAGTCAGGGGAGTCTGTATCTTAAGTCTGTCAACCTCACTGTGCCTAATTTATATCCAATAACACACACATAAGGACTTTGGAGCTTTATAGTTTATAAACAATAATCAAGCAGTTGTAAGAATTAATAAAACTTCCCAAATGAAGAGTGAAGTGAATGACATAAAGATGAGTAACTTAAAACAATTGCTTCAGTAAAATGCTGCTTACTTACCAGGCTAGACTCATGTCAGAATGTCTGAGTTCTGCTTCTCCCACTTCCCAGCAATGTGACTGAGAGCAAATGACTTAACCTTCCAGGTGCCACTATCTCAATAAACAGGAAAGGGCAGGATTCCATCATTCTTGTATTTCCAGCAGTCTGGGCTGCCACCCCTCAGAGTGCAGCCCTGTTGTGGTGGCCACTCTAACTTGCCATTTCCCTGGTGATGTGAGACCTGCTCAGCCTTTCCTGTTCTTATGCATTCTCAGGTAATTCTTTTAAGTAATGTCCTCTTCCCTGAACTTACTTGGAGAGGGACTTCTCCTCATGGTAATTGTGTGACGTGTTCATTTTGTGACAATTTTCATTGAGTTGTACACTTAGGATTTGGATGTTTTATTGTATGTGGGTTAAACTTCAATTAACAAATATGTTTCTTTCATTTTTTAAGGCCTTTCTGCCCTCAGGGCAGGTCTTTTTCAGAAATACCTCTTTGAATCACACAGCTCTTCCCATCCTTTCCCCAGCCTCTGTCTATCCATATTCTAAACTAATTTATGTCCAGTGGTTTCTCCCTTCCTGACCACACTCTAATTCTCCCAGTTTCTAGCACGAGGCAGATCACACAGGTCCTTAAAAAGTCTTTGGTTGATTCCTAAGCCCTTGAGCATTTTGCTTGTAGACCTTAGAGTTATGCTGCAGATCAATGCTTTTCACTTTAAAGAGACTGTGAATCACCTGGCTTCTTAAAATGAAGATCTTGATTTAGTGGCTCTGGGGTGGGCCTGGATTCTGCATTTCTGGTAGACTTTCAGGTGGTGGGGTTGCTGCTGTCTACCAGACCACACTTTGCAGAGCAGGCTTGTAGAGACGGTAACTAGATAGTGCCTGAACAGCAAATGTTATCATGAGTTATTCATGTGAATTTCATATAAAGTGGCTATGGTTAAAGGAACTAGACTTGGAGTTTTATTCCTTTAATTTAAGCATTTTTGGTTGTGTTTTGCTTGATATAAATCTGCTATTTATATTTGGCCAGTAGTGCAACATTAAAAAACTTCCTTTTTAAAAATCAATGATTTACACACATACTCATGCATGCAAAAGTGCATAAGTAATGATAGACGCCTCCCCGCCCTTTCTGTCATCATAGATTAGATCTGTGATCATAGATCTGAAAACATGGCCTATAATGAGATTTATTTTTTAATGATTGAGATTTGCTTTATTGGCTGAATGTGTGGTCTCTTTGTAATAGTTGAAAATGGGCTTAAGAGGAATATATATTCTGTGATTGTCAGATGCAGGGTTCAGTATTTGTCCATTAAATTGACATTCATTGTTCCCTTCAAATTTTCGTGGTTTTACTAAATTTTTGCTTGCCAAACTTATCAGTTATTCAGTATGTTATGATGTCCCCCTCTGATGGTGGATTTGTCATTTCTTCCTGTAGCTCTAGTAATTTTTGCTTCTTATATTTGACGTTATTTTATTTTGGCATATAGATTTAACATTTTTTATATCTTCCTAGAGAATTGAATCTTGAACCTTTTATCGTTATTACTGATCCCCTTTATTCTTAATAATGCTTTTGTCTCAAAGTCTTTTTCATTTAAAAATAAAATACCTACCATAGCTTTATTTTAGTTAGTATTGGTTGCTGTATCTTTTTATATCTTTTATTTTCAGCATTCTGTGTCCTTGTGTTTTAGATGTTTCTCTTATAAACAGCATTTAGTTTTTGTTTTTTTTAGAAATCCATTTCTCAATCTTTTAGGTAGCAAATTTATACCATTTACATGTATTGGTATTACTAATATATTTGAACTTATTTCTACCATTTTACTTTGTGTTTTCTCTGTCTTGTTTTTTTCTGTGCCTTTTGTCTTATTTATTTTCTTTTTCTAATTTGAATATTTTTGTTAAATCCCTTCTCCTGCTCTTCCCCACTACCCTACCCCTACCCTCCTTGAACACGGCAAACTGGTTGGGAAATTTAGTCTTTCTGTTGTTTTAAATTGCCCTTGTATTTTTACTTAAATCTTCCTTAACAAATCCTACATATATTCACTATATTTTGTTTAACTTTAAATTTAATATGTTAACCTCTGCCCTGAATAATACTTTGTGAACACCCAACCCAGTTCCTGATTTGTATACTATTATTATTTAGTATTGTAGTTCTATTCTTTTTTTAAACCTACCACATTACACATTATAATTGTTTTTTTATATTGACAGGTTTTGTTTAGAGTTGCCTACATATTTATAAAAATTCTCTATTCAGTGGAAATACATCAATCTGCATGGTGCTTTCCTTTACGCTGTGGTTAGAATAAAAGGTAAAATAGGTTGAGTGTTGAGATGGGCCTGATTTTCTTTCATTATAATATCATATTGTTTATGAGTTTATCCAAAATAATGTGAGACAAATAAAATGTGTGTTAGTTTTGTCCACACTTTTCTGCTAAGTGGATCTCTGAAAACAGTAGATCCTGTTCCCTATTGAGCCTCAGTTCTTAGCACATCAGATCAATGACTGTCAAAGATGCAGGGCCGGATACAGGAGGAATCCGCCTAGCTCAGCTTTCGATATTAATCTGTGCTCCTTTTTGTATTTTCCTCTGTTCTCAGTTATTTTTATAGAGTAAAAAAAAACCTAGGTTTTGTTTTGTTCTTTTTTTAATTTTTTACCAACACTTTCATTTTAGCCCACAAACCTGGGTGTTGGCTTTCTGACTGCCCAGAAGTGTACTCTGGAAAAGTTCCTTAATTTTTTTAGCCTCCAATTCCTCATCCATATAATGGGATTATCATATCTACCTTATAAGAGTTGTTTTGAGGCTTATGTGAAATAATGGATATAAATGAAATAATAAGTGTTTAGTGTAGTCCCTGGTAAAGATCAGGTACTCAATAGCTGGTTGTCCAATCCCACTGCTTTCTCTTTTTCCTAGAAATTTTTGAAAAATTTGTATTTCAGGGTTGCCCTGCCATAATATCTACACCTCTTTCTTTGTTTAAAAAAGTTATTGTGGAATATAATATACATATAAACAAGTAGGTAAGACAAACTTGTAATGCATAATTATCAAATGAATACCATGTGGCCACCACCTAGGTAAAAAAACAGAACATTTCCAGCACTGAAGAACCCATTCCCACCCCATATTCTTTCATAATTCAGACTTCCTTCTTCCCTACCAGTGAGACCACCATGCTGACTTTTGTGCTAATTATTTTATTACTTTACAGTTTTATCATCCATGTATACATCTATAAACAGTACAATTTAGTTCTGTTTATTGTTGAAGTTTTCATAAATAGAAGCACATATATAATTTTCAGGTTGCTGCTTTTATTCCACATTGTGCTTGGGAGATTCATCTATGAAATTTTATATAGCTTTATCATTTTCTTTGCTATATAGTATTCCATTTTATGGATATCCTTGCTCTCCATAAGTATAAAATAAAAATATAGCTAACACTAATTGAATACTTTCTATGTGGTAGGTGCTGATATATAACGACTGTCTCATATAACCTTATAATGTAGGTGCCTTTATTATTCTCATTTTACATATGGAGAAACAGAGCCATACAGATATGAAATAACATGCCCAAGGATTAGAACCAACTAATCTATTTTATTAATAGATATCTACTCTAGAACCCACAAAGTTGATTAATCTCATTCATAGTTTTCAATTTGTTCTATTAGTTACTTGATTTTGGATTAAGTGGATATTCTGGCTCTTCCATAAAACCTAGCATTTTTGTTTTAATTCTAGTAGGTAAGAACATCTTCCTTCACATCATCACTTTGCGCTGCAAAGTCTCTTTGGGCTCTTTGTACTTTTACTCTTGGAGTCTTTTTAAAATATTGCCACCAAAATTATTGCCCTAGTTTTACCATTCAGATTTGATTCAAATCAGAATAATTTTGCCATTGAATTTTATTCACAGCCTCTTCCCAGGCATTCATTCCTAATTCAAGCCTTCTGCTTCTTTGTTGATGACTAGTATCCTTTTCTCCTTCATTCCTTTCTCCTCTCCATTCACAGCCATTTTTGTGCTTGTGGATACCTCTCTCTTTTTCTCTGATTGTATACATTTTTGATGCCATTGACCTTGTCCCTTGAAGGTTTCCTCCCTTCCAAAGTTTTTTAAGGATAGATCACCAGTGAAGGACTTAAAAAGGATTAGGAATGACAACTGTAGAGTAGTTTGATATGTTTTAGGTCTGGATTTTGTTGATTCAGTGATTCCACAGATATATACAGAATTATTTGCTAACTATACATTTTGTGTAGCTGGTTTATTTTTATTCACCATACCTCATCCCCTCCCCGAAAAAGTGAGATAAGCATTATTGTCACCATTTACAGGTGGAGAAACCAGTACTAAAGGAAGTTAAACAGCTTGGCCAAGTTCAAAGAGCTTATGTGTGTAGCAAAGCTGGGCTTCAAACCCAGGTCTTTGCACTCTCAGCTCAGTGCTTTCTCTTTTATCACAGCAACCGCTTTGAAATTGTAAAGGGAAGGAGAATAAATCATTTGTTTGTTCCTTCTTTAATTTCATTTCTTCCTTTTTCTTTTTTTTGTAACCAATGAACATTTATTGAGCATTTACCTTATGCCAGGCACAGCACTAAGCTCTGGAAATTGCAAAATGAATAACGTGTGGGTCTGTCCTTGACAAGCCCGTGGTTTAGGAGATGTGTAAAGCAATGCCATCTCCAATGCTTGGTGCTACTATTGGAGGTGTGGCTGGCTTTTCAGGAAGCACCCTAGAGGTTGGAGATGGTCTCAGAATGTTTCTTAGAGGAGGAGTTGGCCATATACACTTGCTGGAATTAGTTTTTTTACAACAGTTTTAAAAATACTTCTTAGCATTTTAACTTCCTGTTTGTGAACCTACAGTGGCCTTGATATAGCCTCTGAAGGCCAGCATCATTTCTCTGCTCTCTGGCTCAACACCGCTCTTGTCAATACTTTCCAATTGCTTTCAGACTAAGGGCACTTGCAGACCACACCCTACAGGTGACTCCCACTTCCTGGCTTCTCTGTCCAGGTACCTGCTGTTCTTTCCTCCTAGGAATGTTCACCTACAAAGCCATATTCTCTACTAATCCACATCACGTTCTCGTTAAAATCTGACTTAATGTGTTTCTAGACACCCTTTCTCTTTAGATGCATTTGATTCTTAATAATTATTTCTTTCTCTCAGACCTATAATTTCTTCCATTCTAGATCAGAGTTTTCTTATTGTCACATAGTATTCAAATACTTTCTTTAGGCCAGTTTTGCTACCATTCAATTATAATGACTCTTCTAACCTATAGTGTTTTATATTAGACAATGCGTATTCATTTTGATATTTTAAAATCATTTATGACCTGCCATGTTGTTATTAAGACTTAAAGTTTTTTAGATAAACACCCTCCCTGCTCTTTCATCCCTCCCTCCATCCCCAGCTTCTGGCAACCACTAATATTTTTATTATCTCCATAGGTTTGCTTTTTCCATAATGTCATGGAGTTGGAATCATCCAGTATCTAGCGTTTTCAGATTGGCTTTTTCACTTAATAATATACATTTAAGGTTCCCTCATGTCTTTTCATGGCTTGATAGCTCATTTCTTTTTAGTGCTGAATACTGTTTCATTGTCTCGATGTGCCATAGTTTACTTATCCATTAACCTACTGTAGGGCCCACTGGTTGCTTCCAAGTTTTGGGAAGTATGAATAAAGCTGTTGTAAACATCTGCATGTAGGTTTTTGCATGGACATGTTTTCAAGTCTTTTGAGTAAATATCAAGGACCAAGTTTTCTGGATCATATGGTCCAGAATGATCCAGAATAAGTTTAGTTTTGTAAGAAACCACCGAACCGTCTTCTAAAGTGGCTGTATCCCCATTTTGTATTCCCATCAGCAATGAATTAGATAGAGTTCCTGTTGCTCCACATTTTTGCCAGCATTCAGGGTGGTCAGTGTTCTAGATTTTGGGCATTTTAATAGATGTATAATGATATCTCATTTTTGTGTCCATTTGCATTTCCCTGATGATATATGATGTGTAGCATCTTTTCATATGTTTATTTGCAATCTGTATATCATCTTTGGTGAGGTGTCTGTTCAGGTCTTTGGCTCATTTTTTTAAGTGAGATTGTTTTCTTATTATTGAGTTTTAAAAGTTCTTTGTATATTTTAGATAACAATCCTTTATCATATATGTCTTGTGCAAATATTCTCTCCCAATCTGTGGCCTATTTTCTCATTGTCTTGATAATATCTTTCTCCAGGCAGAAGTTTTTAATTGTAAATTTAGCTTATTTATTTCATGGCTTTTGCCTTTGGTGTTGCATCTAAAAAATCACTGCTATATGCAGGGTCATCTAGATTTTCTTCTATCTTATCTCCTCAGAGTTTTTTGGTTTTGTGTTTCTGCAATGTCTCATAAACAGTTTGAATAGTACTTCTGATATAGGCCTGAGCTCTGTGCCACTTTGTGCTGTCAGTATGACCTTGGGCAAGGCACTCAGCCACCCGGAGTCTCTCAGCCTTTCCATCAAAGACATGGTGGTGGTACCTACGTCCTGAGTTAAATGGTGGGAGTGAAAATGCTGAAATGTGATGCACTGGGAGGTTTTGATTTCTTTTTCCCTGCTCCCTCCCCACCCCCAACATTTTCTTTTCACAATAGTGAGTGATTCCATGCACTGTGATGCTCTTTCAGCCTTGAGGGGACTTGCATCCTCTCCTCTGTTTCCACTGCCACACTTCCTGTGGTTTGCCACCACTCTCTCTCATCAGGGTTACTGCAGCAGCCTCATATATGACTCTTTCTGCTCTCAGCTCACCCTCTTCCAGTCGGTCCCCCATGCTGCCACAAAGTGATCTTTCTGAAATGAAAATGGGACCCTGCTCTCTAGACAAAATCCAAACTGGTTAATGTGTTTTATAAGACCCTTCGTAATCTGGCCGCTGCTCATCCCTCCTCTTATTTCATTCAGCTGCTAACTCACGAGGCTGGCTGTGGCCACGCAGCCTGCAGATAATGATGATAGCCCCCTGCCTGGATCTTTCCTCGCAATCCATCCTCCTTTTGCCTAGTCGTAGTACTCACGGTTTAGGTGTTCATTTGATATAACTTCCTCCAGGAAGCTTTACCTGATACCTTCTAGTCTGTGGTCAGCTCAGGTGTCCTCTCACCCGTCCACCCTTAACTGCCCAAGCACCCTTCACTCCTCCATTATAACAATGTGACACCTAACTGAAATCGCCTGTGTGTGGCTGTCTGGGTTGTTTATTGCACTGTTTCAAGCACTCATCCCTGTGCCTGGCACCTAGCGCTGCCTGAGTGTGGAGGAATGAACCAGTGGATGAATATGAGAGTGCCTGTGTCAGACACAGAAAGCTGGTTTATTTACCGCTAGTCGTACATTTACATTGTGGTCATGGTGTTTACCAGGCTATAATTAACCTTCTTGTCTTTTGTTTTCTTAGCAGACAAAGATATGAGCAGTGCAAGTTATAACCTTTCTTCTGCAACAACGGGCAGCTACTACAGTTGTGTCAGCCAGATCACCATAGGTGAGAAATTGTGTCATTTTGTTTTATAAAAATTGTTATTGCCTGGAATGGGGGGGGGGCGGTGAGGCTAAGAAAGAGAGAGAAGGAAATATAAATGCATAAGCATTTATTTTCAGAATCAGCAATTGCTTGTGGACTCACCTTTCTGGGGCGCCCTCTTGTGGACTCTTACAGCTGTTGCATAGAATTAGAGAAAAAGTCTAGAGAGATAAAAAGTCCCCTCTGTTCTGTAGACCAACTTGTCTTTCCCAACTTTTCATCATTCGCTTTAATCCTTTCATTCATGTATCACGTGTACTATTACACACTTACTATTACAATTGAGTTACTTTTTGAGGATTATATTACTCTATTTTAAAAAGAAATTTTGTATTACAACTGTAAAGAAAATGTGTAGTGAAAAATCTACTTTTTGCTGTTTAAAGAGCATGCTAAGCAGGTGTTAGAGTGATGTTAAAAACCAAAGTGAGACTTCTTCGTTGTTATGATCACTCAACCTTAAACATGGTTTATTTTGGTCAACAAGAGAAGAGTGCCCCTCATTATTTTTCTGTAGGTTGAATCCTTCTCCTTTCCACTTACTTTCAAAATTTTCTTGATTCCAGAATTCTGGGCAGTGACTTAGAGATCAGAAAAAAAATAATGATGATAGCAGACAACATTTATTTTGCACTCATTGTCTGCCAGCTGCTCCTGGCTCCCTACATACATTATTTCACCTAATCAGAACTCAGTGAGGAAGGTACCATTATTTCTCAATGTTACAGATGGGGAAACTTGCTCTTTGCCACCCAGCCAGAAATTAATTACCCAAGATTTCAAACCAGGTCTGTTTGACGTTAAAGCCCATGCTCTTAAACACTATGCCATGATTACTCAAACTCCAGCAATGTGAACCCCTAAAAAAGAAGTAACGATGAACCTCTAGAGTTGAACAAAATGATTTTTATTATAAGGTTACTTAAATATGTTCAAACATAACACTAAGTATAGACATCTTATATACAAAATATAGCCATAAAAATCAAATTTCTAAATTGAATTTGAAACACTGGAATCTAAACAAAAATACAAATTCACCACATTAATTTAATATAATATATGTTATTTTGCTGAAATGCAATCGCTGCTTGTCATGCAATGTGGTACTGGTTGCAGTGGTGAGGTTCTTTGAGTTCAGTATAGTTTTACAGCTAGATATTTTATGGTAACTCTGCCTTTCTTCCACCTTTCTCTGCTCAACCCACTGTGAAATCTGTTAATGCTCACCAATGTGAGGTTATTGGATCTTCATTTGGTACAAATGCACGTTGGTGTATCCATCTCTCTCCCTTTCTCATTCAGTGTACCAATTGGTGCCAACCTGATGGGAACACAAAAGTAAACCAAGGCATTACAGTTAAGGAAGAACTTGGTCCAGAGTATACATATGTTAATTTTTAAGTGACTAACTTTTAAATGAAAAATAAAGGCAATGTAAAAATTCTTGTGGAGAGCTCATGGACCCTGGTTTGAAAATGTTGAGTAACCAAAAATGTTATTCCTAGAGATATTGGTTAAGTAGTGGGAGGTCACATAGGGTTCACAGGTGGACACTTGGATGAAAGAAGATTATTTTGGTGGTGAACAGGGTGGAGTTCACATGGGAGGGTTAGTGGCTGCGACTACAATCTTGACATGAGGCAGAAATGAGAACTAGGCAGGTGGGATAAAAAGGCAGGTCTGGAGGACAAGAGATAGAATTGCTGGTAGGACTGGTCACTGGCTGGATATGGGGATAGACAAGTGTGCCCTGAAGTTTTGGGTCAGGATGACGGAGAGTTGGAGCCATTCCCTGAAGTGTGGAAGCTGGGAAGAGGAGGTGACGGGGACAGGTTAGATGTCTTGGGTTTGAGGTGCTCATGAGACTCCCCACCTCAGAATGGCTCAGAGGAAATTGGAAATGTGGGGAAAATGGTCAGGAGATAAAGATATTGGTGCACAGTTGAATCTTTGGAAGAGGATTCGATAATAAGAGTGAGAGTTAGTTCCTTGAATCAGTACATGGAGATTCAAGGGCCAGTCTCTGGGGGAAGCACAGTTGGGGTAGAAATAATGACAGAGGTAAGAGAACCAAGCAAACACATTTCTTAGAAAGCCCAGAGAATTTCTGGAAGGGGAGATGGAGGAGGGTGAAAGTTAGAGTCTGCCCTGGTGACATCCTGAGAGCCACGTTAGCGGATGGTGGGATGGGAGCCAGGCTGCAAAGCTCTGAATAAGGAAGGATGGACTGTGAGTGGAGACTTCCCTTTTACGATACTTTTCAGTGGAAGTGGAGAGTTAGAGTGTAAGGATGACATCATAGCTAACACTTTTGGGGAGCTTTCTTTTTGCTAAGCACTGTTCTAAGTACTTTTCCCATATTTATTCATTTACTCTTCATGAAAATCCTGATTTGTAGTGTTATTTTCCCCATTTTACAAATGAGGACACCGAGTTTCTGAGAGTTTAAAGTGTTGCCTAAGGACACATGGGGTAGCAAGGGCTGGGATCCGAGCCCAGGTACGTGAGCTCCTGTTGGATGATATTCTTGTTACCTGCCATCTTGCAGACTTGGGCCAGGGGCTCTTTCCTGGTCCAGTCAGCTGTAGCTACCAAGTCAGGGTGTTGGATTGAATTGTGTCCCCCAAAAAGGTATCTTGAAGTCCTAATCCCCAGTACCTGTGATTGTGACCTTATTTGGAAATAGGGTCTTTGCAGATGTAATCAAGTTAAGATGAGGTCATACTTGATTAGGGTGGGCCCTAATCCAATGTGACTGGTGTCCTCAAAGAAGAGAAGAGACGCAGAGACATACAGGAAGAATGCTCTGTGACAGCAGAGGCAGAGATTAGAGTGCTGCATCTACAAGCCAGGGAACACCAAGTGTTAACAGTAACCAGAACATGGAACGGGTTGTCCTCTAGAGCTTTCAGAGAGAGCATGGCCCTACTGACACCTTATTTTAGACTTGTAGCCTCCAGTGCTGTGAGAGAATAAGTTTCTGTTGTTTTAAGCAACCCTGTTTGGGTACTTTGTCACAGCAGCTGTAGAAAACTAATCTCTGAAGGGAAGGTGGATATGACAGATACTTAATCTTCTCCGAAGGTGGAGGGGTATCCAGAGGGCCTTGAATACTCCCTCAGTTCCCTGACTCAAATGGGCTGAAACCATAAGGAAATTTATTATTTCACCTAACAGGAAGACCAGAGGCAGGCCTGTCCTTAGGATGGGTTGATTAAGCTGCTCGATGATGTTGCGAAAGACCTTCTCCCCTCTGCCTTCCTTGGTCAGTTTGTCTTCGTGGTGGCAGCCAGATGGCTGCAGTGGTTCCGGGAGTTGCATTCAGACATGACTATGACCAGAGGGAAGGGAACTTTGGTGCCTTCCTCAGGCCTTCACTTGAGGGACTCCTCAATAGACCCCTCCTAGCTCACTAGGCGGGACTGGGTCCCATGGCCATCCTTGAACCAGTCACCAACAAGGGAGATGGCATTATCTTGAGCCCCTCCGGCCCATCTGAGGCTTTGGATGGGGAGGGGATGGGAATGAGCTCCTGCTTCCCTGAGTCACAGGGCCACGTGGGGGTGGGACGGATTCTCAGATGAAATAGAGGCTCTGTTGGGAGGAAGGATGGGGGTAGATTCTGCACAGGCAACTGCCCACAGTCTGTTCACTACAAAGCACTTTTGCAATATTTATAGTAAAAGCTGAAAATAATTTACAACCTTAGACTCAAGGTACTAGAGGGAGGACAGATTTCTTTGGATCATCCAAGGAGTTCTTCCTAAAAGACTCATTTGTTTTCTTTCATCCCCTGCACTTCAGTCCTCTTACAGAATAGTCATCTCACACAGAAGCATCGCATTTGTGAGGGTATTCCATTGAAGAAAACAGCACAGGTGTGGATTTCCTGTTAATGTCATTCCTGTAGAAAACTATGTCTGCCCAAAGTGGAGTTGCTAAAAAAAAAAAAAAAAAAAAAAAAAATCCAAGGAACAGAAAAAGGATTCTTTCTGAAATCATTCTGTTTATCCATGAGACACTTGAATAGCTCCTTGTTTTCTGGTAGTAAATTCACATTTTACCCATGTAGGAGAGATTTAAGAACCTTATACTTAATTAATATTATTTTTTTTATTTTTATTTTTTTTTGAGACAGAGTCTCACTCTGTTGCCTGGGCTAGAGTGAGTGCCGTGGCGTCAGCCTAGCTCACAGCAACCTCACACTCCTGGGCTCAAGCGATCCTCCTGCCTCAGCCTCCCGAGTAGCTGGGACTACAGGCATGCGCCACCATGCCCGGCTAATTTTTTTTTTTCTATATATATTTTTAGTTGGCCAGATAATTTATTTCTATTTTTTAGTAGAGACGGGGGTCTCGCTGTTGCTCAGGCTGGTCTCGAACTCCTGACCTCGAGCGATCCACCCGCCTCGGCCTCCCAGAGTGCTAGCATTACAGGCGTGAGCCACCGTGCCCGGCCAATACTATTTTTTTCTCAAGATAGCTGACAATTTGGGGTATTCCTTCTATGTCTTCCTTAACAATTTTGGGTCCAGCGGGTGCTGGTGTTGACGTAGAACTCAAAGGGAACTGAGGCCCCTGTTCCCACCTCCGTCCCCAACAAGGGACGCGATGGGGGTGAGGGAGGATGTGCAGGCTGTCAGTGCTACCAAGGCAACCACATTCCTGTTGCTTGCCTCTTAGACGTCAGCTGGTCCCTTGGATGGTTGTCCCTTCAAAATATTTTGATCTCATTGCTACTTTTAAATTGAGACTTACATTTATATCCCACTGTAATTATGGAGATATTATCATAACTCATTTGTGTCAATAACATGGATTAAAATATTTGCTGATGAACTCCATTTCTGGAGTAAATGATGTGGTAATTTCCTGAATTAGAAAAAGAATTGTTAGCTTTGTGAACTATATCTTTTCAAAATTAAGAATATGCTATAAATTAGCTATCATTTTACATAAGAAATAGTGAAACCTGAAATCTTAGAGTCCAGAGTCCTTAGAGACTTTTATTTTTGGAGGGGAAGAACATATATTTATTTACTAAGTGCTTATGATGAATCAGGCACTATATATTTTATGTATTTATTTTATTGTATATATTTAAGGTATGCAACATGATGTTTTGATATACAAAGTGGAATGATTACTTCAGTCAAGCAAATGAACATATCCATCATCTCACAGAGTTACCTTTTTAGTGTACAGGTAGTAAGAACACCTAAAATCTACTCTCTCAGCAAATTTCTGGTATACAATATGGTATTATTAATTGTGGTCCCCATGATGTATATTAAATCTCTAGACTTATCCATCCTACATAACTTAGCTGCAACATGGTGCCCTTTTATCTACATCTCCTCATTGGCCACTGCCCTGGGCCCCTGGTAACTATCGTTCTATTCTCTGTTTCTGTGTGTGCAACTTTTTTTTAAAAAAAAAAGATTCCATATATAAGTGAGATCATGTAATTTTTTTAATCTGTGTCTGGATTATGTCATTTAGCATAATGTCCTCCAGGTTCATCCATGTTGTTGCAAGTGGCAGGATCTCCTTTTTCAAGGCCAAATAATATTCCATTGTATATGCATATCACAATTTATCCATTCATCCGTCAATGGACAATTTGTCCTTAGAGACTTTTAAGTATATGCTTTCACGGTGTGCTCTATTCTGTATCATGACTCCAGAGGAGCTTGGGAATATGGAAAGAGAAGAGAGACTTAAGCAAGTTTCTGAAGGAAGCAATAGGCAAGGGGAAAACATGGTCCTGTAATTATTCTTCTGATAGAAGGATTCTCTGGTATAAATACAAGGCAATAAATTTTCAAATTTTTAATAAGAACCTAATGGAATATCAACTTAAATAGAACATTCTGGAATTTCATGGCCCAGTCTTTTTTCATTTCTATGGCCCAGTCATTTCTATGGACTGTCTTGGGAGCTATGGGAGATTCAAAAGTATTGATCACAAACAAATGTGCATCAGAGGGTTAGTCCAAGAAACACCATCAGGTCTGGTCCTGGAGCTGGTGGCATTCTGTTCAGTCTTTTGTAGCATCTTCTGGCTCCACTAAAGTTCTGAGCATTGAGAATTTGTGTTCTCATTGGTTATTTCCAGGGGCTTCATATGCCTCACTTGAAGGATTCACTCACATTCACTGCATTGCTCTTAGTCACCTTTTAGAAGGTGACCAACCAAGATGAACTGAAACAATTCGGTCCGTGTGTCTTCAGCATTTCCCTTTCCTCACGCAGTCCTCTGTGAAAAATAAATAATCTAAGAGCGATTTGTCAGGGAACAGGCCTGTTTCCGGCTCCCAGAATGCCTCTTGGTTCTCACTCGCTTGGTGAGAAAGTGCGGCCTGGTGGCCCAGAGCACCTGTGTTGACTTCAGTGAGCCTGGGCTTGAATCTTGACTGTTATTTCTGTGTAGCTATTGACCTCAGTAGTTATAATGTCCCTTAGCCTCAGTTTCCTCCTCCTTCAATGGGAATAATAGTCCCTGCTTGACAGGATTATTGTGAGGCTTAAATGAAGTGATGCTGGTAGGTCCCTTGGCACCGTGCCAGGAAGTGTCAGATAGTATTGTCATTTTTAATGGATTTATTATTTTGTGACAGTGAAGTAGATTGTTCATTCCTAGGCTAGGACTTCTGTGTGGATGAATTCCATATTTATGACACTGGTCCCATTTCTCCTGATCCTTATTTCCATTTTTTTTTTCAGCTTCCTGCCAGACATTGCCATGTAGATGTTTCCACGAAAGCTCAAACACCTTATGTTTACAAACACACTAGAACCTTCCTCAGCCCATGCAAAGCCAGTACTTATGATTGCCACAGTTACTGCGAGGAAATCACCATTCTCTTTGTCATAATTCTCTGCCAGTGAGGGACAAAGCTACCTGGTGGCAAGAAACTCTTTTTTCCATGTCAGCATGGCGTATCTCTCTGGATGTCTTTTCCTTTCTTGATGCCAACACTCTAATTTGGTCCCTTAATATTAATAACTCTCACCAGGCCCCTACTCAATAACCTCTCACCTTGTCTCTTTGTTGCCAGTGTTTAGGAAGAATTCAGGGAACAGTGGGTATCTGTTGGGTGTCAGCCCTGAGCCTGGCCTTATGCTAGGTACTGGTGAGAGGGGAGTGAGGAAAAGAGCCAGATGGAGAAAAACTGGGAGGGGGGTTCAAAAATGACTAAGACAGTTTCTAACCTGAGGGGTGCTCCATTCACAAGGCAAACACACATAGAAAGAAATAAAACTTGGCTGTTAAGTGTGGGCAGAGACAGTCTGTTACGTACCTGTGTTCAGGTGATTCCCAGCAAGGCGTGTGAGGCCTGCCCCAGACACCATTGTTCAGTCTTCAGAATCCATGCAGGCCTCATCTCTTCTTAGCCCCTGTTGGTTTTTCTGGGTTCCTCAATATGCCCTCCCAGATCTGGACTTCCTACATTCCTAGTCCTTACATTCCAGCACCTTTCACTGGGCATCACTAGGGAGGAGGTGACAGCTTAGGGGAGTCATGAGAGGCTTCCCAGAAGAGGTAACCACCAGAGGAAGAAGTAACAGATGGTTACCTTTGTTGCCATTAATTTGATAATAACAGTCTTCACTTTGCAAACCTTTAGGGATAGTAGTTTGCCTGCCAAATGAAATCTAGTTTTCTTATCTTAGCATTTAAGGTCTTCTGTCAACTGTCTTGTACCAACCTACCTTTCCATTCTTGTTCTTTCTGACTGCACCTATTTTCCTATATTCTGTAACTAGGTTGCAAATGCAATGGCCTGCAGAGCCTGGGCATATAAGGCAAATGAGTGAAGCAAGCTGGGAGTACGGTATTAGGGAGTGGTGGAGACTGTGGCAGATTGGAACTCCCTTACTCTACCTCAGGGAGTGGCCGCTATCATTGTTCCAGCTGGCGGTTGCTGGCCATGTGGGAATGTGGTCCCTTGTTGCTTTATTTCCAGGAGACGATCAAAAGATTTTTCAAGAGAAGCCAGAAAGCTGTATTTTTGTGAGAATGCCCTAGAATTTTATTGTTGTCAATTTTAATTCACATTTACAAAAAGGAATGGGTTAAAAAAATCACATCTGCAGAATAGATTTGTCCCTCTAGCCTCCAGGCTGCAAACTGTAACTGTCTCTAAGGCCAAATTCATGTCACCTTCTCTACGACTTAGTCCCTCCATCTAGAAGGGCTCTCTCCCCTGAACTCCTAAGGGACACTTTCTATCCTACTTTAAAACCATTTCTTTCATCTTGCTTTGTGCTGTAGTTAGTTGGAGTTTAGGGAAAAGAACATATATTTTGGAGTCAGATCTGGGCTTAAATTCTGCCTCTGGCACTTACTGGCTGCTTGATCTAGGGCAAGTTGACATCTAGTTTCCTCGTCTTTAAAACTGAAATAGTAATAGTCCCCTTGTACAATTGCTATAAGGATTAGAGATCAGTTATGCAGAGTGTCTAGCTTATAGTAGGCCTTTAATAATTTTTTTATTATGGGAATATAATAAAATTATAATTTTAATAAACATTTTTCATAATAAAAACATCATTTATTAGACTTTGAGCTCCTTGAGGGCAAAGAGTGGGTGCTTAGCATGTGCTTAGTAAACATATGTTGATTAAGTGAACAAGATCCATCAAGTGTGATGATACTTTATCTGTTTATTATAAACATGTGTCCTTATCTCAAGTGGTGTTTGATTTGAAACAAAATCACAGCTAAGACTTTTGGGAAATACAAACACAAACACAGCATAAGGCTTTTCTTGCTGCTACTGACCTAATGTGCTTTTCTCACCAGGTTATGATGTTGCTGGGCCTGTTGCAATTGGGCTCACCCACTGGAAAAATCCGTACGCACAAGGCAGACCCACCCTCCCATCAGATCTGCCTCTCTTCATCTCCAAAGATGCAGGCATCCCTGTGTACCACCGATCTTTCACCCGCAAGACTGACCTGGCCACGCCTTTGTCTTGTCCAGCCTCACTGTCCATCACTCCAGTGCCTTCTTACAGCAGCAGCAGCCAGGAAACCCTGAGTCAAGACACGACAGGTAACAGTGTTGGCTTCCTGTTGGAGATTCAGGACTCGGTGTATCTAAGGTTCCTTCATGCATTTGCCCACTGACCAGATTGCATCTGCAAGTCTTCTTGTGTGATGCTGTGGACTTCAATAATACCACCATGTTCACTGGCCTTTAATAGCTTGGTTATACCAGCAGGAAGGTTGGATGTGTTTAGAAATATTCCACCTAAGTGCTAGTTCTATTTGGTAAACTGTCATCTGGAAATCAACTCTGAATCAGAATTCCAAGTTCTTTCAAGTGGCTTTTTTGTTTAATTTCTCCAATGCTCTGTGTAGTGACAAGATATCTGTCTTAAACTCTCATATTCAAAAAAATCATCAAAAAGTCATTTTTGAATACCTTGGTTAATACCAGTTCATGTTGCTCCACTAAATCTGTCAGGGGTTTGCAGACCACTGCCCATGGGGCAAATCTGGCTAGCCACCTGTTTTCGTAGAGCCCAAGAACTAAGAATAGTTTTTATATTTTTAAATAATTGGAAGAAATTAAAAGAATATATTTTAAGACTCATGAAAATTATATAAAATTTAAATTTCAGTGTTCATATTAAGGTTTTTTTTTACCAGGACACAGCCACACTCATTCATTTATGTATTGTCTATGGCCGCTTTTGCATGACAATGGCAGAGTAATTGTGGAATACACCATATGGCTCACAAAGCCTAAAATATTTACCGTCTGGCCCTTTACAGAAAATGCTTGCCAACTGATGATCTATGTGAATCCTTGGAAGTCATGACTTAAACAGTCAGCACAAGAAGAATGCTTACAACACCCTGTCTTAAAATTTATCACTTACAATACATCATACATGAAATCAGCCGTAGAAAGCTCTACCTATGCTAGGGTGGCTAGTTAACTTTTTTTATTTCTGAAGTCTGAATTGGAGGTTTAGATGATGCAAAATCTATCCTGCCACGTTTTTCTTCTATAGAGACAACACTTAGAGATAATGGTTTAGACAGCCAGTTCCAATGTGTGATTCCGACTCTGGAAATAAACGTTTGAAGGTTGGGATTCCATGACACTCAACAGTTCGCAGATGCTGCCACCTAGAGGTGAGATGCTGACATTGCCGAATTCCAGATTATCAAACGCAATCTCTAAAGAAAACAAGTAGGTTGCAGATTTCACTGAATGTTAAGAATCACCTTTGAACTTGTTAAAAATGAATTCCTGGGCCCATCCCAAGAGATGCTGTGTCCATGGTACAGGGTGAGCTTCATCAGCCTGTGTTCTACGGGTTTCCCTTTCCTGGGATTTTGATTCCTGAGGTTCCCATATGTACTTGGCGGACCCCCTCCAAAGTGTCCTTAGTTAAATGGACAGATAGAAATAGAAGAGATTGGTATTAAAGCGTATTGAGGAATATGTTCATAACATTAGCTCTACACATGGAAAAACTAACCACCTTTCTAACTGTCCTGATGAAGGGTTGGTTTGACAGTAGGCAAATCATGATCTGGGGCTTGAAAATTTTTGGTATAGTAAGTTTGAAATCTGCTGGGTTTTGATTTTATCATGAAGTAAAACTGACTCCGGTTGCTTTAGTTTAATAAAATTGGAAGTCAAGAAATAAAGTGTCATCTTTGGCCATGGCAGCTGAAAGGTTATGACATTTTTTAGCAAAAAGTAGTGTGATATGGCAGCTGCCAGATTAAGATTTTATCATGTTTCCCTTTGAGTTGCTTTTTTTCCCCCTCTAGGGCATGATCCTCAGAGGCAATCTGATTTTTGGAGGAGATTTTTATTTTTAACTTGCAGGTTTTCAAAAATAAAATAAGTAAAATAATAATAAAAAAACCCATAATACTCTTCGTTTCTGAGAACTTACCATTACCAATAAAATATTGAATTTTTCCAAGCAACTGTTTATTATTATTATTACTATTTGTATCCTTATAAAATAAGCCTGAACATCTAACAATATACCACACAAGCATGTGATATCATTTTATTATAGAAAATTGGGGATGCTGGTGTCGCTCCTGTAAGTCTGAATTATGGTTTCATATGTAGACAAATTATTGGATTTGTTTGATTTCTAACAGCAATTTATTGATTTTAATATGTACTTTTGTGTGAAAGCTTCTAGTTTCCTTCTTATTGTTTTCTGTTTTTAAAAAAATAAAGTTAATTTTATTATTTATATTTTATTTTTTAAAAATAAAGTTAATTTTATTATTTATATTTTATTTTTTAAATAAAGTTAATTTCATTATTTATATTTTATTTTTTGAAAAATAAACTTAATTTCATTATTTATATTTTATTTTTTTAAAAATAAAGTTAATTTTATTACGTATTTTATATTTTATTTTTGCTTCTGTTCCTAGTTAGAAGAAAACTCTGGGGTGTGAGATAAGTCAGTTCAACTACACCAGAATATCCTATCAATTCAAAACTTTGCAGGCATCCCTTTATAATTCTAAGCTATCTTTCTTCTCTATAAACTTTAGGACTGATGTAGAGGAGCTAACAAGTTTCAGGTATAATATGATGCACAACTGTTTATTGTTGGAATTTTCTTACATTTAAGAATTTCCTAAACATATTTAAAAATTATTTTCCCATTTTATAACCACCTACCACTCTACAATTCTAGAAGGAATGAAAAGGACACTAAATGATGAGAGCTTGTTGAGTTTCTCATTTTATTTATCTGTTTTAACTCTTGCCACCATCCTATTCCATCATCCTTTCCCTTCTTGTCTGACTAACTTCTCTTGTATTAGACTTTACTTAACCTCCACTTGCCACAGCCTGTGAAACTTTGCATAGTGGTCCTAGATGCAGTGTTCTTTCCCCATGACAGAGAGAATGTTTTAATCAGTAAATAAACACTAGCAGGTTAAGTTGACAAAACAGTCTCCAGTGTCTGGCCTGCTCTTTCCATCCATCCATCCATCCATCCAATGTACACGAAGTTCTCCCTCTGTGTCATGTACTGTGATAAGCCCTTGGGACAGAAAATTGAATAAGGCATCACCCCTATCTCAGGGAGCTCAGAGTCTAGCTGAGGAGACAGATAAGTAAACCAAGTATTCTAATTTGGTGTGATAAATGTTAAGATAGAAGATTTCACATTAAGTGATCGCATACACACTTTTTGTTATTAAATTATTTAATATACTATTAAAAATATTAATGGTATTAAAATATTAGTATGTCATTAAAATATTAGTAAAAATATATTGTGTGTGAAAGATATTATTATTTCTCCAATTAAAAGACGATAAATTTGAGAGAACCATAGGAGGAAAGTTTGGAAACTGTCTCTATCTCAGACATTCTGTGTAGGTTTAATACCCAATTTTTGACACTGAACTTTATAACCTGCATCACCACCACCTCACAACTCAAATTTTGATCACTCCTGTACCCCCAGCTGATCCTCAACCACTCTCTTCCTTTGTATTTAATTCCCAGCTGCATGCTGATGCCCCAAAGAGATATTTCCATGTCTAATTTCTCTGACAAGTTTTAGATGTGTATTTATAACTATCTGCTGGACCTTTCAACCTGCCTGTAACCCAGATGTTTCAAAATTTATGTGCGCTGAATAGAACTTTATTCTGGTGGCTCTCAAAAGTTGAAGTTCCTACTCTGTTTAATGGTGGTACAGTCCGTTGGCTTAGTTGGAACTGCTACAACAAATATACCATATAGTCTTTTCAGCATACCCTCAGATTATGGAAAGAGAGTGAGCTAGTGCTCTGGCTTCTTCTTATAAGGGCACTAATCCCATTCATGAGGGCTACACCCTCATGACCTAATCACCTCCCAAAGGCCCTATCCCCAAACACCATCACATTGGAATTGAGATTTCAACATATGAATTTTGGGTATATACACAGTCCATTGCATCATCCAGACTCCCAAGCCAAAAGCGGGGTGTCCTCATGCTCTGCTGGCCATCAGCCTCACAGCTAGCTGGCTAAATATTCATTATGTATACCTTAGAAATATCTCTACTTCACAGCTTCTTCTCCATCCCTACTAACACCCTCTCAGCTCAAGCCCTCACTATCTTCACCTGGCAGTTTTGTTACCAGCCTCCCTACATCTTAATTATTCCATGCCCACATGGTTAGCTTTCCCAATTCATCTCCCTTTCTTTCCCTCTCTCCCCTCTCTCCATTTGTTCCTCTTCCTCCTACCTCCCCATGCTCTCATTTCAAAATTTCTCTTCCTTCTCCATTGCCAGTAGAATAAAGTCTAAACACTTCACCTGTGGTACAGGCCCACAGGGCCTTCCTAACTAGCTTTAACTGACTCTCCAGCATCTCTCACCATTCTCTACAGATGCCACATGGTCATTACAGTGAATTCCTTATTGTTGCCTAAATACCCATGATTTTGCACATGCTCTGCCATCTATTTGGATGCTTTTCCTTGTATTCTCCTCCTAAAAAATTCCTTTTTATTCTTCAAACTCAGCTAAGAGTTTCCTCTGAGCTTCCTCTGTGAATTCTTTCCTTTTCTGTCTCAGCATATTTAGACATTCTTTGTTTCCATTGGCAATGATTACACACATCTTGGATTTGGCTCTTATTATACAGCAATATAATTTTTTTCCATATGTTTGGCTACCGCAATAGATGTAAAGTTCTTGAATTAGGAGTTAGTTTCTTAATTTTATATATATACAGATACACACACACACACACACACACACACACACACATATATTTGTCAATGCAGAGCTTGGCATATAGGAAGTATGGTTTCCATGACCATTTAAATTGCAGATTAGACACAGTTAAAGAAAGAATTAGGCCTGGAAGATAGATCTGAAGAAAATTACCACAATGCTAGTAGAGAGAGATGTGAGATACAAAAATGAGAAGGAGAAGGTTGAAATGTGGAAAACGGAAAGTTCACCATACATTTAATAGAAATCCTGTTATGAATTAAATGGACAGAAAGTACATATAGAGAATATTTAAAAAGAGAGTGGCTGAGAATTTCCCAGAATTGATGAGAGACACAAATCCTTAGATTCAAGAAATACAGTGAGTGCCAAGCAGGATAAGTAAAAATAAATCTATATGTAAATATATGGTGAGTTAGCAGAAAACAAACAGAAACATCTCAGAAACAACTTGAGGGAAAAGATAGATTACCTGCAAGTGAGAAACAAACTGTGGATAGACTTTCCAATAGTGATAGAGACCAGAAGACATCAGATTGCTATCTTCAAAGTGCTGAAGGCAGTGAAGGTAAATTCAGAATTCCAAATCCAGCTAAGTGACCATTGGAGAGAGAGGTCAGAATAAGGGCTTTCTTGAAAAAAGACCAGGAAAGTGCATCCTATGCACACATCCTGAAACAATGACAAACAGCCTATTTTAGAAAAGATGGAACTTGAATCTAGAAGACAGGGCTAAGATAAAAGAAACAATGAGAAAAAATATGTATATAAATTCAAAAAGCTCCCTCTAGAAGAATGGTTTTCAACCTGGGATGATTTTGTTTTGCAAGGGACATTTGGCAATGTCTGGAGATATTTTTGGTTGTCAAAGCTGGGCAGGAAGTATTACAGGCATCTCGTGGATAGACACCAAGGATACTGCTAAGTTCTCTACAATGCACAGGACATGGTCCCTAACTCATTGTCCTGTGTTTACTGTCAATTCTCAAATCTCCTTCCCTTCGAGTTTCTCTTCCTGTGTGTTGTATCTTGCCCTTGCAATGGGCTGCCTCCTAAAGGGCATTTCCAGGGCTCTATTTTCTTCCCTAGGGCTGTTCCTGATGAAGTATGTCCTTAGCACCCTTTGATTTCCCCTTTTCGGGTTTCTTTGTGTCCTTTAGCTTTCCATAAATTGTATGTTATGCTGTTCTTAGGCCTTTCTTGTTCACTTATGCCAGTTTCTCAACTTTGGTACTATTGACATTTTGGCTTGAGTAATTCTTAGCTGTGGGGATTGTCCTGTGTATTGTAGGATGTTCAGCAGCATTCCTGGCCTGTACCTAGTAAATATCAGTTGTGACAGCAAAAATATCTCTGGACATTGCCAGATGTACCGTGGGGGGCGAAATCACCCCCAGGTGAGAACCACTGACTTATGCCAATTAAGTCTGGCCCTGTTTTCTAAAGCTCTGCTTAGTGGGAGTAGTCTGATGGTCTAATCATTGAGAATGGGTTCATGGGTGATAATGAGTTTGACCCTATTTTAATAAAAGCTTTTTGCAACCTGTGCCCTAATCACAAGCATGGAGATAATTTCTTTCCAAAGCAGGAGATTTTTCTTCCCCTGAGGATACAGGTGACACCTTTGACACTTGCCCTCCCTCTCCACCATCCTGGCCCTTCTCTGAAATTGTGTCATAAATCAGGCCTCCTCTGTTTGTGTTCAAGACCATTGGTGATCTCCCTGCATCTCCATATGCAGGAATAAGCGAGAACTTGTCCCTTTTGCCTTGTACCTTCCTTCCCCAGTCTCCTGTGTCTCACAACTTTCTGTTTAGTGGTTTCCTGGCAGAGTTGGATTTCAGAAAGAGAAAGTTAATGAATTCCAACATTCCTTATGGCCTTTATAAAATATCTTCCTCATTTGTGAAAAGGAAAGGAGAGGTGAAGTTACTATTCTCATTTCCAGATCACGTCCCAGGAGTCTAACTTTTCCCTGTGTACCTGAAGCCTGAGCACAGTACAGACTTGTCACGAGATGAAAGATGTTCACTCACCTTTCCAGGTGACCTTGTGGGCTTACTGGTACTTCTATACATGTAAGCTCTGAAACTTTGGTGCCCAACTGTGGTGCTGCTGTGAATTTGAAGTATAGAGTATCTTAGAAGAGGTACCCATTTAATAACATGAATTCAATGTCTTTCAACATTGTGACTAGATACTTTCAGAATTGATGCCAAAGGAAACAGGGGGGTTTTAAATTTCAGAGTTAGGGTGCCACAAACAGTGACCCTGCAACCTGAGCTACTGATGTGACCATGAGATGCAGAGTAATCTGACCTCACTGGGAGACCTGTGTGCTCCTTTTCAGAGATACCAGAGACACTCCTTGACCTGCCTCTGAGTGCATACCTTGTGCCCAACCAGTCTAAAAACTTTGTGCTGGTGTGTTAGCCCAGCTAAATCCATACTTCAGACCAGCTACCCTCTATAAAAAGCAGGACCATGTAAATTAGGAAGAGTTCCTAAACCATTATACTTAAAATGGGTTCTTGTAGAAAACATAGAGTTGGATCTTGTGTCTTTATTCACTGTGACAATCTCTGTCTTTTAATTGATGTAGTTAGACCATTCACAAGTAAAGTGATTATTGATATAGTTGAATTAGTATCTGTAATATTTGTAGTCATTTTCTATTCATTGCATTTGTTCACTGTTTCTTTTTTTTTTACCCCTTCTCTGATTTTAATTGAACATTTTACTAATATATGATTTTTTAAAAAAAGGAATGGCATCTACCTCCTTCTCTCTGTGGTTTTAAACATTTTATTTTTGCCAAAATAGCCCTGAAGGGGTGTTTCAATTTTAATCACATGTTATAGAATAAATTTTCTGGTTTGGTTTATATGGGATATGGGTATGAGGGTTAACTTACCTAAGTTAGGAAGTTGTAATAAGTGAAACTACTTGTCAGGGCATTTATATGCTTTTTGGAAGGCGATTTGTGGTTTCCTAGGATGCTGGCTGGGTAGAAGATGTCACAGTAGAAGGGCAAATTTAAGTAGAGGTTGTTCAGGTAAGAGATTGATGTTCTCAGTAGCGGGACAGTGTGCAAAGGGTGATTGCAGGACAGCTGGGGGTAAATGCCTCCTTCACATTTAAGGTTGAGTATTGAATGTGTTATCTGTAGAGGTATTGCTGCACAGTGTAGTTGAGTTTTCTGGGGATATTACTCTGGTATTCCATGGCATCCCATGGGTTAATGGACATTTGTGAGCAAGCCCAGAATCTTAACTACCATGCATATGCTACTTCTCCAAGAGAAGCTGACATCAATTGGGAACTGCCTGCACTTTAGAACTGAGAGAACCATTGGAATCGTTCATTTTGACAAGAGAATTAGCTCATAGAAATAAATCACTGAGCTTTCTTCAAGTTTCCTGTTTTCCTAAATTGGCTATATTGGTCTTTTCAGAATTCAAGGCCATGTCCTGTCGTTTACTGATTCCAGCACAATCTTGTTAATTCCTTCACCATGTGTGGTGGTTATTTAGTTTTAGAAGACTGAAAATATCAATGAATCAGGGAATGACTAATGGTACTTGAGGACAAAGTTGATTAAATGATGTAGCTGTGAGGATTTCTGACATAAGACAGTGAAGGACTTGGATTAAAGCTGTATTGAATCTGATTTGCAAAGAATTATATATTTTAAAATCAAACGGCAAAGATGCTCCAATAAAGTCATCCATTCACTCAGTTATGTAAACTCTTGCTACTCCAAGTGTGGTCCACAAGAGATAAGAGGGCCTGAGTTGGGGTTTAGCAATATACTCCAAAAGGGATGGACGTGAGGGAACTTTTGGAGATAGCTTCAGTAGCACTTGGTGATTAACAGGATGTGGTATAGGACTGAATGGATATCCCAAGTATTTCCAATAAAGTTAAAATATACCAAGGCTTCATAGTTTAGGGCAGTGATTTCTCAAACTCTAATGTGAATATAAATCACCTGGGGGTCTTGTTAAACTGCAGATCCTTATTTAGTAGGTCTGGGTTGTTGGTGATGAGATTCTGCATCTCTAAGGAGCTCACAAGTGATGCTGATGCTGCTGGTTGTGGAGCTCAGAATTTAGCACAAGACACAGCAAAAATATTATACCAAAGAATTTATGGTCTCTAACAGGTAGGTGCCATGAAGGAAAGGAATAGTCCTCTTCTTAAAGATCCTTGGCTATATTGTTTTTATCAAAACAGGCTTCTGAATTCCCAAAACAGAATTCTTTAAAGGACATTTATTTGCTTTACCGCCAGTTGTAAGTAGGAGGTCTGCTTTATATCCTTTATGAGAATATTATTGTCCTGTGAGATATAAGTGTTCTAGTTTTTCCATAGACATTATTTAGATACAAAAATCCCAACAACCAGGGTACTGACTCTAGAGGGAACTTAGGTCTATGGCCATACCACCTTGAATGCACCCGATCTCGTCTGATCTCGGAAGCTAAGCAGAGTCGGGCCTGGTTAGTATTTGGATGGGAGAGGGAGTTTAGCTCTCTTACTTTTGATTCCCGGGAAATAGATTCTGAGCCAGAGATATGCATGCAAGAAGTTTACTGGGTGCCTTCGGACTCTAGGAGGAGGTAAAAAAAAATTTACTGGGAGAGCCCTTGAGATCAATGTGTATGGGTGTGGGCAGAGGGAAGATTTGAGCTGTGAAGATACACACACAAGGTCTCAGCCATCACATAGGGAGATCTGAAGCTGGAACAGTCCTTCAACATTGTCCCACAACAAAGCTTTTGTACCGTCCCATCGTTGTCTGGATGCGAGCTGCTACAGGAAGGGGTGTGCTCCTGGGGAATTCCCTTTGAGGGCAATGCCCTGAGATTCAGCTGGCAGCCCTCAATGCCAGCACTTGCAGTGGCTAGGGGAATGCAGTGGGGCACTGCAGCCTCCACTACATCAGCTGGCAGAAGTGAAGTGATTAGGAGGATATAAATGGGAAAGCAAGTTGGCGAGCACAGTGGGATTCTCAACTCAACCACAAGGGTGGTGAGGGTCTGAGGCTTTTACTGGGAAGGAGTGAAGACTAGCAACTTGTATGTTAGAGTGCTGAGTTGAAGTAGGCCAGAGTTTTTGAATTCTGGCCCATCAGCGTTCATCCAACGGGTTTGTGGCCACCAGCTGACTTGTAAATCATTTTGCAAGCCAAGACTAAGCAGAGAATCAGGGCCGTGAGGTCTTTGGGGAAAGAGGTCCAGCATCTGGGCAAGTTTTCCAACCACCAGGAACTACTGAGCACCTGGATTCTGGTTCCCTCTGGTTCTTTCCAGCAACAGGCACCTAACAGATTGGGAAACACCCTCTAAATGTCCTCTAGTTATGAGGGGCTGTGTTTTGGAAACTTTGCGCGGTTTTTGTCTTTTTCAGGTGTGGCCGTGGCATAATTTAGATTAAGTGACAACCCACACCATGTTTTTTTACTCCAATTTTCTTTAGTTCTTCCTAGGAAGAGATTTATACCATTGTATTATAGTATTTTGAGTTGATTTATGAAGTTAGATATCTAAATGAAGAGGTTTTAATGAGAAAAGCTACCAATAGTACAGCATATGTCAAAAAAGTTGTCGTTCATCCCAACTTTTCCCCTCATATTTAGCTCTGAGTTTCTAGCTGTCTGTTGGACATCCATACCCTCCTGTTCCCACAAGCACTGTCTAAAGCACTTCTGGGCTCCCTGTTTAAAACAAGCTGTGTCACCATCCATCCACCTTCTCATACAGGAAGCAAAGAGTCATCTTGTACCCCTCATTCAGTCTTTGTCCATCAGTTCTTTTTCTCTTGTGAATCATGGCTAGCACTATTATTCAGCCAGACATTGAAATTGTTCTTTGTTCATTTACTGGGTCAGGTTCTGAGCTAAGACCTGGGGTGTGAGAGTGACTAAGACATGACTCTTTCTTTCTGAAGCTCATCATCTAGTTGAGGAGGTGAACTGTGAACACGTAACACACATTATAATGTGGGGCTATGAAGAAAGTGTTCTTTTCCACCCCTCCCACATCTAATTGCTCATCAATTCTTTCTCATTCGGCCTGATAAATGTCTCTCAAGTTTACTGTCTTCTCTTTATTTTTGTGGTCATTGTCCCTGGCATGGATCAAGGCTTTCTACTCTCTTACCTGGGCAGGGGCAGTAAGTAGCCTCCTAGCTGGCCTCCCTGTCTTCATACTCCTTCCAATATATTCCACTTCCACCCCCACCACTTGCTGTCATCGTCTAAAACATTGATCCGAATCTGCTATTTCTTGGCTTAAAAACCACCATGGCCTTGGCTATTCTTCAATAAGTTAAACAGAATTAGCATATGACCCAGCAATTGTACTCACGAATATATACCCAAAAGAATTGAAAACAAATTCAAATTCAAACATTGTAGCAAATGTTCATGGCAGCACTAGTCACAATAGCCCAAAGGTAGAAACACACCAAATGTCCATCAACTGATGAATGGATAAACAAAATGTGGTATATCCATATGATGGAATATTATTCAGCCATAAAAAGGAATTAAGTACTGATATATGCTACAACATGGATGAACCTTGAAAACATTATGCTAAGCCAGACAAAAGACCACATGCTATATGATTCCATTTATGTGAAATACTTAGAATAGTCAAATCCATAGATACAGAAAGTAGGTTAGAGGTTTCCAGGGGCTGGGGGAAGAGGAGAATGAGGAGTGACTGCTTAATGTGTATAGGGTTTCTTTTTGGGGCAATGAAAATGTGAAACTGGATAATGGTGGTGGTTGCACATTATGAATATACTGAATGTCACTAATGGTAAATTTGATGTTATGTGCATTTTACCACGATAAAATAAATACAACCCCCACCTCCAAACCATCAATGATTCCTGACTATCTAGTTTGAGTCCAGACTTCATAGTATGGGGTTCAAGACCCTCATGGTCTGGCCAGTCTGTCATATTAGCTTTGTTGCCCCCAAGCATCCTGCATTCCAGCTCTACCTGGTGTTCTGCTAACATCTTTTGCTTATGCTGAAGCCTTACCTGGAGTGCCCTATTCCTCCTCGTCTTCTGCTTGATGAAATCCAAGGTCTGGTTCAAATGCTGATTCCTCTGTGAGGGCTTCCCCACGCCCCACACTGCTGCTTCTGTGACCCCATTGCACCCTATTCAGATAACCACAGTGAATCATAGCTGAGTATGTAGCTCTGCCTTGCTAGATGGTGAGCACCATGCAGGGAAAGTGTCTGATTAGACATTTCTGTGTGTGATACATAATAGTAGATCAATATTTATTGAATTAAATGAGTTGATTATTTAAGTCTGGGTTCTGTTCCTTAAACTAACGCTGTATTCCTAATCCTTAATTTAAAACTCTGCAACAATCACTCTACCCATATTTTGATTACAATCATCCTTGATTATCTTCATCTAATTACCATTAATTGTCTTAGCCTTAACAAATTTCTTCCTAGTTTACTTGCACCTGCTCAACTCAAAAATTTATTTTCTTGGCAGTTTGAGCACTCACTTTGCTTTCAGCTGTTCTCAAGTTTGCTGTGATACTACAGCTAATGTTCTCTCACCTCTCTTTCCTATGCAGAAAAGTCCTTTGAAACCTTAACATTTAACCTTTTTTTCCCCCGAGGAAAAGTGTGATGGAGGACAAGTCTTTTACTATTTTATTTACTTATTTTTGACATAAGATCTGGCTTTGTTGCCCTGGGCTAGAGTGCAGTGGCATCATCATAGCTCACTGCAACCTCAAACTCTTGGGCTCACGCGATCCTCCTGCCTCAGCCTTCCGAGTAGCTGGAACTACAGGTATGTGCTACCATGCCTGGCTAATTTTTCTATTTTTTGTAGAGATGGAGTCTTGTTATGTTGCTCAGATAGGTCTCAAACTCCTGGCTTCGCACGATCCTCCTGCCTCAGCCTTCCCAAGTGCTAGGATTACAGGCATAAACCACTGCACTAGCCTTACAATTTTACTAGAGCATTGTTGGGCCTTAGAATGACATAGTTTACAAAGAAATTCTGAGTGGTCTAGCACTAGGAGATATAGGATAGTTTCCCCACTTAAGCCCAAGTTAGGGCTTCTTCTTGTGTCATTATCATTATCATTAATTACCATTATCATTTTTCCAGTGTTAGGTACATTTTTCTTACTAAATAAAATGCAATCACAAGTTTTAAAAAGTTATATCTAAGTAATTTTAGATGTTTTACATTATCCATCTGTACTGCTAACATTGAATTTCAACGTAGTAAATTTTTGGAGTGCCTTCCTCAATTAATTTTAGAAGGACCAAGATTTCAACATTATGTGTCCTGAAATACCGCTTTACATTGGAGCATCCCTACATAAAAAAGCAGATTAGTGAAGATTCAGGATGAAACTGAAGGTGCCACTTTAAATGTGTGCAGGGAACATTATTTTATAATGTGATTTAATGATGGAACAAGCATTGACCAGGAAGTCCAAGACTTAACCTAATAAGAAGCAGAACAAGAAATTAGGTGATACCTCTTTTCTTTCCAGCCCACCCAACATTTGAGCTTTTTTTTTCTTTAATCTCCTTCACATCTTGAGAGACACACTGCTGCATAAATTTAGCTGTGCTACTTAATGAGAAACACTTTTATCCGCTAAAACTCAGAATAGTAAGCTAGAAAATCTGAGTTTTCAACTTGGTTTTATCGTTTATATTCTCTAACTCTACTTTAAAAAGTGAGGATAATAACACCAACTTCATTATGTTGTTGTAAGAATTTGAAGAGTTAATCAACTTAAAATTCTTAGAACAGTGCTGGTGTATAAATACTGCTATTATTTTTATGACCTTGAAACGAGTTACGTACTTAATTCCTCCAGTATTCACTGAGTACTCTCTATGTGCCTGACATTGTGCAAAATGCTGTAGATTTTTGTAAAAATGAAAATGTAGAGTTTCTGGCCCCTTCCAGCAGAGAAGATAGTTCCATAAATAGTTATGATTCAGTGGGATACACGCAGCTCTCATTTCCCTGTCTCTCGTACTGCTCTTTTGGTCTGTGACTACTCTTTACAGGAGTGGCTCCCGTCCCTTTGCCCTCTCCAGGGACTTTGCTTTTTCAGTTGTCCAGCTTCTTTCCATTTGGCACATATAGTCACTCAAATTCTACATCTTACAAACCAGTAAAACCCAATTTTTAATCTATAACCAAAACAAACAAAAAAGACCCAACAAAACAAACCCAACTCTTAACTCTAGAGACCCCTATACCTATTGCCCTCTGCCCCTTTCTTCATGGGCAAACTCCACCAAAGAAGGGAAGGCGGCACTCATTCTCTTCTTTTTCACCTTTAATTCATTCTCTACCTCTGCATCTGACATCTCCTCCACGGGATATGGTATATTCCTCTTGAGATGTATTCTTCACCCTGTAGATATCTTCCCATCCTTACCTTTCCTCTACTTTCTGTTGATATTTCAACTCTTAAGAGATCTCCTCCTTGAAGGTCCTCAGCTTTGGGCTCTGTGCTAATTTTCTGTTTTATCTCTTATCCTCCTTCACTAATCTTTCTCCATATATCCCTGAAATGCCAATGTGCCCCAAATATCTGCACTTGGCTGTCCTCTCTTGCTCCGTCTGACCTTCCTGCTTTTGTCTACTACCCCTATTTCACCCACAATCTGTATTCTGTACTTTTGGCTCACACCTCCCACCTGAACTTATCTGACTTCCTTCTAGACATTTCCATCTGGATGTCCTGCAGGTACCCTGACTCAGGTTAACCCAAAAGCATCTTTTTTCTCCAATTTCCTCTCTGTCTCTTCTGTATTTTCACTCATGGCGAATGCCCCTAGTTGCCCAAGCCAGAAACCTAGAGTAATCATAGACTGTCTTCTGCCCTAACCCCCCATATCCAGAGATAAGCCTGTTGAGTTCGTCTCCTTCTTCCCAGCCCCTCTCCCTGCCTTGGTTCAAAGCCTTGTCACCTTCAACTGGACCATTACTTTGTCACTAGTCTTCCTCGGAGTCTCTCCCATCCACCCTCCACACAGCTGTTGGTTTGATCTCTCCAAAGTGCAAATCTTGTATCTCACTTGCTTATGTAAAACTGTTTAATGATTCCCAATCATGTTGTTTAGAGAATAAAGTTCATTCCCTGCAGCACTGCCTCTTTCCAGTCTCATCTCTGATTACGCCTACATACTCTCCTTTCTCTGTCCTCCCTACTAAGGTAGGCCTGGCTGGGAAGGCCTTGAGTGCTGCAGGCCATGAACCTTGACTTTATGGAGGGTGGAGGCACTGTAGACCTTGCATTTGAGGAAGATGAATTTCAAAATTGGAAGAAACTTTTGAAGGTCACATAATTAATTCCCAATGAGTAGATGTCTGTTCTCTGAACATGGACTGTCAACCTGCCTACTGTTCTTTGTTATGATTTATAAAATGGGAACAGTATATTGACTTTCATACAAGCACATTGTGAAGTATAAAGTCACCATTAAATTCATCAAGGATGACACGGTCCCACCTTTCTCTTACCTCCCTTTTCCTTTATGGCTTCTGCAGCAGTTTTCCCTTCTCGGTGGGTCTTTATCCATCTATGTATATTTTACTTGTTTTGCTCAACTACTCTGATCAGTTTGCATCTATTCCTCACTCCTTCTAGAGCCATGGATTTTTAACATAAAGAAAAAAAATAAATTCAACACTCAAAACTTCCTTTAAAAAGGATAGGTCAGAAAAGATCATGAGGATCACATCATACCCAGAAATGTCTTAAATGAGGCTCTTTGGATTGGAGATTGGCAGTTGAGAACCTTGTAGTGGGCCTCCCTTCTTCAGCCTTGTGCCTGTCTGCTCTGAAATACTCTGATCCAGAATTGCACTGTTCATGGAAATATTCTGGCCCCAGAGTCACCCCGCCCTTGGTCTTGGCTCATTCAGGATTAGAGTAAGGCTGACATTGAACTGCACTTGGATATGAGTTGCAAGTGCAGATGGTGGCCTCACTGTGTAATGCTTGCCATGTGACCAGTGCCTGGGAGCAGATGGGCGCCTTCTTTCTGTACCAGCTGACACCTGGATCTTCCTCAAAGGCACAAGTGCAAGTGCAGTGAGGCAGTCTGGAGCCGGCAAGGCGAGGAGATGTATAACTTTAGCTCCTGTCACCAGTACTCTAACTGTCCTTTCTGGAAAGAACTGCTGGGGCTGTATCCTTAGGTGCAAGTATGGAATCTGGTTCCTGACAGAAGACATAGTAGTCTCCCAAATCTTGTGATTCAATAATGACAGCTACCACTTACGTCACTCTAAGTAGTTCATAGTGTGCTTTCCGACACATGATCTATTTGATATCCACGTTGACCCTATAAAGCTAGCGTATTAGTTTCCTAGGTCTGCCACAACAAATGACCACAAGCTCATTTTTTGAATGAGAAATTGAATTATTGAACAGAAATTTATTCTTTCACAGTTCTGGAGGCTGGAAGTTTGAAATCAAAATGTTAGCAGGCTGTGCTCCCTCTGAAGATTCTAGGGGAGGATCCTTTCCTCTTCCAACTTCTGGTGGCTCCTGGAATTCCTTGGTTTGTGACAGTGTCACTCCAGTCTCTACCTCTGTCTATGGATGGACTTTTCTTTGTGTCTGTCTTCCCCTTCTCTGTCACTTATAAGGACACCTGTCATTGGACTTAGGACCTATTCTAATTCAGGATGATTGAGATCCTTAATCTAACAACATGTACAAAGACACTCATTTCTCTCTTAGTGTATAGGATGGTGAGGAGGGTGCTGGTCAGGAGCGCTGGCTGTATGACTCTAAATGAGCCCCGACCTCTCTGATCTTCCCTCTTCTATAAGTGAGGAACATTGAGCCAATCCCTAAGGCTCCTCCTGTTTTAAAATTCTACAGATCGTTTAAAAATATATAGATATAAATGCTTTCATGCTGTGGAGCTCTATCTCAGGCCCTTTTTCTTGTGGTCTCCTTCTAAGACATTCAGGTGGACACGACTCTATCACCATGAAGTTCCTTTTTGTAACAGCCACATCAGCTTGGGCTCCTCTCCTGTTCTGCAGGCACAGAAGAGGACCTATATACACAACCATGGGCCATCCCAAGTGATAAGAAATGGGAACTACTCAAGCTGGCATCTTGGACCTCCTCTCCTCTCCACCTGCACCTTCTGGGCTTGTTTGGATAGTGGAGTCAAGGTGGAGAAACTCATCAAGGTAGAACATGGGTAAAGAGAGACTCAGGCTAAGTTTGACATAAGCATTCTCCTCTTTCTCTTCCATTGCTTCTCTCCCTTCTCCCTTCCTTCTTTCTCCTTGAGAGTTCTTTCCCCCACCTCTTTGGTTACCAGTGACTTCCTCAATTCCTTCTAGCTAACAGCTCAGTTCACCTTTGTGTTGCCTTATGCTCCATCTCTCCTTTTTTTTCTTTCCAACTCCTAAGTATACTCTCTCCCCACTCCAGGCAAAACTCCAATTATTACAGATCCTCGATGGTGGAGGAAGGAAGGTGTCTGTCTAGAAGGCACACTTGACGTTCACCTGCTTAAGCCCCAGGCTCATGTCTTATTCTTGGGCTGATTTCCAGTGGGTCTTTAGCATAGGGGGTCCCCAAGACCACCTCCAGGTTTGGTGACTTGCTAAGAGGACTCTCAGGACTCAGCATGTAATTGTACTCACAGCTAAGATTTATCACAATGAAAGAATATGAAACAAAATCAGCCAAGCTTCCAAAAAGGTGTATGGGGCAAAGTCCAGAGGAACCAGGTGCAAGCTTCCGGGAGTTTTCTTCCAGTAGAGTCACACAGGACAAGCTAAATCCCTCTAGCATCAAATTCTGACAACATGTATGAAATGTCTTTGAGGGAAACTCGTTAAAGACTTAGCACCAAGAGATCTTACTGGTCATGTAGATACCTCTGCCTAGCATATACCCAAATCCCAGGAAAGCAGGTGTTCACATAAACCACACTGCTTGCACAAACTGTTTAGACACAGTGAGCCATTCCTATCATTTAGAGATTGGGGAGAACCCTCCTGAAATCCGAATTCTTAGATGCCAGCCAAGCATCAACCTTGCAAACAACCCCTTCTAAGGAAAGAGTCTCAGGCCTGCTATGTTGATTCTTCTGCACAGTCCTAGTCTTCCTTTCCTAGGTCCAAGATTCTCAGCTGCTCTCTGAGTTCTCTTCCTGTCTCCAAAGCTTCCCTTCATTGCTTCCTGGGCTTTCTTTCCTGGAGCTCATAGTGGAGGAAGCCATAACCTCCCTTGGCCTCTGTGTCTTTGCTTCCCATGCACTAAGTACACAGAGGATTTATTAATCATCACTAGGGGGAAAGGGGTTGGAACAAAAGTTGCAGAAACCTTACAAAGTTCTCTTAATCATGAGCATAGTCTGCTTCTATGTCTTACTACCCATCAGTCATTTTTATAAGGTGCTGGAAGCCTTCCAGGTGATTCTAAATGTTGAGTTTTTCAGGACTCACTAACTAACCCACTAGATTTTGGGACTAGGTGAGAGGTAGGTGAAGGTGTTCAGCATATGAAAGTGCCACCGTTTTTTCCTGATAGGGCTGTTTGGAGAATGTGGCCCAAGCTGGATAATGCTCCCCTCTGCACTTTACATCCAGACCCTGGGACCACCCACCTCAGGCATAATCTGAGCCAATGGAGCAGCCACTGATGTCAACCAGTCCAGGTGGAGAGGGAGGAAAGGAGACCAGAATCTCTGGGGCTTTGGACTTTTGACTAAGTGACCTCTTTCCAATTAAAAAATATGGCTCCCCTGGCAAGGGCAGGAGACCAGGAGGGTCAGTTATTCCAGAAAGTGCTCTACATGAAAACCAAGTGCTCACCTTCCTGAGGACAAGTGTTCACCTTCAACACTAGGTGACACTGCAGTTGGAAGAAAGTGCAAGTGGGCTCTCTGTTCTGCTGGTGGAGGTCTCAGGCCCTTCTAGAACCTGCTTCTTAATTTCTTTCTAAGGCAGGCCCTATACAGAAAAAAGGAGGGGATGTTCTGAGATTGACACGGCCTGAACACGCATTCTGTACCAGGGCTGATGCTAACCTGTGGACGCGCATCAACCCACTAGAATGCGGTTGCCGTGCAGGCAGGGAGTTCTTCCTGTTTTGTTCACTGCTGAGTCTGCAGCACAGAAACAATGCCCAGAACATCGTAGGCACTCAGTGGTTACTTGTCAAATGAATCAATTATCCCATTGAGTCCCCCGAACAGCCTTTCAAAGTACTATATTAGATCATTGTTTTTAGAGAAATCTAAGTCTCAAGTGAGATTAAATAACTTGCCTAAGACATGTAACCCAGTAAGAGGTGAACAGGGATTTGAGCCAGGTTCATCTGGTTCTTCTAGACTATGCCTACTTGGTTTGCCTATAGCATTCTGGGTGTAGTGTGCCACACTGGCAGGAAGTTTGTCTTTTGTAACTTTTGTTCACTGTCAGCATTGGCCACAAGGGTCTGCAACCACTTAGCAACCGATGGGCCGGGGAGCACGTTCCCCCAGGAGCCCATGGGACTGCCCCTGCAAAGGATTTGAGTAGATCCTCTTTTCTTAGTTTGGAGCAGTTTTGCCATAACAGAAGTGAAATAGGCATATTTTAACCAAGTGAAAAGGTTAAACGAAGGCAGCTAATTCACACTAAGGAGTAAGTGCTCCTGAGGGTGTTACCTTGATAAGCATCCACTTCCCTGCCCTGCACCCCTGCTCCCAGCTCCTTCCACATTGTTCCCCTTCTTCACCCATAGCCAGCTGTTTACAAAGCCTGACTTCCCAATGGGCAGCTCTTGCTAGAGCCCTGTACCTTCTCGAGTCCTGCTGCAGGAGCTGCTGCTGGCATCCCGCGTACTCCACTTTCAGTTCACGTCGGCCTGGGGGCTTTATTTTAGGTCCTGTGGGCTTTTGTGAGCTGGCCTTGAATTTTAACAACACTTAAAACCCCATTTCTTCCATTCATCCATCAGTCCTCCTCACATTTATTGAGGACATGCCAGGCTCGGTGTTATGATGTCCTGGCAATGTAAGGTGAATACATACTCCCTTGGTCACGTGGGTGGTTTGTTTTCTGAGTTCTAAATAAAAGGCCTAGGAACCACTTTTTTTTCCTAAGTCAAGGACCACATGTTATGCATCTCAAATCCCTCTAGCATTTGATTTTGGCCTTTTTTCCTATTGGGGAATAGAAGAGAAAGGTATAGTGCTTAGGTGAGCAGTATATCAAAATTCCTGTTTTCCATTGCTACAATTCCACAAGATCCCAAGTAGTGTGCATTTTGGCATTCTGAAGATTGGAGCTTGAATATCTCCTCCTACTGTCATTTTGTTGTGCAACTTCATTCCACTAATCACATTCATGCTTCAGCATAATAATGGTACTCAAAAGCAGCTAAGGTATGGTGCAATGTGGCATTACTGGGCATGAACTACTTGGATTTAAGACTCTCTGACAAATCAGTTAGGGAGCTGGGACTTAACTAAGAACCCAACTCAAAATCCTGACTTTCTGATGGCCCCCTCCACAAGTTTACTTTGCTCTTCCCTTAGGACATCAATAAAGTGTTCATGCGTCAGAGTTTTAAGAAAACTCAAGGTTTTGCCAAATTATCATTTCATCTCAGTGCATTTCTTTCTTTAAGTAAATAAAGCAATTTCACATTTTTTACTCACTTCAATGGGTGTCCTTCTCAGACAGAACACTTTCTCCATGGAAACCCTAATAGCTATAATAACATATAATCAAGTAAGCACTACCACTAACTTGCCCATAATCAGCAATGGCTGCTGGACTCACCTCTCGTTATCCTCAAATGGGAGTGTAACCAATAGTATTAGTTTTTACTTTATACACAATCAGCACTCTTCCTTCCAGAACATGTTTGATTGAATGATGCCCCAAGGAAGCATATGAACAAAAATGGCCACCTGGTAATTACACATGGCTATCTGGAGGGTTTTAGTTTAAATGCAGCCTGCAGCTAAGCATATTAGGTCTCTTCAGAGGCCTACTTAATGATGGTGTATAATCCTTTAAGTATGCTGTTTAATTACTTATGCTAGTATTTTGTTGATATTTGCATATATGTTCATCAGGCATACTGGCCTGTAATTTTCATTTCTCGTAGTGTCCTTGTATGGCTTTGGTATCAGGGTAATGTTGGTCTCATAAAATGAGTTTGGAATTGTTCCTTCCTCTTCAGTTTTTTGGAATAGTTTGAGATAGATTGCTGTTAATTCTTTAAATGTTTGATAGACTTCACCAGCGGAGACATTAGGTCCTGGGCTTTTATTTTTTCGGAGGGTTTTGATTGCTGATTCAATCTCTTTGCTTGTTATTGATCTGTTCAGATTTTATATTTCTTAATGATTCAGTCTTGGTAGGTTGTATGTTTCTAGGAATCTATTTCTTTTAGGTTATCCAATTTGTTGATGGATAATTATTCATAGCAGTCTCTTATGGCCCTTGGTATTTCTGTGATACCAGTTAATATCTCCTGTTTTGTTTATAATTTTATTTATTCAAGTATTCTTTTTTCTTAGTCTAGCTGCTGATTTGTCAATTTTCTTTATATTTTCAAAAAACAACTCTTAGTTTCATTGGTCTTTACTATTTTTACATTAATCAACTAATTAAATTCACAAATAATTATATATATGAGGTAAAATGTGATGTTTTGATATATGAATACATTGTAGAAAGATTAAATCAAACTAATGAACATGTTCTTCACCTCAACTAGTTATCATTTTTTTGTGGTGAGAACATTTTAATCTATTCTTTTGGCAATTTTGAAATATACAATTTTTTTTTTAAATTTCAGAATATTACAGGGGTACAAATGTTTTGGTTATATGAATTGCTTTTGTACAGTTTGAGTCAAAGTTATAAGTGTGTCCATCATCCAGATGGTGTGCTCTATACCCATTAGGAGTTAATTTAACTATCTCCTCCTCCTCCTTCCCACCTGCTTGAATTCCATTGAATTTTACTACCATATGTGCATATGAGTATTGATCAATTATTTCCAATTTAATAGTGAGTACATGTGATGTTTATTTTTCCATTCTTGCAATATTTCACTTAGAAGGATAGTCTCCAGTTCCATCCAGGTTGTTACATAAGGCATTCAACATTTTTTTATGGCTAATACTCCATGGTATACATATACTACATTTTATTAATCCACTCATGTACTGATGAGCACTTGAACTGTTTTCATGTCTTTGCGATACCTAGGAATATATTTAACCAAGAGGTGAAAGACCTCTACAGGGAGAACCACAAAACACTAAGGAAGGAAATCCCAGAGCATGTAAATGAATGGAAAAACATCATGCTTATGGATCAACAGAGTCAACATTGTTAAAATGTCTATACTACCCAAAGTGATTTACAGATTCAATACAATCCCTGTTAAAATACCAATGCCATTTTTTGCATATCTAGAAAAAATAATTCTGTACTTTGTATGGAATCAGAAAATACCCTGAATAGACAAAGCAACCTTAAGCAACAGGAAACACACCAAAATACAAAGACAGAGAAAAAAGAAAAAGAACCTATTTACACAATCATTTTTAAACCTACAAAACATCCATGTTTTCTCATGGGAAGATTTTTGAAACCAATTTTCTTGGATCGCATTCATTTAATTATGGAATTATGTGTCTTCCCTTTCCTCATCATGGATGCAAGAACATCCTGAGAAGTATGCATGTGTGATTTTCATACAAAGGAAGGATGCTAGTGATCTAGCTGGCTCCTGAAATTGATCTGAATTCTTAATAAATAATGTAGAAAAATAAACAAGGTATTCATGAAGATAATAAAAATGTAATTGTTACTTTGGTGTTAATGATCTAACCATGAGAGTTTATAGTGTGGTCATCCCACACTGGAGCAAAAAGAGGACACCTGGGGTTTCATTCTCTCCTCTGTCCTTACCAGCTATTGTCCGTGGGCAACTCCTTTAGAATCTCTGAGCCTGATTTTCCTACTTGTGAAATGAGGCTGTTAGAAATTTACAAAAAGTGGTGTTGTGATGCTTAAATGAATATGGAATATCTTGATATGAACTGTACAAATATAAAGGATTATTGTCATGGAAGGGAAGGTCATCTGGATGATAGATTATTTTTAAGAAAATTTTAAGTCGGTTGGACATAAGTGCAGATGCATCCTAGAATGATATATTTTCATTCCTATGTCTAATATGACCTCTTCTCCTCCCACCCCATAGCACTGTGTGGCTCCATTAAATTGTTTGAACTTAAAATACCTACCATAAGCGACCTTTTATGGAGGCTAAGGAGCAAGAGCCAAATTATAATAGTTGGTTATAGGATATTTGTTTAACACATATTTCTGAGAGTAAAATAAACTTATAATTTTGCATACTATTTGATGTATTTCCACATAATTTTTTTTCTTAGTCAAATTCTCTAAACTTACTGATTTCAAATAATTCAGCTTAGAGACTGTTTATTATGTAGCTAGTAATAAACAGTTACTATGTTACTTTTAGGATTTATAAAATGTTTGTTTCTCTGGTTAAATATAGTGATAATTATGTAACACACAGTGTTTTCCCTATTTGCTTTGGCTACCAGGAAACTCAAAGCTCAGCTTTCAATTATAGTGACTATTTTAACCAATGTCAGTGTTGTTTGGAGGTTTGTCTTTAGATACTGGCATCAGAATCACCTGGAGTTCATTTGGATTCTGGTCCTCACCCCAGATCTACTGATGTAGAATTTTTGGATTCTGGGCCTAGAAATCTGTTTTAGACAGAATACTGGTTATTTTTAGGCACACTAAAGTTTGAAAATTACTGGCTTCAGATTTCAGATTCTTGTTTCTTTCTCTCATTACATGGGTTTTGATTTTTGTTTCTATCTTAATAGCTATATTATCGCTCTTATAATAAACCATCCATAGCTTTTTTGGAGGTAGGAAGGACAGAATAACTAATATCATAGATGTTCATTTGGAAAAGTTTATAAAAACAAGATAGAGTCAGAGTAAAAGAAAATAGTTTCTCCTAGTTGCCTTGTTTTCTCTTTCCTTAGGTGTAAGAGCTGAAAATCAGCTCTTGCATTGTAGGAGGTGAGAAGGGACCTGCTCGCTCATATTTAGCCCCCTCTCTCTGGTAGGGGTGATGGTGCAGATGTTATAAAAAGGCCCTGGAGATCCACAGATTTCATAATTAACACAGTGCAGTCTTGACTTTTTCTTTTTGGCATTTACTTATCCGTCTCTAACTTGATTATAGGACCCTTTCTTACAAAGGGACAGGGACTCTTTGTTTTATATCTTTTAGGCATAGCACAGTGCTTAGCACTTAGAACACAGTTAGAAAGATGGAAGAATGGCAGGTGAATTAGTGGTGTTGTCGGGCATCCAGAATACAACCTATTAGTTTAAGTTACTAAGAATTCTTATATCATTAGATATGCTTATTTTTAAAAATACACATTTTAGAGCCAAATCTAAGTTATTTAAAAATATGATCCAACACTTCTCATACCACCTATTCTACCAAAAGAGGAATGGGTTAAATTGGAACTAACAGATTTTGGCTGGGGTGACAAACTGCTGTGGGCAGGAGAGAGGGGTCGGTGAGTGGTTGGCGGGGAGGACCTGGTCAGTAAGCTTTTCTGGGCTCAGATCAGCGGGTAGGCAGAAAAGCTAGAGTGTGCAAATGACAGACAGGCAGAAACAACTCTGCTGACTCTTGCAAAGACCAGTGGGTCTGTCAGGGGCTTAGCAGAGCTAGAGAGAGTTGAGTTGCCAGGTGTCAGAGTAGCCAATTAAGACAACAAGCCAAAGTGAAAGTCACAGTCAAGCCTTCGATCGCTTACTGTGATAGCTTTAGCAAGTGGCTAAGCTGGAGAAAGCACCGATCAATCCCACCCCGTTCTATTTTCCCCCATGGACTGGGGCACCAGTCAAAGGTTGGGTGGGTCAGCCTAGACATGGGAGTTATCTCATTGCTGAGGCAGCCCTGAGCAAAAGACTCCTGCAGTTTTATGGACCCAGGGGCCAGGAGAAGGGAGAGGGGAAGGGATAGGCATGAAAAACTACTGAGTACTGAGTCAGAATGGAGGAAAGTATCTTCAAGGTTTCCCCTGCCTCTGATAAGGAGGTCTTGGCAGAGCCACATGAGGAAGGCCTGGGTGACCTATGGCTCCAGATAAAGAGGCCTCCAAATGAAGACACCTGGGCTAGGAATGTAGGTGTATGAAAGAGTGTGGCCAGGCAGGCAGTACCTGGGTCCTTGACTGCAGCTCCCTGCAGAGATTCCCATACATTGTGCACCAAGTCTGGTGTGGGGAGGGAAAATTTCCCCCCTGAGTTCTGCCAAGTGAAGTCTTTGTCATTGCCTATGATCAGACTTGAAAAATCCCACATAGGATTTTGGCCAACAGTCAAGTTCCTCAAGGACTTCAGTGTGAGATTGACTCCATCAGGATAGCATTTGGAGGACCAGAACTGAGCTGGGCTGTTTCAGGGATAAGTAGGTATGTCAGCAATTAAAGGGCATTTAGCAGGGCCTGTCATATATGTCATATAGAGAGAGAGATAGAGATAGAGAGAGAGAGAAGTGGACACAGGGCCACTATTATTATCACCATCAGAACATTCAGGTTGGTACTAGTTGAAGAAGCATGACAGGGGAATATGCTCTATAACTTTCTTCATATACTTGAAGAAACTATCAAGTGCCTGTAAGAGGTGGACAATATGTATTTGTTGATGAGTTAGGCAGAGTAAGAGAGAGTTTCATGTTGATTCAAAGTGCCACATTACAGATACACCTGTGGTTTCCTACCTCTTTTCTTTAAATGTGCATACTGTTTCTGCCCTCTACCTGGCCTGCTGGATCCCCCCACCCCTAAATCTCCACTTGTCTTTCATCACCTAACACAGATGACGTCTGATTCACAGGGAGACCATGTAGCATAGTGGAACAACTATGGGACAGGAAGACCTCAACCCAGGGATGCCAGATCATCAGGGAGCACTGATACTTCCCGAGATCTGTGACCAGGGCAGACACTGCTAATTGACTGCAGAATTTTTTCTTTTGGAGCCTGACACAACTGCACAATCCCAAAACTGTGCTTTAGTAAACTGCCACCAACCAGTTAAGTAGATACAAAAGAAGAATCATATTGCTATGGTGACCTTCAGCCTTTCATTTCTCCTGGTCAGAAGTAACCTCTCCTTTTCCTTTAATTTTCTTAAAAATGAGTTTTCATTAATTATTGAGTAGATATAAAATATTTATAAAGTATAAGGAAGATATAAAAGATCACATGACCTCAAACACTTGTATATCCACTGTCCAGTTTAGACAAAAAGACATGAACATTGCCTTTGAAGTGTCCAATTCTATCCCCTTCTCTATCCCACATTAGAGGTAACCAGTCTCCTAAATTTGGGGTAGTCTTAGCCCATTTGGGCTGCTATAAAAAAAACCCATTAACTTAGCAGCTTGTAAACAGTATAAATTTATTTCTCACTATTCTAGAGGTTGGGAAGTCTAAGACCAAGGTGCCAGCAGATTTGGTGTCTGCTTCCTGGTTCATACATGGTGGCTTTTTACTGTGTCCCCACATGGTGGAAGGGGCAAGGCAGCTCTCAGGAGGCTCTTTCGTAAGAGCACTGATCCCAGTCATGAAGGCAGAGCCCCATTTCTAAAGGCCCCGTCTTCTAATACCATCACCTTGGAGTTTGGGAATTCAACATATGAATTTTGGGGGGACACAAACATTTAGACCATAGCAGGGGTTTATAATAGTTTTGCTTTATTTTGTAGTTTTGTATATATACATTCATATCCTTAAGCATGCAGTTTAGTTTTGTATATTTTTGAGCCTTATATAAACATCATCACATATTATTTTTTGAGACTTTTTTTATTTTAAGATAAACTGTGAGATTCATCTATGTTGTTGTGGACAGATACAATTCATTCATTTCTGCTATTATACAGCATTCCAGTGTATTAATATATTGAATGCACTTATTCATCCCACCATTTATGGACACTTTACATGATTCTAATTTTGGGCTATTAAGAAAAATGTTGCTATGAATCATCTTGTGTATGTCTTCAGACAGGAGTTGTTTACACCCAGGAGTGGAATTTCTGGGCCATAGGATATGAACCTGCTTAACTTTATTAGAAAATGCCAGATTGTTTCTCAAATTGGTTGTGTCAATTTATACTTCCACCACCAGTACATAGTAATAATTTCTGGGTAATTATGGTGATGATGACCGATGATGATAGCTAACTCCCATAGCATTTACTGAATGCCAGGCACTACTCTAAGCACTTATATGCAAACTTGTTTAATTCCTATGACAAGCCTGATGTTCTAGTTGTTCTGCATCCTTGCAACACCTGAAATTGTCTGATTTTTAAATTTTGTCAGTCTGGTGGATGTGAAATGGTGCCTCACTGTGGTTTTACTTTCTATTTCTCTGGTTGCTAATGAAGTTGAGCATCTCTTTATCTTCATATGTCTATGGAGTGCCTGTTCAAGTCCTTCCCTATTTTTAATTGGATTACCTTTTTAATTATTCTTTAAGTCCTAATATCTTTTTACTTTTTTTGTTTTAATTTGTATTGTAGTTTATGTCCTGTCTTACTTCTTTGATTAGACTACAAGCTCCCTAAAGGACTGACAGTATCTTAGAAATCTGTGTTCTCGAAGAGCCAAGCATTATAAACCGAACCTGGTTATTGTACAAGAATATTTATTGAATGAAATAATTAGAGATGGCCAACTTTTGCTTTATAAAATGGTAATCCTTCTCCCCACCCTGGCCTTAGACATATTCCCTCAGAGGTTAACCTAAGTTTCTTCCAATTCCAAAATTTCTCAATCTCTGGGAAAAGCTCTGACCTATCCAGAAAGATTCCATTTGTATTCCGCCTCTAAGCCTTGTCCTGCTAGCTTCCCTGGATCCCTTGGTCCTTTGCTTAAAAACAAAACAAAACAAAACCAACTTTATTGTGAAATATAGCACAGATATGCAGCCAAGTGCATAAAACATAAATGTACACTAAAAAGAATAATTACATAGCTCCCAAGCCATTTTTAAAATAGCCTCTGTTGTGATGCTAGGTTGAAAATCAGCCACCTTTAGAAATTTAGCCCCTTGGTATGATGAAAGTGTTGGCAAGCTACAGCCTATAGGCCAAATATGGCTCACCACCTGGTTTTGTAAATAAAGTTTTATTGGAACATAGTCATGCTCATTTGTTTTTATGTTGTCTGTGGCTGCTTTCATGCTGCAATGGCAGACTTGAATAGTTGCAGCAGAGATAATATGGCCTGCAAAGGTGACAATATTTATTATCTGGCTCTTTATATAAAAACTTTGCCAATTCCTGTTGTAGAGTCTGACTTGGGAAAATAACTGTCTCTAAATTCTGCGTGGTTTTACCCACTCAATAAAGTTAGTCTAACAAATCTCTGTTTGAGAAAAGGAAGTTAAATAATTATAACATTCAAAAATATTAAACCATATGTTCTATTTTAATGAAATATTAAGAATAGCCAGAAACTAAACCCAAAGCAAATTATCTCTAAATCTTGACCTCCTTAAGGGTCTGCTGAATTGCATCAACAACATTTTATAACTAGAAGACCGGAGCAACCCAATAATTTTTTAGGTCACAGGGTGTAACTAATTGAATAGCAAAAGAGATCAACATCTTGAGATTATATCCCTGGAGAAGGTAGCACCTGAAACAGATTGAGTTTTATGATTAACTTATTCCTTAGTGAGTAGAGGTTAAACATCCAAATAGATGAAAAGACCTAGAAGGAAATAGAGTAGAGCACACATCATTCTGTAATTGACATTTGGAAAGCGCATGTGCACACTGTGCCCCGCCCCTCCATGCGCGTGCGCACACAAACAGAAATGAGATGGGCACTGTTCGTGTGTTTTCTGGTTGGACAGGAGAGTGTTGGCTTTAATTCTTTTCTACAACCGTCAACTTCCCTGTAGCAAAACCAATTTAGTTTCCTTGGACAATCTCATAAATGAAAAGAAAAGGTAGCGAATAACTGCCCACAGGGGAAATGAATTTGATGACAAGTGATTGTATAAAGTTCATTTTTCAAAAATCCAGTGTAATCTCTCCTTCAAACTGTATTTCAGTCCACAAGGCTCTAATGCTCAGGGGGAGGTACTTTTTGTTGCGCTTCTCTGAAGCAGAGAGAGAGTTGTAATCTGAGAAAAATATACACAGTTCAAAACCTGATTACACTGCCTTCCTCATCCATCCCTCCCCAACTTAAAAAATATACATAAAAAACACCTGGTTTTTCAAATATGCATTTAAAGAATGCTTGTTTGAGGCTGAGTGAAAAACTGAACATGTTAAAATCACAGTCTTTTAAATATATAGAGAATTATTTTTCCTTTCCCAAAGGAGCATTTGATGGAAGTTCTGCTCTTTGGAAACGTATTCCTTGCAAATGATGTGCAGAGCATAGACTCACAGAGTTTGAGATCGGAAGGAGACCATACATCCAAACTGAAACTCTCTCATTTAAGAGAAAAACTAATCCGTGTATGGGAATGCCTATTTCTTTTATTATTAGTTGCTTTATATCCTTTATCAAAGCAGGATGTAATTGATACATGACAGTGGGACCCAGTGGTTGGGGAATAGTGTTTGTCCTTCAAACAGATCTGGGCTGGATTCCTAGATCCATCATTTCATGATCGTGTGACCTTGGGGAAGTTGTTTGTGTTCTCAGAAGCTCAGGTGTCTCACCCGAATAATGAAAATAATATTGATCCCTACCATTGTGTTGTTTTAAGTATTAAATGGAATAATACATATAAAAATCTAAACACGTAGCCTGGAATGTAGTCAAGGAATGAGAGAAATATGAGCACAACATTTATGTGCTTGTTAGTGGCCACTGCAGGGCTAGAGGTGAAGCCGCTAACTCCTAGTCCAGATTTTTCTTTCTTTTTTTCTGATTACCATTATGACTTCTTGGAGTAAAGAGCTTTTTATTTGTATGTTTGTTTTCTAAGAGAAAACAAATCTCGTGGCTTTCTCCCAGCTATTGTGTTTTTAAGCACCTATGATTTTTAAAAATTTGCAGTCTATACTAATTTGTACCGTAGACACTGATTTTTCTTACTAATCGATGAATGTAGGCAGCACTGAGAAAAGGAGCCCAAAGGCTGAATAGTTAACACTTAATAAGTGCTTATTTTATGCCAGCCACCACTCATTCATGAATTAGTTCCTTTAGTCCTCATAAAACTCTATAGGGTAGCAGCATTATTATCCTTGTGACACTGGAGGGGAAAGGGAAGCACTGAGAGGTAAAGTAACCTGTCCAGGTTTCATAGCCAGGAGTGGGTAGATTTAGGACTTCCGGCCGGCAGGCTGGCTCCATGCTTGCTCTGGGCTTGTTTCTGCATCCTGGATCCTCAGATTTCCCCAGCCTGATCCAGGCAGTGACCCGAGTGCTTGCCGAGTGCTTGCCAGAGCTGAGGCTCTCAGAACCACCTCTCCAGCCACCCTGCAGCTCTCCAGACCCACCCCAGAGCTTGGATAAGTTAATGGTTTGATTCATAATCACTCCAGGGATTCAGCACCAGAAATGACCCAGGGCCCTGCCTGCCTGAGCAGATGAGAGAGCTTGCCACTTCAGTTTTCTTTTCTTCCTAGACCTTTTGTTGGAGAATACAGGGGTAAGGGCTCTAGCATAATTGCTGGAAATCTGTTAAGATTTTGTGGACCTGTGTTTGGATGAGAGTAACTTTTAATGTGAAGGGGCTACTTGAATTTATCGTAAAAATAATGGTAGCCTTTAGGAGTTAGTTTAAGGGTTAACTTAATTAAGATTTCTTTTTTTTAATCCTTTTCTGCTTCCCCAGGCCCACCCACTGGTCACTTGACCTTTGGCCTTTCTTTCTTTTACAAATACTTAAAAAAAAAGTGAATGCCTTTTTCAAAGAATTCCTGGCCTTTTCTTTTCCTTTGGGAGTAATTTTTCTTTGCAGACTAAACTTCGGAGGACCAGCTGGGGGTGACAGGAAGAGGAGCAAGAAGGATAGAATATGAGGAAAATATCCAGGTAGTGGTGCTTGCAGTGCCCCTTTAGGGACATTCCTTATCAAATGTCTCTCTTAGATGGGACAACAGGTGTTCAATCCAGTTTTACAGTTATAAGGGCCCTAAAGACAATTTAGTCCTCATTTTTGCAGCTGAGGAAGATGAAAAAAAGCAATTTAGTGACAGAGCTAGGACTAGAAAGCAGGTCTCCTGATTTCTGTGCCTCCCTTTATTTTTTATACTGACTGTTGCTGGGAAGAGCAAAAAGCTATGAGAAAGAGCCAGCCCTCAAGATTCCCCCTTGGCTGAGAGATATAGCTCTAGCATTCAGTTTACCTAATGTTTGGGTTCTTCCATAAGGAGATTCCGTAAGCTAGAAGCCTTTTTCTAAGTTTTCTTGTATGTAAACTTTGGCAATAAATAGTGCCATTATTTTGCAATATTATTGCTTGGAATTCAGATTTATAGATGTAATCCCTATCTTTCCACTCTTTCTCACAAAATGAATTTTAGCATCTATAAAGATTATAATTTTTACTCATATTAATATTTCCCATTCAGCAATTGTGATTTTCTATCTTGATATTCACTTGTGTTGAGGAATACTGATTCTAAAAGGGCCTGGCACTCTTTCTTGGCTTTAGAAGACAATGCTTAAAATTGTTGAAAGCTTCCTTTTCCTTTCTGATTGCTATAGACTTAAATACTTTTGGTGACAAATGAGGGTTCATGTATGCTTGAATTTTCTCTGGGATCTTAAAGTACTTGAAGGCAACGTGTAATAGCAAGGGAGACAAGTGTAATTTAATCAACTATGTAAAAAGTAAATACTATAGCAGCCCAGTTCTGGAATATTAAGTGTTGTCTTCTGCTACCAGGAAGAATCCAAACACAAGAAATCCCAGTTGTCCAGAAAAGGCAACTCCCACAAGCCTCCTTTCCCAACCTGGGTTGGGGCTGCCTCTGCTGCTGGAGGTTCCATGGATTGGTGGAAAGAACCTACTAGACAGACTGTCGGAAGATCCAGGTCCATGGGATCTCTGCCCTCTACCCTGTGATCTAGGGCAGTTCACGTGACTTCTGTGCCCCAAAGTCCTCTCATTGGCAAACTTGAGTTGTGGCTTAGAGCAGTGGTTGTCAACCCTGGCTATGCATTCTGGTCAGTTGGAGAGCCTTTATTTTCTTCACATTTTATTATAAAGTTTTAAAACATACGGAGATGTTGGGAGAATTTTACAGTGAATACCCCACCTTACAAATTCTACCATGAACATGGTATTAAACTTGTTTTTTAACTTAAAGTCACAAGTCTTAGTTACTCAATCACACAATTTGCATTAGAATTGCAATGCTCATCTATTAGATACTCCCATGTGCCAAACTCTCTTAAACATTATAAACACTTTAAAATATCAAACATAAAAATATTTATGTGAGAGATTTGATTTATAACAATAATTCCATGTATTTCTAAGTTCTCCCAGGCTTAATGGATATTTATCCACTAGGGAAGCATTTCTGTTATCAACTGCAGAGCTGTTTTGCTAGTTCTTGAGGTTGGGAGCTGCAAGTGTCCAGGTGGATTTTCCTTACAACCACAGGGGATGCATAGACCCCTCTTCCACAGAAGCTGTACTAGTGAGGTCTCCAAATCCACACGTCCACATGGAATGGTCTAATAGCCTCCACGCATTGGATTCTGGTTGTACCTCCTCTAGTCTGATTTAGGTCTATAATCATCTACCTGGGTTGCTACCTGACTAGATTAGATTTAATTAATCTATTTACTGCTGGATTTCTTTTTGCTTTTTGGCCACAACATTTTTAGATATTTAAATAATATTTTATTGTGTTGTGTATGTCCATAGTTCTCGAGAAACAGCCTTTAATTCTAATGACAGTTAATAATTGTTTTGCTACAAAGGGCAGCTTTCATTTTCCTCACCATGGATGTATGTTTTGGAAGACTATTTAAAAAGACAGCATTTAATGAATGATAATTTGTGATGACTGTCTTTTGGTTAAACAAAGACAAATTTAACTGTCTATCAGAGTTTCTTATCAGCATGAGATAATCAGTATTACAAAATGGGTTGATATAATTCCAGTCAAAAGGAAATAAATCATTTCTGTTTGTGTGCAGCCTGATCAGAGGCAAATGTATAATTTCTGTTAGTCTTACTGGCAAACTGGAGATTATTTTTCAGATCCTCATCACTTCCTTTGTTGACATCACGTTCAGGACCTCAACTTAGTCTTATCAGTCTGTCTTCTTTCCCTTCTCAAAGGCTGGCTCATCCCTTCTCTCTGTCTTCTTGGGACCTTTCTTATCCATTGCCTTTACTTCCTGCATCTCTGATCTCCACCCTTCACTGTTCTCTTCTCTTTGGCCCATACACATCTCACATCTTGCTTATGTTAAAGAAACTCCTGCTTGACTTTGTGTCTCCCACATACGATTGTCAGATCTCTATCCTTCCAATGACTGTCACGCTTTTTCAGTGTGGCTCATGGAAGGTCCCTATTCTTTCTCTCGTTACTACCAAAGAATATAGCTTCTGTACGTCTTTTCTACCTTGCCCTCTCTAGGATCACCTGATTATAATTAAACACCATGGATTCCTCTTGGCATTTCCTAGTCTGCTCTCATTTTTTTTTTTTTTTTTTTGGTCTGCTTATTGGCTTCTGTGTCATAGCATTTCTCTGCTTCTCTTCTTTCCTCTCTGACGAGTCCTCAGTCACTTTCTCCAACTCCATTTTCCTGTGGAGGCTGTGAGGGCATATGAGGTGTACAGGTTTTAGAGCCAGACAGACCTGGGTTTGAATCTCAGCTTTGTCATCACCAGTTATGTGACTTTGGGCAATGCTGAACTTCTCTGAGCTTCAGTTTCCTCATCTGTAAAATGGGGATAATAGTACTTTACTTGTAAGTTGTTGTAAGGATTAAAAGGACAATCCGTGTAGACATAGTGTCTATTATAGTGACTGATATTTTATAGACTTTCTTCTCTTTGTAGTTTATAATAATATGAGCATTACCCAAGGTTTACTGAGGCATTCTCTTTTCCATGAAATAGTCAGCTTTCATTCTCTGTAGTGACTCCAGAATTTGTGTCAACTCATGTATTCTCAACCTCCAGACTCATATTCCTGCCAGTGTGCTAGTTTTTTTCACTTGGATGCTCCATTAATCCAAGATTCAACATTATTCAGGCAGTACTCAACCTGTAATTACTTCTTTCGTTAACAGAATCTCAGTCCTCACAGTGGCTCTGAGGTTGAAGTCTTCCTCCCTCCCTTCCTTCCTTCTCTCCTTTCTCCACCCAACCAGTGTGTATTGAGCACTCTATTATAGGCTATTCACTGTGCTCTGCATTTAGGGTGCAACACAGAGCAAGGCAAAGGCAGTCTGAAGCCTGAAGTGAGGGTGAGTTTTGAGGAAGTGCGGTGGGTGCTATGACAGTGGGAGTGCAGTGGGGGACACTTCAAAGGGTCCCCAGCAGAGATGGAGGGCTGAGTTTAAATTTCTTCTCCCATTCCAACCTACCCCATTTCCAATAGATCCTCTAAGTCCTATTTATGAAATATCTTATCTCCATCCCTTCTTCTCCATTCCTACCACAACTATTTCATTTAGCCCAGGTATTCCAGGTATACTAGTTTCAGCTGGACATTCCTAAGAGATTCCCAGATATGTCTCTAGTCAAGGCATCTTCTTTCTAATACATCTTCTAAGTGGCTGCCAAGGTCACTTCCTGAAGTACAAATCTGATCATCTGTCTCCCTTGTTGAAAAATACTTATTGGCTACACCAATCAGGACTCATAGGAAACAGAAGCCACTCTGAGTATTTTAATCAGGAAAGGATTTAATGTGGGATAGTTGGGAATTATCAAATCAGAGGAGACTTAGAAGAGCAGGCACAGGAATGATGCACCAAAGGTCTACCTCTAAGGTCTCTATTGCAGGTCTGGAGTTAAGAACTTCCAGCCATATCTACTGTTCATGGTTCAGGAATGCAGAGATGCTACTAGCTCACAGCTGCTTTTCCTCACTCAGAACAATGATGGACCCTCAAATGGTGCTGCAGAAAAACCTCATATCTCAATGATCTTACTTGTCAAAGTGGAAAATAGCCCATAAAGGTCAAGAAGATGGTCTCCCTCTCATTTTCACCTTCCAAATGTCATTCAAGTGTATCTAATTGGTAGAACCTAATTGTCCTTCAGAGTCCTAGCTTCAAGGAATCTGGTAAGTACAGGTTGTACCTTACTGCCTCTGCATAGGAGGGGAGACTAGAGGAGCAAGGAATGGAGGGTAAGCAACACACTCTATGGCCTCCATCCCACTAGGCAACCTGCTGCCTATAGCAAATTCAATCTCTTGTGCAAAGCTGTGTGCAGTTTTGTCACTGTTCATTGTATTTTGCTTAACCTCTTGGCTTCTGCCATCTACAATGTCTATCACTGGCAAGTGCAAAACAGATACTTGTTGAATGCGTGAATGAACAGATGAATCCACTCTGACCCAGTTCTCTCTTACCCTCTGGCCATAACTTCAGCCAGGCATGGTCTTCCTGGCCTGTCCTGACTTCCTCTACCTGCCAAAATCCTGCCCTTTCTCTGAGGGCCAGCCAAATCTTCTCTCCCCAGGGGATCTCCTAAAATCCCCTTGGAACACACGGGTTCCCCCTTCTGAAACAGTAACTGTTTTCTTCATTGATCTGGCACCCTCTCTCCCTCCTTGCCTTATGCTTTATTCACTACTTCCTTCCCTTCTCTCCAGGCAAAACAATTGCAATTCTCTTCATCTAAAGATACTCACTTCCCTCTCTTTTATTTTCTTGTAATTGCAGTTAATATTCTATAATTTATAGATGTAGTTAAATCTTTTGTAGCTGCTTCTCTCCTGCCCTTACTCTTGCATAGAGCTCCGTATGCAATTTTTTTTCCTCTACTAACACACATTTCCTGTTTTAGCCCTAGGCAGTCATATAAAATAAATCTAAAAGGGGAGGAGCCTTAGGAGGAAAGAGGAAGAATTCTTTCTTTTTAAGTTTCTTTTTAATTTTTTAGTGGAATTCACAATATGTTCCAGTGTCCTGGTTTGTTAGCCCTTGACAATGGAAACAGCATTATAGGAATATTCCGTTCCTCTAACATTCATAGTTTGGATTCATTGATGTAAAAACTGGGCTGTGTGATTTGTCTGTGTGTTCGTCACAGTGAAACCCTTAGAACTTGATTTTGCTTTGTGTAGGGTGCAGGGAATCTCATCATTTCTTCTTCTCTTTCTCTTTTTTTCTTTTTAAAGCCCCTTGTTTTCCAGATGTATCTACTTTATAAGACAACTGAAATTGGTTAAAAAAAATTGGTTAAAAAAAAAAGGCTACACAGTCTTCAGGGAATTTCACTTTTGTTTTGTTGTGTTGTATTTAAATATATGTGTTAGGGCAGTTTTAGGTTCACAGCAATACTGAGCAGAAGATGCAAAGATTTCCCATATACCTCCTGCCCCCACACATGCACAGCTTCTCCTACTATGGATTTCCCCCACCAGAGTGATACATTTGTAGCAATCGATGAACTTATATCCACACATCATTATCACCCAAAGTCCCTAGTTTACCTGAGGACTCACTCATGGTGTTGTACATTTTATATATGTACATGTCAAATTTATAATGACATGTATCCATCATTGCAGTATCATTCAGAGTAATTTCGCTGCCCTAAATATCCTCTGTGCCCCACCATGTGTTTCTCCCTTCCCCTAACCCCTGGCAACCACTGACCCGTTTACTGTCTATAGTTTTGCCTTTTCAGGATGTCATATAGTTGGAATTATATAATATGTAGCCTTTTCAGATTGGCTTCTTTCACTTAGTAAGATGCATTTAAGGTCCCTGCATGTCTTTTCATGGTTTGATAGCTCTTTTTTCAGTGCTGAATAATATTCCATCATCTGGATATACCACAGTTTAGTTATCCATTCCTCTATTGAGGGACATCTTGCTTGCTTCCAAGTTTTGGTAATTATGAATAAAACTGCTATAAACATCTGTGTGTAGGTTTTTGTGTGGACATAAATTTTCAACTCATTTGGATAAAGACCAAGAAGTGCGATTGCTGGCTCGTATGGTAAGAGTATGTTTAGTTTCGTAAGAAACTGCCAAACTGTCTTCCAAAGTGGCTGTACCATTTTGCATTCCTTCCAGCAATGTAGATTTATTTTTGTTAGAGGTTCAAAGGACTTTCTTAAAAATATATAAAAGGAAAAATCCATTCCTATAAAAGGTTTAGAATGTTCAATGTATGGCCTACTTTTATTTTACCAAAATCTGAGCATGTCACAGTCCTTTAAAATACTCATTCTACTTTCTCCTCTCAGCTCACATAATAGAACTCGAGATTGGTTGCAGAGAAATTAGGGGAAATTCTATAGTAATGGCAGACTAGATAATCACATCTGTAGCACTGATATTATCATTCTTTCTTGACTTTCTGTGTATGGAGCAGCAACACTGAAAGAATGGGGAAAGGAGGCCAGGTCCTTGCAATCACTTGGGTGGGCTTCCCTGCTGGTTTGCATTTAGCCAGACCAAGGGGAGTGTAGTTCCTTAGGTGCCGATGGTCATTGCAGTTGCGAGTAGAGGAGTTTTATTTATTCCAGTTCTTTGGATGCACTGTAGCTAGTTTCCTGTGAGGTAGGGAAGTGGAGGAGAAAATTGTATAATCCTCAAGCTGATGTGGAGGGTTCATTGTAAGCCCCAGGTCTTGCCCTGCTCTTTGAGTGACATGCCTTCCTGTAATGGTGCCTGTGTATTGGGGCAGGTTGCCTAGCTGCCAAGGAACACCAACAGCCCATTGGCAGCTCCATTCTCTATGCTGAAATTCTGTGTTCAGGAAGACTATTTTCCCTCCAAACTTAAATGCTGGTGAAATCTTCTCCAAGAAGCCTCTTCTGCCTGAGAGAATCAATACCCATTCCTCTGCCAGGCAATTCCAACTAGAAGGTATGTGTGGAATGCCTTATTCTCCCCAAGGTGCCTCAATTAGTTGAGGTGGCATTAAAAGCCAGGAGTTTCAGAGGATGAATCTTTATGGAGTAAATTAATGCCTGTGGTATTTTATAATCTTAAGGAGAAGGAGAAATTTTAGATTTAAATTTTTAAAAATGAGCTCATTAGAAGTCCACTCAGAGGGATTTTTTTGTTAATACTTTGGACTGAAGGGATTGTTTTCTTTTTAGCCAATCATATTCAAAACAATTCTAGAGATACGCACTGATCATCCATATGTGGCAGGCATCATAATAAGCTGAGAGGTTAGAAAGATTGATAAAATAGTCTTTCATCCCTCAGGAAACATATAGTCTAGTAAGAGAGCCAGACAGGCAGAGAAGCCCACTCTTTTTAAGACCGTTTATCTGAGTGTCTCCAGGGAGAGTTCGTCTCTGGGGATACAAAGATGAATAAAACTCAGGACGGAGACTTCCCTGAAGGATGTACCTAATAAGACAGCTATAATACTGGGTGATCGGTGCCAAAACTTGGAGATGGTTAACTCCCTTGGTGTGTAGGGAGGGAGTGTCAGAGAATGCTTCAAAGAGGAGAGGGGGAGATGTCTGAGTGGTCCTTGGAGAATAAGTAGGAGTTCTCAAGGGGAAGGACAGGGAAAAGGAATTCTAAGCAATGGAAAAAGACTGTGCCAGGACCCTGAGGTTGTAAACAGCTTGGGGAGTTCTGGAATCTGAGTGTTAGGACATGAATGAAGGAGAGGATGCAAGTGGCAGTGATGGCAGGAGGAACAATACTCCTACTGTCATAGCAGTCACATGCTCTCACGTGACTAGGTGAAGGAGCACACCTCATACTGCCCATGGTAAGAAGCAGAGAAGAGTCTTCTGTGGGAGAAGGTATGCTGGTGTCTCCATTTAAAAGTCTTCAGGATTGCACAGCGTCAGACTCAAGGCAGGGAGGTTGCTTCCGAGACTAGCACATTAGCCCTAGGGAGAACTGATAGCTAGACTGGGGCAGTGGCAGTGCGATGAGGATGGAAGGAAGAAAGAAATGTTCAGGAGGTGACATGGACAATATGGGTCCAATAAGGTGAGGATGATGCTGAGATTTCTAGCTGCCCTATAAAGTGGCCAAAACAGTCATCCATGTAAGAGTTCAATAAATGTCATTTTCTTTAGGCAATAGAGTAGATAGTGATGCATTTAAATGGAAAAAAGGAAAGCCAGAGGAACTTCAAGTTTGGGAGGAAAAGATAGGTTTGGTATTGGGTCTAGGATGCTTTTTTTTTTTTTTTTAAAGCTACCTGTTTTCTATTTCCTGCTAATGACAAATAAATTCATAAGCCAATTTGGTAGACCAGCATGCTATTGCTAATTGAAACTATTCTAATTGAATGACCATTGGAAAGTAACCTTCATACATTATACAGGATTGTCATGGTTATTTATTTATTAGGTCTCCTCTAAGGCTGGGCTAAGGCCAGAAACAGGCATGACGTTGTCAGGCTTGGGAGGATTTTGTGTATCTTGCCTTCAAGACAGCTCCCTGGGAGGAAAGAAAAATTACCTAGATTCCTGGGCTCCCTGAAATTATTTGTTCTAGTTGATGCTTCAGAGATCAAGGACCTTATAAATTTCTTCCCAGGCTAGTCTTGGACCAGAACAATTTTAGCATAAAATAAGGGAAAGAAAATGTGAAATAGGATCCAGTGAACTTCCTGATTTATTGAACAAACGTAATTTAACGTTTTTTTGAGTACCTGAGTTCCAGTTGTATAGGTGAGTGTCAGCATGCCATTCTTGGTCATTCCTGTTTCTACAGAGGGCAGGAGTTGGCATATTATTTGTAGGTTTCCCCCTGTCCCTGGATTGTATTTTAATGTCTGTTAATGAGTGTTACACATTATTAAATATGTATATAAACTTGGACATTGTGGTGCTACCCTGAGTGCCATATTAGGTGACATTCTAGATTTCATTCCCACTCAATAGTCAAAGATAATTGGAAGTTTATACAGATGTAGAGAACATGGGAGCAGTTGTACGAAGATTGGTCATTCTGTAAATATTCAAGAAATGTATATCGAGTGTGTGTTATATTCTGGACAATATTTTGGACTGAAGAACTGGTGCAGAGCACAAACGAAACAGTCCTTGCTCGAGTGGTACATACGTTATGGTGCAGAGGATAGATATTAAACAAGCAATCAAACAAAGTGGTTACAGATAGAGAGAAATGTTATGAGAAAAAGAAAGAGAATAATGTGCTGGACAGTGATTGGTGGGGTCAGGGAAGCCTTTCTGATGAGAAGCCATGCCAGGATCTAAGGAAAAGGGGTTCCAGGTGGAGGAAACACATACACAAACTCTGGGGTAGCAAAGAGCTCAGTGATTTCAAGAAATAGAAGGAGGGCAATGATTGGAGCGTGCAGATATTATAGAGTTGGGGAGAAATGGCTACATCTTCCCAGCCACTCATGAAATGCTTATTGGAGACTTATAAGAGATGTATATATATTAATACTCTATATAAATACCTATACCTCATCTCATTTAACAACACAGTGAGGTAGGCATTGTTATTCCTGTTCCTGGGTCTCAGAGACCAGGTCTACATAGCCAGGAAGTAGCAGCATGAGGCAGAGTGTCAGGGCCTTCCCACTCCACTCTTTCCACCTCACCTTAACTGCAGACCCACAGGGTGGAAGCAAGGCACTGGGAATGACGCAAGTGCCGAGCCATTGGCCTCCTAGGCTGGCTTGTGTAGGATACCCGTCTGAACAAATTTTGTGACGGCTTTGTTGGGATATTAGCAACAATAACAATTACAAAACAATGATGACAACAGTGGCAATAACTATGCCCACACTATGTACTTTTATAGTTTGTAAAGTACTTTACCATACAGTACCTCATTTGTAGCTCTGACAAGCCCTCAACGATAAGCAGGGCAAGTTTTATTCTTCTCCTTTAGATTAAGAGCTTGCTGAGGTGACACAGGGCACAGGGCTGGGGCTGGCTCTTCTGATTCTAATCCAGTGCTCTTTTCTTAAACCACAGAAAGTCCTGATTGAAGAGTTATATATAGTTCATAAGCTTCTAGGCCTGCAGACTCCCAGAAAACAAGTTTGTCCTTTCTTCCAAGTGCTTTGGACTGTAAAGAAGAGGCATAAAAGATGAATTCATTCATCATGTACTTATTGAGCTCCTATCGTGTGTCGGACACAGGGATGTCGAAGGATCCCAGTTAAATAGGTTAAAAGGTACTAATTTAGCACAGTGTTCTATGTTATTTGTATTTGATAATACAAAACTAGAAAAAACATGATGGAAATATAGAGGAAGAAGTGATTAAGTCAGTCACTTTGGGGAATTTGAGGAAGGCCTCAGCATGAAGATGACATTGAACTGGGCCTTGAAGGATGAATAGTAGGATTTCTCCAGAGAGAAAAGCAAGGAAGGTTATTCTAGGAAAAAAGGATTACCGTGATCCAAGAATATGGTGTCTGCGGGGAATAGTAAGTAATCAGGTATAACCGGGGCATGGGATAGATAGGAAGTAGTGGTGGAAAATGATGATGGAAATGTAGACTAAAGTCAGATTGCAGAGGGCCTTGAGTGTCAGGCTCAGGAATTGTATTTGACTGGATCATTCCAGGCTTGTGGGAAGGGGATGGCATGATTATATTTGCTCTGTTTTAGAAAGAAAATGCTAAAGGCTGGGAGGAGTTGTATGGGAACAGGGGAGAGGTTACAAAACATTTTAATAGTTTAGGAGAAAGAAAGAGGCCCTGAATTGGTTGTAATCCCTAATTATGGAGGAGAAATGTAGGGTAACATTGATGAGACTTAAGGACTGATTGGATGTGTAGTTATTCCAATTGCATTTTAAATGCACGTGCTAGTTTTCTAACATTTGCACACACACACTCCTTATTTTGGCTTCCCCAAACTCATCCTAGTTCTCCCTGACTTTTTAAGTCCGCTACTGATTTATTTTTCTATCTTAAAAAAAAAAGGAGAAAAACTTATAGGTCTATGATCTTATGGATTCTTTCTGTATGATTTGATTTTGATGATCCCATAGGATTCTTCTGGCTGAGGAATGCTGAGTGCAAACAAATTTTTCAAGACTTGGATGCTATAATTATATTTATATGCCACTGATACCTTTCATTATTTGGAACTGTTGTTGCATATTTGAAAACTCGTCTACTAAGCACTTTGGGGAAATTATTCTCAGCCAGTGACCTCCGGCAGGGAAACATTAGCAGTTCAGCCTCTTCTCTCTCTGCTTCAGGCCTCCTGCTGAATGTTGAAGGAGAATTCAAGTATTAGATAAGGGACCACACTTTAACATTTGTGTCTGTGCCACACTTTTCTGTAATATCCTTTCCTTCTATTCTAGTAATTCAGGACTGCTCATCCTGGCCTTAAAATGTAATTGTAGGGTAGGAGTTGAGGAAAATAAGTCAACAAATACAAAATATTTTCTCTTTAACTCATACGTATCAAGAATTCATTTCTTTTGCATAAAAGGTTTACATATAATTTCCGAGGTAAAAGGAGTTTTTCTGCTTTAACTTGGACTCCTCTCATCCCCACTTCACCCAAATACATATAACACTGTGGGAAGGGTCCCCAGATAGCCTCATACATTTGGTGGAAAAACATTCCCGGGGGCTCCTCCCATGCTAAATCATTGTGTTTCCATGAAAAAGAGGAAGCATTCTGAGGCTGTTGCGGTCACTCCTATCCTGGCTTTGCCACTTGGGTGAGCCCCTTCAACCTCCCTGAGCCCTGGGTGCTCCATGTATGTAATAATACTCATGTCCTGGGAGTGTTGTGAACACCCAAAAAGGTAGGTGTAGCCACCAGAATAAACTCTGGCACAAAGTAGGGGTCAGGAAGTATTAGTTCCTTCGGACACTGGCTTACAGAAGTTAGATGAAAGAAACACAGGCTTTTCCTTATGCAGATTAGAACTTAGTTTTCAAAACCATTAATTGGCAGAATGTTATTTAAAATTCCTGATTCTCATACCTCCATTAAGAGATTCTGATGTCAGAAATGGAATTACATGGCCATTTATCCTCTTGGTGGTGTAGAAAATAGGTATGTTTTTACTTTTTCTCCTCAGGGTGGTTACAGAGGTAGAACCCAGTTTCCATGAATGGTGTTGAAAGTCTGAGCTTGAAGAATCCTTGTTTTTAAGACTTTAGCAAGCTCTGTCAGCAAGCTGCTATGAAGTAAATTTCCTGAAAAAGCTGTCTTTTTTCTTGTTAAACAAGTAGCACATATAGGTACACAGTCAACTTACAATCTGAAGAAAGGCTTTAAATCATGCTATTGTAGTATGTTAGCCAGATTCTTTTGGTCATTCAAATGGCCCTCCAATAAATATTTATTAAGAACTTATTTTTAGTAGTAATAGCTAACATTTATTGTGTATATGCTATGTTCTAGGCACTGTGCTTAGATTTAGTTATTTCATTTTATCTTCACAAGGCTCTATGAGATAGATACCATTACTTTACACACACACACACACACACACACACACACCCCTTACATGTGAGGAAGCTGGACTTCAATAGGCTTAGTAACTTGTGCAAACTTACACAGCTAGTGACAGAGAGCCCAGAAGCAAACCCAAGTTGTCTGACTCTGTTTGAAGTCTACAGTTTTACCACTATGGGAGATATTTTTTTTTCAGAATGTTATGGGAGTACAAACGTTTTGGTTACATCAATTGCTTTTGTACAGTTTGAGTCAAAGTTATAAGTGTGTCCATCACCCAAATAGTGTGCATTGTACCCATTGGGTGTGAATTTACCCATCCCCTCTTCCCCACTCCTACCTGCTTGATTTCTGTTGAATTTTACTACCATATGTGCACATGAGTGTTGATCAATTAGTTCCAATTTAGTAGTCAGTACATGTGGTTTTTGTTTTTCCATTCTTGTGATATTTCATTTAGAAGATGTCTCCAGTTCCATCTAGGTTGTTACAAAAGGTATTAGTTCACCATTTTTTTATGGCTGAGTAGTACTCCATGGTATACATATACCACATTTTATTAATCCACTCATGTATTGATGGACACTTAGGTTGTTTTCACATCTTTGCAGTTGTGAATTGTGCTGCCATGAACATTTGAGTGCAAGTGTATTTTTTATAAAATGTTTTTTTTTTCCTCTGGGTAAATACCCAGTAGTGGGATTGCTGGATCAAATGGTATGTCTACTTTAGTTCTTTGAGGTATTTCCATACTACTTCCCATAGAGATTATACTAGTTTGCAGTCCCATCAATAGTATCTAAGTGTTCCTATCTCTCCATGTCCATGCCAGAATCTGTTGTTTTGGGACTTTTTGATAAAAGGCATTCTCACTGGACTTAGGTGATATCTCATTGTGGTTTTGATTTGCATTGCCCTGATGATTAGAGACATTGAGCATTTTTTCATATTTTTATTGGCCATTAGTCTACCTTCTTTTGAAAAGCTTCTGTTCATGTATTTTGCCCACTTTTTAATGGGGATGCTTGATTTTTTTTTTGTTGGTTTGTTTGAGTGCTTTGTAGATTCTGGTTATTAGCTCTTTATTGGATATATAGCATGCAAATATTTTATCCCATTTGGTAGGTTGTCTATTTGCTCTATTGATTGTTTTCTTGGCTGTGCAGAAGCTTTTTAATTTAATCAGGTCCCATTTATTTATTTTTGTTGATGCTGGGATTGCCT
>CM052440.1:16119272-16137819 GCA_028533085.1 Varecia variegata | reverse complement strand
TTGATTTTTTTTTTGTTGGTTTGTTTGAGTGCTTTGTAGATTCTGGTTATTAGCTCTTTATTGGATATATAGCATGCAAATATTTTATCCCATTTGGTAGGTTGTCTATTTGCTCTATTGATTGTTTTCTTGGCTGTGCAGAAGCTTTTTAATTTAATCAGGTCCCATTTATTTATTTTTGTTGATGCTGGGATTGCCTTTGGAGTCTTCTTCATAAATTCTTTGCTTAGACCAATGTCTGTAAGAGTTTTTCCAACCTCTTCTAGAATTCTTATAGTTTCATCCCTTATGTGTAAGTCTGTTACCCACTGTGAATTTATTTTTGTGAGTGGTGTGAGGTGTGGATCTTTTTCAGTCTTCTAAATGTGACTATCCAATTTTCCCAGCACCATTTATTGAATAGGGATTTTTTACCCCAGTGTATGTTTTCTTCTGCTTTGTCAAAAATCAGATGGTAATATGAGGCTGGTTTTATATCTGGGTTCTCTGTTCTGATCCATTGGTTTCTCTTCTTGTGCCAGTACCACGCTGTTTTGGTTACTATAGCCTTGTAGTATAGCTTTTTGCTTACATTTTTTTTGTCTAGTTGGAGTCTTTTCTGGTTCCATACAAAGCATAGAATTATTTTTTCTAGATCTGCAAAAAATGGCATTGGCATTTTAATGGGGATTGCATTGAATCTGTAAATCATTTTGGGTAGTATAGATATCTTAACAGTGTTGTTAGGTAGGGATGAGGTTATGTAGGTGGCAGGGCAGGCAGTTAGACTTGCAGGTGGCAGGGCAGGTGATAGAGAGATGTGGTCAAGGGCCAAGGGTCGGGACCAATAAAAATAGAGAAAAGAAATCACAACAGCAAGAACTTGAGGTTAGGGACTTTTCCTGACTTTTCCCAGGAGTATGCACAGAAGCTAGGAGCTTATGACCAAAGGTAACCTTTCCCTCATTAACCTAGTAAAACTCATATTCGCTATTGCCACGACAGTTCCAGAGCCAGCCATACAAGAACAGAAAATGGGAGGGTACATGATTCCGGGAATCTCCACCCACTTTCCCCAAAAGACATGAATATTCCACCCCTAGCATAACATATCATTAGGGATTAGCATAAAGGACAGACCCTAACCTTGGAATGACACTGTTCCTTATTGGAGCAGTCCACTCTCTACTGACTTTGAGAGTATGCTGTACTTTCTATACTCTGTCTTTAAGCTCCTGGTCATCTACACTCATGGGGACAGAACTGTTCCTCTCTGTGGAACTTACTTTCACTTTGCATTAAAAGCTGCTTGTGTGGAAGTGCTTCGTGTCTGTCATTACTCTGTGGCATCAGCCCTGCTTGCAATTCTTCCAAGCATGGAGCCAAAGAACCAGGACTACATCTCTCCCTAGCCACACCTGACAATGCTGATTCTGATGATCCATGAGCATGATATGTTTTTCTATTTGTTTACATCCTCTGCAATTTCTTTCCTCAGTGTTTCCTAGTTCTCCCTGTAGAGGTCTTTCATCTCCATGGTTAAATATATTCCTAGGTAGTTTATTTTCTTTGTTGCTATTGTGAAGGGTATTGAGTCTTTGATTTGATTCTCAGCTTGACTATTGTTGATATGTAGGAATGCTACTGATATGTGTACATTGATTTTGTGACCTGAGACTTTGCTGAATTTATTTATCAATTCTAGGAGTCTCTTAGCACAATCTTTGGGGTTTTGTGGATAGAAGATCATATCATCAGCAAAGAGCAATAGTTTGACCTCTTCTTTCCCCATTTGGATGCCTTTGATTTCCTTCTGTTGCCTGATTGCTCTGGCTAGGACTTCCAGCACTATGTTGAACAGAAGTGGTGAGAGTAGGCAATCTTCTCTGGTTCCAGTTCTAAGTGAGAATGCTTTCAATTTTTCCAGATGTTGGCTGTGGGTTTGTCATGTATAGCTTTTATAATATTGATGTATATTCAATATTTTGCTATGCCTAAGGGTGCTGAATTTTGTCAAATGCTTTTTCTGTGTCTATTGAGAGGATCATATGGACTTTGGTTTTGCTTCTATATATGTGGTGAATCACATTTATAGATTTGTGTATGTTGAACCATCCTTGCATCTCTGGGATAAAGCCCACTTGATCATGGTAGATTTTTTTTTTTTTTTTGATGTGCAGCTGAATTCGGTTTGCTAGGATTTTATTGAGAATTTTTGCATCTATTAAGAACTTATTATATACTAAGTGCTAATGCTACACCTCTGAGCAAAACACAGTCCCTGATATCATCCTAAGTTTAATTGACTTGGATAAATATTTTGTACATTATAAAAATTAATTGGTGTTTGTTGCTGTCTGAAATGGGAGGCTTTTCTATCTTTTAAGCAGGGAGGAATAGAGAAGAGACCAACCTTTAAAAATTAATTGCATTTGAGTTAGTAACTGGATATCCATTTTTATTGACCTAATTGTCTTATAGATGTGCAATTATTTAATCTGCTAGGCAATTTGTATTTCTGCAGTATTATCCTCTTCATGCATCATTATCACCCTGTATATTCAAGGTATTGAACCTGTTTCATAAACAGTATTAATCTCAATTAATTTAGGAGCTTTAAATAATATTCCCTTGTTTAATATACTCTTTGATATGCCTCCCATGTTTATGCAGTGTCAGAAGCTGTTGAGGCTGATAAAAACAAACATTTGGTTAAAGAACCTTCTCATATATTAATTTTATTTTTAAAATTACTTGTGCATTTATATTTTGTAAATGGTTTTGGTTATGGAAAACACCTTATTAGGCTAATTCAGAGGTTTGAGGCTGAAGTCCAGCCCCTTGGCTTGGTTTCATCTGAAGAACATTAAAATAGTAGAACATTTTCTGTCTTGGCAAGACTCATAGTGTTGCAATTTTAAACAGAGGGTTTAAATTTGTCCATGAGACTATAAACTTCTTGAAGGCAAGGACTCATCTCTGTGCCTCGACGCATAGTTGATATTCTTTAAATGTTTGTTGATTTGAGTTGAACTGAGGTGCATAACAAAACAGAATTTGAAACTCAAAGTCTCTCAGGTTTTCTTTATTTAATAGACCTAGGACTACCCTGGCAAACCATCCTTTCTTATTCATTTAAAAAATTTCACTTTATTATGTTCGTCTTTGATGTGGAACATTTTTATGGCTCCTGCTGTGACTCATTTTGGTGTCGAGTTAACTGCTTCCTTGGAGCCCAGCCCTTCCTTTTAAGCTGTGGTATTCAGGCTTCCCAAAAGCAGCTTGCCTATGGGTAGAGATCACAACAAAATGTCCAACTTCTATTTCAACTTCTAGGTAAAAACAGAGAACTAAAATTAAAAACCATATATCATATAAGTCACTTGAAAAAAAAAAAAAACGAAAACCCAGGGGCATTTGTATATTCCTATTAACTATTGACTAGCAAAAGGGAGTTATCTTTTCCGCAGAGATAAAAAGGTGACTCAAGGCAATCTCCCCAAGTTAAAAAAGTTTTGAAGTTTTACTGTGAAGTCCAGTAAAACTGGGATTTAACTTCAGGAACTACCCCCCTATATAATGTATTCATCACAACCAAACACAAATTAATTAACATATATGTCCTAAATTTATAAGTGCAATATTAATGTAGAATGGGGCAAAAGGTAAGTGGGAATAGTTGAGAATTCGCCACACATCCCTCATTTACCACCAAGGGATTTATTCCTTTGCGCCTTCTGTTAGTGTAACTTAGATTTCCTCAAACTTCAGTGTGCTCATGAATTATTATTGTTTATCCAAAACACATATTTTCTGTCTTAGGGGGGATTTAAGAGATCTCAAAGGGACATGTTAACTACCTTTAGAAACTCACCTCTAACCATACTTCTATACATATATAACACAAGAAAACTAACAAAGACCAAGAGTCAAATTCCTGGAGAGACCTTTAACCCTTCTCTGTGTAAATTTTTTACTTGTGAAATAAAAAGCCCGGTCCCTGGCCATGTCATCCTGTACTTAGGGCATAAGGAAGGTTAAGTACAAGTTGCCATTGTGCTCATGGTGACCTCTCAGAGGCATGTCGGCAGGGCTGTCTTGTCTGTGAGATGTCATCAGACATCATTTAGGATGGGCTTCCAGTCTGGCTTCGTACAGAGATGCCATGGGATACCTCAGAAACTTCCTGAGTGGCTACTATAACTATGAGGCTTTGGATCTTGGTTAAATACAAGCAAATTTTAACAGCAACCTGGTAGAGGGCAAAATGCCAATCCTGCCAAACTTCTGTTCCAGGCAGGGGGCTGTCCTGCCACTGTCAGAACTGGCTGTCATCTGCTCCTCTCTTGTCACACTGACACGGCCCCCTGGCTGGGCTGATTGGTCGCTGGCAATAACTGATATGGAATACTGATTTGTCTCTGGCAGTTCCTTTCACTCCAAAGAGGCTGCTTTCTACCCCTCTTCTTGCCTTCCCGAGCCCAGCCTGCTGCCCACCTTCCCCCAACCGTGCCACCCCTGCACCCCGGGGGGAGTTCCAGTCCTGGCGTGATGCTCTGAGGAGGTGGTGAAATCCACCAGGCTGCTCTCACTCCGGCTCGCTCTCGGGAGAGTCCTGTTCCAGACTTCTCAGGGTTTTTACAGCACAAACAACTGCATGCGGCCCGAGGGGAGGCTGGAAAGGACTTGTGTGTGGTGGTTTTACTGCCTCTCGCCACTTTTGTTGGCCTCCTCCTGACTCCTGGAGGTTCAGGCTGGATTTCTTTCTGCCGGAAGACACTGAGGAAAGATCCCTTCTCCTTCTGTTGACTCTTTCTATTTTTATGGTAAGTGCTTGCATTGAATGAGCTGCTCGGCTGCTGCAGTGAACTGAACCGGCTTGCTCTGCTCGCTGTCTTCCCAGCTAAGCTTAGTGACCTTCCTTCTGCATTTCTTCTGTTTTCACGGAACCTTGTCTGGGGCGATCCAGCTAACTAAAATGCCAGGGTCCATTTGCCTGGATTGTTTGTCTTTTTATCTTTTTTCCCGTAAACGTGAGCTCTTCGGCTGTGATGGAAATATAAGTGCTCTCTCTTTGTCCTTGAAGCAGCAGCCAGGGAAATATGTTCACGATGGTAAACTGCAGCAGTGTGCAGGGAGGATGACTGACAAATTTGGGCAAGATCAACCCTCAGCATGCTGAGGGCACCCTCTCAGAATCGGAAGGGCTGGGGGTGATCTGCCCACATACCAAACTATCTCATCGTTCTGGGTGAAGATGAGCACACACATGTGAGTTATGTGGAGTCTGCTGTGGGCAGCTTTGCTTTACTTACCTGCCCGTGGGTCCAGAATGACCCTATATCTTGTGGGGTTTATAACTTGGGCAGGAACATTCTCGGCGGGAGGAATCCTGCGCTGGCAGATGGAGTAGACTGCATGACCTCATTGCTTCTTTCCCTTCCGAGTCTCAGGGTACCCAGTTCTGCAAACCGTATCCTGCAGCCTCTTCAGAGGGTGGTAGGGCAGTGATGAGAGGAACATTTTTGAGTTGACAACGTAGTTTTGTCCTCTTGCTGGGAGATAAAATGCTTTGAGGCTATTGGAATGGTTAGACTTTTCTAAGAGAAAATAAGCAGGTTTCTGATGAAGAATATGCATGTGGCAGACTGTTTATTCCACGGCGTTACTCTTAGAATAGTGCTCTAATTTTTCCCCTGGTCTCCTGCGGTTTGCTGAGAAGAACATCACAACTTCAAGTCTATGACTGGCTGCTGCTTGACACCCAAAGGAAACCAAGAACATTTTGGTAGTTTCACCTTGTTGAACCTGTGCATTGCAGGAGTCTCTCTTTACAGGGGGATTTTGTTATTGTTGTTGTTGTTAGCAGGTGGGTTGAATTATTTTAATCAAATCAGCATTCCAAAGAATAAGCTTCGCAGTTGTAAATCTGTTTAGTTCTTTTCAAGTCTTGGACTGGAGATGGGTTATCTTACTTGATATTGTGTGGGTTTCCCAATTAGGGTCCATGTCACTCTAGGGAGGGTTCCCATCAAATGTAATTCAGTCTCTGATTCATAACCACTGTACTAATACAATGTGATTTTTTGTGATAAATGAGGGGGAAAATGTAGGGTAAAATTGCTGGCCTCTCCCTGTGCTGATTGGGAGTTTGGAATGTAAAGTTCTTTAACTGTCTTGCTCATTTTCACCACTTTTATTTCCACTGTTCATGTGGATTTTTCTTAAAATAGTGGTGATGACATCAGGCATATGCTTTCATCCTGTTCCCTGGGTCCAAAGTAGATACATTCGGTATTTTTGTTGTTTTTTTGCTGAAGGGTTCCTTGCATATATGAAGGCATACATTTAAAGAGAGAGTAAGAATTTGTAGATGTTTACATGATACTCCAGTTCAAGAATAAAGTCAGCACATAGGTTAACAGCGCAAAAAAAAAGAAAAAAAATTTTTTTTGAATACTGTAGTCTCTGAATCCTTAAATAATGTTTGAAATATTTTCAGCATTGTTTGTATTAGCTGTTCTAATATCCCCTCTTTCCTATACTTGATTGTGGTTTGTAGCAATACTGTATTGGACCGGCAGACTTCTCTCCTTCCTCTAATGTTCTTTAATGTTCTGCTGTTTACTTTCATCCTTAATGGTGTTTTCTTACTTAGCTTAATCTTTTTTTTTTTTTCTCCAATTGAAAGGATTTTATATGGTGCCTGGCAACTCAACTGGAGATATTCATCAAGATGGAAAGAGTTAGAATCAGCTTGGGTGTCATGGAAATAGACTCAGTATTTCACACTGCAGGCAATTTCAGATGCATTTAGAAAAGATTTCATTTTAATTAGTAGCAACTTCAGCATAAGGAGAAAAAAATTCCTTAGGCTTCCTTTATTTTGCTAAACAAATTGTTTACCTATGTGATCAGAATTGTATGTGTGTGTGTATTACACACAGGTATATACACATACAAGCATATACACAAATGTACTGTTTATTTACTTGTGACTTAAATGTATACATATTTTTAATAGGCATAGTAGCATCCTTATTTAGAGAATAGAAGGAAATTTCCTGAGATATTGCTGTAGTTAGCTTTTCTTTTCTTTCTTTCTTCTTTTTTTTTTTTTTTGGTAAGGATTTCCCCACTTCCTATAGCCTACCTCCAGATAATGCCTTTGGGAATTTCTTTGAATTGGGAGAGTGTATTCTTCAGTGTTTCCTTGTCTCACAGCATGATGTCATGTTAATTCCTTTGCAGGGTCTCTAAAGGTAGCATAGAAAACTACTGCAGGAAAAATTGACAGAAGCTGTGCTGAGTGGAGCCTGTAGCCTCTTGGTGTGATGAAGTCACTGCAACATTTTATTTGTGTGTGTTTATTTTGCTGCTGTGCCTTGCAACTGATTTTGCTTGCAGCCCTAGCAAGTTGAAGTTGTTTAAAATGGGTCTAGAAACACCTAGATTGGTGTAGATGCAGTTATTCATTTTTCACACTCTTTAATTATAGATATCATCAAAACAGTGCTTTTACTGTTTCTTTTGGTGGTGTTTTAATTTGAAAATTGCAGCTCAAACTATGCATCAAGTCTCCAATTTTTATCCTCTTACCTCTCCTTTCTCTATTCCATATTTCTATTACATGTTTATGTATGTGAACATGCATATATGTACACAGACAAACTCAGAGTGAAAATTGTATGAGGGTTGGCTACAGTTTCTCTTTTAGTAACCAAACTCCAAATATTCAACTTATAATCATGTAACTGAGAGAAGATATTGCCCCCATTAATACAAATATAACTTCATGCTTCTGCAGGCATTCTTGTCATTGAAACTATTTTCCATAGTTGATTACCAGGACCAGAAATAGATTCTGTTTTGCATTTTAATTAATGACATTCTGGATCCGTCTAGGTTGGACTGCCCTCAAATCTTGATATGTTTACTGTCTGGAAGGTTTTTGTGTTAAGAGGGGGAGTTTATGAGTGTTACAAAGTAAAATCATTTGATTATGTGATACAGTCTTCTTTTGGGAACTGAATGAATCCTATCATTAGGATGTTGGCTGAATTTTTTTGTTGCTTTTTCCAATATAAGTCAGTATAATCCCTTTTACCGTCTTTCCATGAGACCCTTTTACATAGCAAAAAGGGTTATGTGCAACTCCCACATAAAGCTTCTTAGAGGGAAGACCGTTCTTTAGTAGAGATTCAAAACCACTTCTAACACCAGCTATGGTGATCTACTTTGAAAGAAACTCGCTATTCAATTGGCAACTCAGACAGATTGTATAAAATAGAAGAAATGCTTCATGAGCTGTGTTGAAAACTGCATTTTTGATCTGTGCCTCTCTACTGAATTCATTTAGGGCTATAGTCACTAGTTTAGCTTCACAGGGGAAAAAAAAAACAAAAAACTTATGTCCTTAGTAGCAAAATAATCTATCCAGACTGTCATAAATGTTTATGTTGCCAGTTATAACTCTTGGGTGGTAGAGGGAGATGGCAGATTTGTGGAGGGGAGCCAAATCACAGCCCCAAAATAATGCAAGACAAAAGGGGAAAATTCTTCCCAAATTTAGCATTTAATTCTCTACACAGGATGTTTTCTCTTAAGTCTGAAGAACCAAGAAATTGACACATAATGACAGGTTTTGTGGGCTTTTTCTCTGATAGAAATCTTTGACACTTAATTAGGCATCCGCTGACCGACCTTTTGGCTTGTGTGAGCCAGCAGCCATTCTTATAGGAAGCAGACGTATTGTAATACGGTAGGAATTCACTTACTTACATTTTTCCTGTTGGTCCCCCACTGGGGACCTCCTGTGAGTGTCAGAGAAGGAATGAGTGTATGGAGACCATCGGAGACCACAGCCAGTTGCAGAGAAATATCTTCAGGACCCCTGGGTTCCAGTTCAGCCCCACCACTAACTGGCTGCATGACTCGAATTCTGTATGTGGCTTGGGCCAGATCATTTCAGAGGGCTCTAAACCAGCCATTAAAGATTGTGAAATGTTATTGTACCTCTATTTGTTACCAGATGGATGGTCATTTCTAAGGCAATTGACCTATATTAGACATTTCTGGAGGGGGTGGCTGCACCTTTCTTTGACCCTACAAAGCGTCTGGAACTATGACAGTGACATGAGCGTTAGAGTTACTCAGAAAAGTGTGAAAGTGGTGACCATTCATGGACAGGGCTCATATGTATATGATGACTACCGGTGTACCCTGGGACATTTTGAAAAGTCTCTTGTTATCAAAAGGGACCTTGAGAAGTATCTTACCTGTCCTCTCATTCCATAGATGGAAGTGATGTTACTTCCCCTGCATAGCACCTGGGCAAGATGACTTCAGGGCAAGGTGCATGTCATTTACTCAGAACCCTGCTCCCTTCCCAGTGTGAGGCCCCTTCAACTGTACACAGCTGCCACTTACTTTCATTAATTGCTCACAAAACTGCTTTGTGGCATCTCTCTCACTGGTGTCCATTCTTTCTGGGTTCATTTCATGCAGATTACGTGGCTGTACCAGTCAGAGTGAGTCACGTCAAGCAAATGTTTATGGTAATTTGTTTATGCTTGTGTGGAAATGCATTTTTTTTAATGTTGAAATTCTGCTTTTTCTATGAACATTTAAAGAATTTTACAAACACTGTGGTTAGTTTTTCCCTCTGTGTCTATACTATTTAAATGATTATTTATTTCTGTAGAGGGGGTGATCTTTATGGATTGATTCTGTCATGCATTCATTCATTTACCTAGTACTTATTGAGCACCTGTTGTTTCCCCCCTAACGCTAAGCAGTGGGGATCCAGTGGTGAAACAGCCCGACGTGGCCATTACTCTAGAGGAGCTCAGAGTCTACTTATGCATTGTGGTGTTTGTTGTCTTTTGATTCTCTGCTTACTATTTCACACAGCTTCTCAAAGAATCCAGTTGAAAAACAGTTCGCTTGGGCAGTTTTTTCCTGTGGTTATTCCACTGAGAAATTCTTTTCATAAAAAGGCACCTTTGCTGTCATTACAACATATATCTTCCAGTTTTCCAAAACATTATTTTTAGCTTCTGATTTAGTGACCTGCCTGAACAAAAGAGATTAATTAGGTAAACTTGTTTGTACTATGTTGTGATTCATGAAATGATAATTCCTTTCTTTGGCAAAACTAACCTGTTCCCTAGAATCCTAATTTGACTGCCTGGAGAGCATAGTGTCCGTGGACCTAATTGCAGATTAAAGACCAAACTCCCTGGCCTGACATACCAGGCCCACCATAATGTATTGCTTCCTTGTTGTTCTGTCTCTTGTTCTGAATCTCCATGGAATGGTCCAGAAGTAACAAAACCATTTGCAGTGCTCAGAAATATGCAATGTTCTAATTTGCCTTGGTGCCTTTGCACATGCTATTTCTGCTGCTTTGAATGTCTCTCCTTTCTTCAGACTACTAAATTTTCAAAGCCAGTTTAAATATCCTGTCCCCTGAAATCATTTTGACACCATTTTTTTTTTTTTTACTTCTTTTGCCCAAAGCTGAGCTAGGTAGACCATCTCTGTTCTCTTATATCCCTCAGGACTTTACAGACTATATTGTAATTATTTGTCTACTTGTCTCTCTCTCCCAAACAGACTTTTTGTTCCTTGAGGGCAGAGACTATATGTTCATCTCTGTACCTCAAGGCTTGGTTCAGTGACCACGGTGTGGCAGATACCCAGTAATCCTTGAACAAACAGATGGGGAATCACCATCTAAAACCTATGGCGCTGGCATTCGCAGTTACTGCTCTACGTGGAGAACTTAATTTTTCAAACCAATGTGAATATATGAGTTATACTGAAAAATTTAAAGAGATTGGCAGACATCCTGATGTAGTCCATTAGAAATTCTATGTAAAACCCCAGAAAATATGTCTGCCTCCAAATGAGTTTCAATAAAGTAAACGACACGAATTTATTAAGTGCCTTCTATAAGCAAAGCATTGCGTTAGGTCCCAAGGAATCAAAGATTTTTTTTTTTTTTAAGCATATTTCCTCTCCTCCAAAAAAGGCCACAAGCTAGTGAGGGGTTGTCCCATGTGTAAATGACCTGGTAACAAGGCAGACTGAGATTCTAGTAGGCCGTATACTTGCAGATAAGGAAGAAGGTAGAAAGGACATTCCACACAGAGGTGTGGCTTGAGCAAGAACCAAAAGATCTGATGGGAGTGTCAGCAATGAGGTTGCTTTGCTGCAACAGGAGGTGGGGGCAGGGGATGAGGAAGGAATTCAGAGGAAGATGAGGAACCTTTGGGTGGGGGAGATGGGAACGATATTGGAAGATCTAAATGCTATTTATTATTTTTGAAAGCTGGGGGATAAAATTAATAGGGTCCTGAAAAAGCCAAATGGAAATTTGTTTGGAACCTCTCCTCAGGTTTAATTAAATCAAAAGTCTGTATTCTGCAGGGAAGGAGGGCAGTTGCGCAGTGCATAACTGCATAAGATGTTTGTTTCTCACCCACCCTTTTTGCCCTTCAGGGCACACTTTGACATTCAAAGTCATCACAAGGAAATGAAGCCAGGAAATCTAACCTAAATCAATCAATTTAGACCTGGAGAGAGTTTAGGATTGAGATCACTGAGGTGCCTGTTAACAAACTGTCCAGCGTGTGAAGAACCGCATGGGTCCTTTGGTGCTTTATTTCTACTGTAATGATTTAGTTAGGTTTTTACCTTTGGCAATTGACTTTGGGCTATTTACAAGGAATACAATTATTTTATGAACTGTTGAGATATGCTTGCATGAGTTTGTTTCACGTAGGTGAAAAAGTAGCTTAGAAAATTCTGTCTGTAATAGATTCAGTTCATCTCCAAAGCATGCTTTCTGCTGTGTCCCTTTCTTCCTTCCTTTTTTCTTTTCTTCTTTCCTTTCTTCCTTCCTTTTTTTTCTTTTTCTGTATCTGTATTTCAGCATATTATGGGGGTACAAATGTTTAGGTTACATATATTGCCTTTGCCCCACCCAATCAGAGCTTCAAGCATGTCCCATCCCCCAGATGGTACACACTGCACCCACATTACTGGAATCTTTTTTTTTTTTTTTTTTAAGACAGGGTCTCCCTCTCTCACTCAGGCTAGAATGCAGTGGTATCATCATAGCTCACTGCAATCTCAAACTCCTGGGCTCAAGCGATCCTCCTGCCTCAACCTCCCAAGTAGCTAGGACTACAGGCATGTGCCACTACACCTGGCTAATTTTTTTATTTTTTATAGAGTCAAGGTCTTGCTCAGGCTAGTCTCAAACTCTTGGCCTCTGGCCTCAAGCAATCCTTCCACCTCGGCCTCCCAAGGATTACAGGTGTGAGCCACCTTACCCAGCCCCTCCTTTCTTTTTCCTGAAAGAATCAGTGAACATATTCTTAGGGAATGGTATTTTGGTAGGTTTTGTGCATCTCAGAATGGGATCTGATAAGATGACTCTGTACCTTGAAATTAACCTAAAGATTGAAGAATTTGGAAGAAAATCTCTAGATATCTTGGCCAGAGCATGAAAGCAATTAAATTTTTCTTATGAAGTAAGAGATGGTGAGATAGAAAAGAAGATTCAATCATTTATTCATTTATTTACTTCACAAATACTTACTGGCCACTTACCATGCTTCAGGCATAAGAAACAACAATGAACAAAACAGTCAATGTCCTACCTTCATGGAACTAACATTCTGGTAGGAGTGGGAGGAGGAGACAGACAAGTACATTAGCAAATACAAGGCATGTCAGATGGTGATAAGCACTATGGAGGAACAAAACGAAGACTGTTCTGGCTACTCTTATCTTCACATTTGGCTCTCATTAGAGTTAATTTATGCATCGTGTTTAGATTATTTTCTTCTCTCCATTCATTGTTGTTAGCTTACTGTTTTTATATTTACTTTCTCAACTAGTCTGTCATAAACCACAATCTTGAGAGATTTTTTTTCCCTCCTAGATAAAAGCAATTATTGGAGCAATTGGAGTACTATGAACAAAAGTGATAATCAAACATTTTGTTCTTGTATTGATTTCATGGAAAAATACTATGGATATCAAAGGTTATGAGTATTTTTCTCAAGGGTAAATTTGTCAAAATTTGTATGAAGAACATGAGATAGAAACAGATGTTTCTCACTTGAGTCTGAGAGGAGTAGATTGGGGTGTTCGGGGAGAAGGGGAGCTTTGACCATAGGGAACTTCAGCCCTGGGAGGGGGCAAAGAAATGGTAGGCATCACCAGTGGGCACAACTCTTTTGGAGAGGGAGATGGGAATGAACTAAAAACTGAACATGCAAGAGGTTTACAAGGAATTTCTATTTTGGAGGTAAGGATGTAGGGAGAATAAAGCCAGTGAGATGTATGTTTGTCAATAAACAACATTTACAAAAATAGGTTCTGCCTGATGTAGAACATCTGGGTGAGCTGATTAATGGAGAAATGGTGCCTTGAAACAAAAAGCAATATTTAGGGATTTCCAGAAATTCCCATTCTATATTCTGTGTGATCTTTAATTCAGCATCAGTATTTCATTCTCTTCCAAGCAAGCTTTGGGCCAATACTTTCTATCTTGCTTCTAAAAGAATTAGGATTTACAGGAAAATATTTCCTGGTGGTAGAGAGCTTGGGCTCTGGGGCAAACAGTCTGTTCCCATCCTGGCTTTGCCACTTACTTATCTTTAGACTTTGGGCAAATTATTAGTTCCTTTGTGCATCATTGTCCTCAATTATAAAAATGGGGTTAACTAATAATTCCTACCTCAGAGTTGTCATAAGTGATAAATGAGATTGTACACGGAAAGCCCTTAGCACAGTGCCGGCAAGATGATCACATTATCCGACAATTGTTAACTCATTAATATCATTATTTGTCTCTGACGTTAGCAGTTTGGAGAAGCTCTTATATGTATGTATGTATTTTCTTGATTAGCAAAACTTTAATAATTAAGATCATACTTTCTTCTTCATGTTTGTGATTAATGATTTTAGGATGAAGCTTTTGGGAGGGATCTAACAGTTTTTGTTATCAGTCTCTTAGATGCTTAATGTAATTTGGAATTTACTTAGATTTTAAATCTGTATCACAGAATCTAAACAGGGAAACTGGAGGACAGTGTTGGCCACAAGTCCCTGGTAGAAGACCTACTATTCACGGTAAATGATGTTTTGGTAGGAAAAGAGAAAAGTGAAGTGGAGGAGAAAAGGAGGAAGATGGCAGCAAATAAATAAATTTCTCCATTGACATTCAAGAGGGCTTAGGGATGGTTGCTCCTCTGGTGGTGTGTAGTCTAGACAGGCTAATGCTGCAACGTAGCTTGCAGTTTTCCAGGAGGGAATAACCAGGGAGGTGTGATTTGCATAGATAGATGCAGGTGGTTATGCAGTAAGTTTGTAGGAAATTTTTAGCAATAGTAATCAGAACCTTGACAATACAAGAAATTGGCATCTTGGTAGGACTATCATGGGAGAGGAATAATTTGGAGGGGGGGTGTCAAAGAAAAGGACCCACAGATCATGGATCTTGGGTGTGTGGAGAAAATGAATTAAGTATGGCTTAATATTATAAATCGCCTAACATTACATTTGAAATTGAGGGAAAGAGCTTTCGAAAGCCTAGGTACTTTTTTTTCCATTGGCAAAGGGTTATAAAATGTTCCAGGGAGTTGAGTCAAGGACAGTTCTCTTATCTTTGGAAGTTATCTTTGAGTGATGCAGTGCTATCAATTTCAAATCATAGTGTATTTCTGTAAATCATGTGATGTGTTATATCATGAAACTGAAAATACGTATGTGAAAGTTTTTTATGGATCCCAGCCAGGTGCCCCTTTTGTCAGACCTTGACTTTTGAAGGTTTTTAGGCTGCTTATAGGGACTTAGATTTCTCCTGCAAAACTGATATTGAAAAGCATACCCACAGACTGCCCCAGTCACTGTGCACTGTGTAAATTTCCATAGTGCAAGATGAGTAGAAATCAAAACTGAACAAGAGTGGGGCTGTTCTCTTGCATACCTGACCAAAGGTTCTAGTTTGACCCACATTATTATTCTCCAGTTAACTGTACAGTAAACTGTGCACAGTCCTCATTGTATCGGGTGGGTTCATTCTTTTTAAATTTAACCTATTGTTATCATCATAAATCACAAAGTTAAAAAACTCTTTAGTTATTATATGGCCAGAGTGATGGATGAGATGGACTCCCCTGCACCACGGCAGTCAATGTAAAGCCTTTCTTCTCTATACAAACACACACACACACACATACACACACACATGCATGTGTAACTCCTCCCCTCCCCCATAGACTCTAGTAGGCTTTTTGAATTATGAATCACTGTTATTATTCCTTTTAATTCTTTACATCTAGCTCAATATCTGGCATAAAGTAGGAGCTTGAAAATGGTTGTTGACTGAAATCTGGAAACAGGTTTTGCTTTTTGTTATTGCTTTGTTGTTGTTGTTCTGTTGATTAAATACTTCTGTACCCTGTTTAGTTTGTGTATTACTTTTGGAGACCCAAATGATGGTACCTTGTGTTCTTGGTAACTTGATTTTATGTGACAGTCTATAGCATATTCATGACCGTAAGCTTTAAAAAAATTGCAATATTTTACAAGGAAGTAGCTCTGTTTTCTTTAAGGATGTAGCAGCAGCATGAGATTATAGGAAAAAAACTCCATCATAGACATATCTTTATGTATATTACCTTATACATACATAGTAATGTGTATACATACATAATAATATGAAGTAAAAGTAAGGAAGAGGTGGGAACAATTAAGTTGCATGCCAGAATGACCTAAGCATAAGACACAGAGGCCACCTTTAGCTTTAAGCTTTCTATCATCCAGAGGGAAGAGGACACGCTTGTGGGAGGAAAGATAAACCAGTTGCTCAGGATGATTTTAACTGCTCTTGGCACCAACATCAGACAAGATTTTCTCCCAGAAGTCCCTGTAAAAAGTACACTATATTTTGTTATGAAAATCATCAAGCTTTGCAAGGCTGATTCTTCTAAACACTTTTGTTAATAGCAGAGCCTCAAAGCAAAATTTTATAAAGGGAATTGGCAAAGTTCTACCTAGGTACCAGTTCTCTGCCGGTCTGGTTTGGCTCAAGGATATGAAAAGTGGATAGACTACTTGTCCTTCAAGCAATCTCCTCTGTGTATTTTTTATCTCAAATGAGGTTTTGAGAAATACTCATTGACGTTGAATTTGAGATGGTATCACTCCCTGGCAAATAAGGGCCTAGTGTGCAGTTATGCTGTGTGGCCAGTTAAGGACAGACTTGGTGTCTCAGCACTGTCAAATTAAAGGTGGGGTTGGCATCCTTTTGAGCAATATGAGTTGCCTAACAAAGACATTTTCCTAAATAGCAGATTGCCCTCTTTATTTTCAAGGAGAGAATGGGGGAACCAAGCAGCTAGGCCAAGATTACACATAGAAAATTGTTTGGACTCTCATTATTGCTCAAATGGGTGACCCACTCCAGGGGCTTTAAATAGGTGCCCTTGGAGGGGAACCCAAACACTCAGCTAAGTATGGAAGGTTTTAAGAGCATCAGTTCCCCAAAGTCTGGACTAAATGCTCAGTCTCATTTCTCACCTCTCCATTTACAATCGTTTTCTCCATTTTAGCAAAGCAAGACATTCCTTTTATCCATCTTAAGTCTTACTATAGTGCATTGTGCAGGGGTGTAGAAACAGCCTGGCCACCAAATAGAGCAGCAATTTGAAATATTGCAGAAAAGTATGGTAGTGTGAACAATAAAAGACTTTCCAACATAAACATATGCTACGTTGGGATAAAATTCTGTGGGTGAAGTGGGCTGGATATGAGTTAAAGGAGAAAAACTAGCTATATAAATTTTCCAACTGATAAAGAGGAGCTTGAGCATGGTCAGATATTTTTAAAATAGATGAAGATGGGATACAAAAGCTTTGTTTTAAAATCTCATTATTTACATATGCCGGAAATTACATTCTTTGTAATCCTATAAGCTTATGATATCATCAACTTAAAACTTCATTGGGTGGGGCAGATCTTCAGGCGAGCGTACATAGATTTTTGTTTTGTTTTTGTTTTTAATCTTTGGGTCATACCCGGACAAACATGTTTGAAAACTACTCATCTACTCCATGTAGTATGGCCAAAGTTATTTTAGCCTGATTCCTGCTTTACCTAAAGAAAAACCTCAGTTAAAGAGCAAAGGTTAGTTTCTTCTTTAGACAAAGAACATAGGTTTGGAATAGATCAGAATATGACACTTATTACTTCCACCACCACCACCCTGGTCAAAGCCACTGTCATCATGTGACTGGATCATGGCAGTAGCCTCCCAGCTCTAACCTGTGTTTTCAACAGGGCAACCTAGAGTTATCTGATTAAAACAGAAGTCATACCATATCAGTCCTCTGCTCAAAGTCCTGTTTTGACTTCCCATGATCCAAATGATTTCCCCACCCCATCTTACACTACTTTCCCCACACTTGGCTCACCCTGCTCTAGTCACAGGGGCCTCTTTGCTGGTCCTTCTGCACGTCACCATGCACTTTGCAATCCCAAGTCTTTGCACGGCTATTCCCTCTGCCAGAAAACACTCCTCTCAGCTTTTCTTCTTGGCTGATCCTTACCTACAAGTCTTTGCTCCAATTCCCTGTGAAGACTTCCTTGACCACCTCATTTGAAATCACACCACTTCCCACCTCTTGATATTCACAATCCCCCTTGGAGCTTTATTTTTCTCCATAGTACTTACTATCTTCTAATACGCTATGTGATTTACTCACCTGTTTTGATACTGTATGTCATCATTGACTAGAGAGCAGGGATTTCGTGTGTATTGTTTATTGGTGTTTCCCAGTGCCAGAACAGTGCCTGGCACACCATGAATCTTTATTCAGTGAATAGGCCTGCATTTTGTGTAGTTTTCATAGATCAAGTTCAATATTATATCTACATTTTATTAACTAATCGAGAATAAATAATGAATTTTGGTATAGAATCTTGAAAAGACCTAATTATTTTTTAATGTTGTTCTGAATTTGAGTTTAAAATTTTCTTATTTTCCCTTTTCCTTGATATTGATTTTGTTAAATTTAAATTGTTAATTTACCTTTTTTGACTACTTTAAATTAAAAATTATTTATTATTTTAATCTTGATTGAATGCCTACCATTATTTCATAAACTTCCTCAAATCCATTTTAGAATGAGTTGAAGTAGATGTAACTACGCGCAGCTGGGCTTTCTGGGCGGCTGCAAGACCAGAGGAGGAGATGTGTTTATGGATACCTGGATACCTGGATACCTGTTTATGGATATGTGTTTGTTGATTCTGCTTCCCCAGGTCTTCCCACCTTCCCACCTGGGAAATATGACCTTGCAGAAATGTGACCAGCTGGGTTCAAGAATCAGATGTTTATAGAGCCACTTCAAAAAGAAGCAGGGTTGTTAGCATACATTCTTCCAGGATGTGAACTAAGCCTGAGAATGAAAGAACAGAAACTTGGTTAGAATTTGGTTTATTTTTCTTCTCTCTTTTTGTCACCTTATTACAATTTAATATTTGG
>CM052440.1:16097355-16118772 GCA_028533085.1 Varecia variegata | reverse complement strand
AAAAGCTATGTCTTATAGTTTGAGATGACTCTGTAGGTAGCCACTGCAACAAAATCTATTTGAAGAATGAGCTAGTGTACACACACAATGTGTATCTGATGCAATGGTAGGCAATTGAAGTTCACATAAACGTGTACTGTATTAAAATAGTTCACATATAATAAAGATAATTGCATTTTTTCATACAGACCATAGGAATAAAAATGCTATAAAACCTGTTTATGAAGAATGTCATTAAAAGATAGTCCCCTTTAATATTGCTTGAGAATTTTTCTGGGTGTGAGTGGGCAGATGAGTAATTGAAAAAATAACATCAACATAAAAATTAAGGAGGTTCCTGAGTTTCGTGCAGTTGGAAGCTTTTGAGGCTCTATAGGGAGACTGTGCTGTGTGGACAGAGCACTGGATTAGGAGCAAGAAGATCTGGTGTTTGACTAGTTGGACTACCGTAAATTAGTCATGTGACTCACTCCCATGAGTCTCAAACTTTTCATTTTCAAAAAGAAGAACCCTGTACTACAGAGTAAGAGCTCAATAAATGTTTGTTGAATGAATAAGAATGAACAAAGCTTTTAAAGATTGCTTTCCAAGATCTGAAATTCCACTAGGAAATTGAACAAGTAATAAAAAGTCAGCATTGCAAATTTCAAAACTCCAGCCAAACATTCTTTCTATTTAGTTTAAAGTTGCAGGTTTACAGATTTTCTAAGCAAGTTTTCCTCAGATGGGCACAAAATGACTTCTGGACTCAGAGTGCAGTATTACATTAGCTGGCTTAGGGAGAAGCTCATGTTCTATAGAAATAGGACTCTGGATAATGCCAGTTTGTCACAGATGGGAATGAATTCAGATTTTGTCCAAAATATCCAAACGTGTGATGCATAAAACAACATTAGCAGCCAGTGGGGAAGATCTTATCAATGAAGTACACAAAGCTCTGAATGTTTACTTCACAGAGGAAATGGCTTCACAGACCAGAAAACTAAGTTGTCATAGAAACCGCCATGCCAGATATTTTGTTTTAATCCTAGTATTGACAGGTTAAGTGGATTCAGGGACAAAGAAGCTGTATTATGAATATTAAAATTATTTATACCAGTTTTACTTTTTAACTTAATTGATATCCATTACTAAAAGGACTTTTAATCTCCAGAGGAACAAAAATATTTTTGTGCAAATTATTCATAGATTTCTGTTGAAAAACCATATGACATCAAATCTCTTGCTATAAAATGGTGTGTTTTCTCATGTTTATTTTTCATCATAAATTATTTTTTTTACTTTGTATCATCAAAATAATTTCACTGATATCAATTAGTGACATCAGAAGAAATATATCCTAACTGTCTACATTTTTATACACAAAATCCTATAAGTGATCAGATAGTAACTGCTATTGTTTTAGAAAGGAAAATTAATAATTAGTTTTGCAATCTACGTAATAGTCAAACATTTAGGAAAACAGGCAAATACTGAATCACTTCATTATCCAGAGAGCTAATATTTATCGAGGGCCTGCTGTTGGTCTGGGTATGCTAGACTCTCTGTGTGTATGATCTCAGTTGGTCCTTTAGCGACTCTGACATATAGGTCATTTCATTTCTTGATGCATAAGCTGAGACTGAGAGATATTAAGTGATACTCTGGTAAATAGGCAGAGCTGGAATTTAAGCCCATTGAGCATCCAAATGGCACCATGCTGCTTCATGTCATACAGTTAACTAGACACAAATATCTAAGGAGCAGAAGAGATACTTTATGATAAATAAGATATAGCTGACTCTAGTAAGAAGAACTAGGAGGATGACCAGGCCTCACATGCAAAGGCTTGTACCGGACCAAGCTAGACCTTGAGTTAGATTTCAATAACCAGCTTCCCAGCCTGATGTGAAAATTTGGAATGCTTAATTATGAACATCAACATATTTCCACATAATTCACATTAATGCCATCTTGGAAAATGATTTAAAAAAATGCCTGCATGTGCTTTCAACTTTTTAAAAGGGAATGATTTGATTCTGGGTTCTCAATCATGTTCAGCCTATTGACCGGACATTTTCATATGTTTCCCTGGAACATTTAAGTGTTATTTTTATAATATATTAGCTATTATTTTTTAAATAAAAAGTTTAAAGTACACAAAATGACTTTATTATAGAAGCTGTTACTGAAATCAACTTTCTCGGGAATGTGTACCGCTGAGAAATTTGAACCAATCAAATCATTAGCCAGAGAAATGTAATCATTCATAACTCAGCCAAGTTCTTATGAGAGGCAAGTTAATTGCACCATTCTCAGCTCTCCTGTGGTTGATATTATGAACATCAATTATTTGAAAAAGAGCAATGTTTATAGGCAAAAGACAATGTAACAAAGTGAAAATTTGAATTGGAATATGGAAAATGACTAAGAGGGAAATATTGGAAAATATATAATCAAGTTTTCTGAAATATGTGTTCAAAGACAGAAAAATAAATATTTTTGAAGATGCAGTCGAGAAAGAAAAAAGGATATGGAAAATGGGGATTACCCACAGAAAAAGATTCACAAAGCACAATCATTCAATGTTATGTAATAATGATTTGACAGATGCAATTAACAAAATGTCTACAAAAAGCCCAATGGTATCCATTAACATTGATGCATTGAGTTCCACTAATTCATTCATGGATGTATTATGGCTAACACTTTTTTCTTTTTTGTATTTGGACCACATCAACAGGTTGGCTGCTGTCCATGGTACTGAACCAATGTTACCTGCCAGGGCCTGGTGTTTGGGAAGTTTTAGGGATGGTTTCCTCTTCCCAACTGCAGTGGCCAGTTCCCTTTATCCTACATTGTGCTTGGAATGTAAATGCAACATATTAAGTCTATTAGTAACATTTTTTGTTATTGTAGTTTCCAGGTTTCTCAATAGGGGTCTCCAAACTTAACATAGCTAAAACTGATCTACTGATATTTCCCCCAAACCAGTTCCTTCTGCAGTGCCCCCCATCTCAGTCAATAGCAACTCCATTCTTTGTTACCCAGGCTGACATATTGGTATAGTGTTCTATTCTCTTTTTCTCACATCCCACATCTATGAGGTCTACCTTTAAAATATATTCAGAATCTGACCACTTTTCACCACCTCTCTGTGATCATCCTTGTGCAAGGCACTGTTAGCTCTCACTATAACAGACTTCTAACTGCTCTTCCTTTTTATGTCCTTCTGCCTCCCTATGCCTTCTTTCGAAGTCTGTTCTCAATACAGCAGCTAGAGTAATCTTGTAAAACATAAGCCAGGTCATATCACTCCTTTGCTGAAATCCTGCAGTGGCTTCCTGCTTTCATCAAAGTGAAAGCCAAAAAGTCCTTATAACAGCCCTTGCATAATATGGCCTTCTTGACTCTTCCTCATGCACCCTATCCCTTTTGATGATCCGTGAGCAGACCCAATTATGTTCTTGCTTTAGGACCTTTGTACTTGCTATTCCCTGTGCCCATTATATGCATGGCTCATGTGCTCACTTTTAAAAAGAGATTTAAAGTCTTTTTCATTGATGTTCTTTCTGATCTTCCTATTTAAACTTGTTAAAATCAAAGTAAAGAAATCCCTGTCCCCATAACAATTTATATTTTTAACTAAATACATGGTTGTTTGTTTCTCCCTCTAAGATATTTTGTTTTTTCTGTTCTGTTTACTGCTATGCTTACAATAGTGCTTGGTACATAGAAGGAACTCAATATTTGTCAACTGAATGAATGGAATAGTATCCACAAATTAATGATTTTAGGGGGAATAAATAAATAGACACATCACCTCATTCTGTCAGATTATTATTAATATTTTGGGTAATAAAGAAAAATGTTTTTAGCGTTGGTTGACTTATGGTTAGGATTCTATATTTGGAGGTGCTAAAATGGGTATGAAGTCCAGCCACTGTAGATGCAGAGGACTTTAGCTGAAGCTCTAGAGCTGGTGAGATCCCCAGGATAAAGCTGACATGAAGCCCCCTGATCCTATACTTCTTATCTTCATTATTCACCCCACGTCTAATATATGTACGTTACTATGGAAACAAGGTTTCTAGTGGTGTGGGGTAAAGATGGGTGTCCCCTCAAACCATTTCAGATGGATAGAGGTAAGCTTTATCTAGAGTCTTAGTTCTAGAAAAAAGGTTTGATACATGCTCCTGTTAAAAAAGATTTGATAAATATGCACCAGCCACTAGGGGGTGCTGGGCATTCATATTCAGAGTAGGGTCTATGGTCTCATTGGGCTTACCTACCAGTCTTACCTACCTTCAGACCATTTCCTTGTTTGTATTCCTTTAAACATTTTGTGTAAAACTTACATTTATTTAATATTTCCCCCACTCCCGTTTTGTCCAGTATGTTCCCCAGTTTGAGAGGGGAATTACGCACACATCTGGTTTCTCGCCTTAGGAACTGTGTTTAATCATTGACAACTTTATTCCCATTTGCCAAGTGCTTGTGGGAGGGTCAAGGCACTGGGTCCCTGCTGGTGCTTTTTCCATCCGTTAGTGTTTCCTCAGATTCCTAAAAAGTGTAACAGTCTTTTAGGTGATTCTGATTATGTGTATATCAAAGAGATTTTAAGAAAAATGATGTCCAAAATGAATCGTATTTATACTTATGAGTCCCTATTCTCTCAAGTTTTTAGTTTCATGCTATTTTAGTTTAGGAAAATAGCAGTCCATGCAGCACCACTTTTTATTCTTTTTATTTTTTACATGTGATTGATTGTAATGGTAACAAGGACACAAGTATCCATCGCCAAGAGTTAAACAGAAATCAAATAAAAGCAAGGGGTAAAAGGTAAAGATAGAAATGCATATACAAAGAATATTCTTCTTTTCTCCAACTTAACATAGCTTACTAAATCCTTAATTTAAACTTTTTTCTTACAGTGTACTCCGCTGGTGGAGATTCATGTGGGAAAAACGTATATCTTGGTTTCTTTAAATAAACTTATAGATGGAAAAGCTGAATCAATATATACTGTCATATGAAGTGGTTAAAATCAGGTTCTTTGGTGTTAATAGAACTTGGTTTAAAAGTTAATTGTGCTACTTATTAGGTGAGTAACTATAGGGAAGTTACTTTTTAATTCTCTCTTGATCCTCAGTTTCCTTATCCATTAAATGAGTTTTATAATTTATACTTCGTAAAGTTATTGTGAAGATTCCTGGAGAAACATGTATATACACATATATAATGACCATCAGCACAAAGAATGGCATGTAGTAATTGCTCTATAGAAGTTAGTCCCTTTCTACTTTCATGTAAAGATTTTTAATCTGTTAAATGATCTCAGTCCTAGTGGAAAAGTTTGAAATTGACTTTGTCTTCCCTTAACATAGTTTAATATGTGTGTAAATGACTAGTAGGAATTCTGTTACTAGAATTTTTAAAAATGTAAGCAAAAATTACTATTTTGCTTTATGAAGATATTTTTTACTACTTCTGGGTGGACTTCAAAGAAGAAATCAATACAGGACACTCACTTAATATCAAAGTTATATATATATATAGAATTATGCTTGATTATAGTAGCATGGGCAGAATCAGTTGAAAATATAGTGAGCTGCACCAAAAACCTTAAATGAAATTCTTTCTTTGGCCTGATAAATGCCAAGATCTAATCCTCTATGAAGTGGGTGCTATACCTTTCAGTGACATATTATTCATGTAAAATTATCTGTTCCTCTGGTGTATTTTCTATGGGTTTTGAAGGTCATGTGCCCACAGTTTGTTTAAGATGCTGTATTGTGGTAGAGTAGTGACAGCTTTACACTTAAATCTTGGCTCTTCAACTCAATAATTGTGTGATCTTGAACAAGTCCATTAATCTGAAACACAGCTATCGCCTATGAAGAGTAACAGTACTGTAGTCCTTCTGTCTATTGAATTTCATTGTATTGAGGCTTGTGTGAAATAATGTATATGAAAGCACTTTGTAAACTGTAAAGTCCTCTCCAAATGGGAGATGATTTCCCATTGCCAGAATTGTGGCAGCTTCTTTCACTTATCAAATCACATTCCTAAAGCAACATAAGTTGCTGTTAAAGTGGAGAATATTTTAAGGGACCCAAGGTGATCTAGGAAACCATTTTCTCTATATTTTGTTTTCTAAATAGCAATGGTATAAAGTCTGTGAAGTGGGAAAATAGGGGATGAATTAGGGGATGCTTCTACATTTGCCTAAGAAGAGGAATGATGTTTAATGTACTTTGGAAATTAGTGCTCAGAAGTCCGAGTCACTTTTCTACTTGAGTGTTTCAATGTATTTATTGAGTAGGACCCAGACTGATGTTCTTACTTAATCCCAACATGCCTTTCCCTTTACTCTGGGTAACTCCACAGTTGGTTCTGTCATCACAGATCATTGGCCCTCTGCCCTTATGGCAGATGAACTGCCCCTCGGGCTGCTTCTTGGGCAATAATGGACATCACACGGGCCCCCTAGTCTCTCTTCCAGGGCCCTTATGTCATCCTTCCTGCTCACATGAGGATTTCCTATCAGGTGCTTCTCCTGCCATTGTTGTAGTCCAGCCACTAAGATAATACTTCTCACATTTTATTTCACTACTAGAGCATATTTATAAGTCATGTTTAATTTGACTTATGTTCATCGGTGGTTGTACCATGAGTTCACTTTTAGCTAAGTATCCACTTTGAGCACAAAAAGTCTGGATTGGAAAAAAAGCAGATTTGACTTTTTTTCTCTTTGAGTATACCATAAGCTTTTATAAGTATTATACAGAAATCTGTTCCTTGTGGAAAGTAGGCTAGATCCATCCCTCAGTGACTAGCATAAAAATCTATTTCTGCCTCACTGAGAGTTTAACATGTGTACAGTACATTTTAAATTTTAATGTGTCTGTAACTCGTTTTTTTACAATGCCTTTTTTAATGTATTGTAACTTGGCTAAATATGCCATTTCAAACTGATATTTAAAACTGTATAAAGTTCCTGTGGTTATTGATAAAAGTACTTAATAGAAAACGCCGTGACATTTAAAAATTGTCTGGCTATATCATATGACTTTTCCTTGACGTTGTTGCAAACATCCCACAGTTGACATTTAGCCACTTTTCCTGATGCCAGGTGCCTTGCATAAGGCATTCTGAGTATGTTGATGCCTGTGTCTTGTGCATTTAAGAGGTACCTGGAGAAGACTCCTTCCCTCCCAAAAAAGTTTGCTCTATCAGTTTCCTGATGCAAATTTTCCACAATTCCAAGTTGATTCCTTTTGCGTTTTTGAACAGTTTGTTTCATGAGTAAAGTCATTCAATGAGTATTTCTTGTGTGCCTGTTATATAACAAGTACTGTACAGGTACTATAATCAGTTGTTTACACTTGTGGAAAAATAGCTGGTTTTGATGGGGATGGGGAGAAAGAAAACAATTTGAGGGCACCAGGCTCCTTAATGTGGTAAGAAAGGGCTGACAGAGAGGAGAATGTGTTTGAGACTTTGACCAGAGGAGATGTTTAATACATACTTACTAAGTAAGATGTATTTAGTAAAAATAAATCTTTGGTCCTAGCTTCATTACGTTGTGAAATATCAGAATGCCTACTTCCCTGAGTGTCCAGAAACACAGGCTTTGCATGGCTGGCCCTGCCACTCAGCCACTTAGCTGTGACCCCTTGGGCAAGACATTTCACTTCTCTGGGCTACAACTTCCTTACGAGTAGAGTGATAGAGTGGGACTAAAATGATTTCAAAAATTCTGTGAGTCTTTTAATTTTTTTCTAAAGCATGTCACTTGCATTTTCATGTTAAGGTTGATTGTTAGTATTTCTTGAGAAGTTTACAAGTCGTGGGCTGGTACCATCTTTATTCCTATATTACAAATGAAACAATTTGTAAATTAACAATCCCCAAATCTGTTCTGATGTCAGAGCCAGGATTTGAACTGAAATCCATTAGTCGCAGATATGTTCGTGTTCAACTGTTATGCTACACGGCTTCCAGAGTGAAGCTGATGAAAATTTGAAATTTTATATTTAAATTTATGTTTCTTACCAAATTTGTTTCTAGCCTTGCTTTCATTCCTGAGTCATGGTCAGAGACAAATAGTCATAGCCTGAAGATTTAAATGTAGATATTCTACCACTTAATCTCATTCTACCTCATACTTAATTTCTAACTTTATTTAGCACCCCTCCAATTAAGCAGTTCTTCTGTTAGTCATTTGGTCTTATATCACAGTCTTGGTTAAATCCTCTTGAAACCATACTTTGATCTTGTCTCAGATCTAAGCTCCACCTTTGTCTTACTAGTTGTAGATCTTGAGGGATGGATCTAGCAGAGTACCTGCTCATAGTAGGAGGTTTTTATATATTGTTTTTTCCCCCTTTGCCTCAGAGCAGCAACCTTCTCCAACCATCCAGATCCTGTCTGCTGTTCAGAGACTAGATCTGATCACATCTCTTTCATGGAGCGCATGGACTCCCAGTCTCCTCTGAGCCAAATGAGGAAACTTATTTGTCACTTAGTAGATATTCCTCTAAATTATTATTTTCTTTTTCATGTTGTATCATTGGAGTTCCTTGGGGACAAGCAATAGAAATGGATTTGGCTGACTTGAGTGAAGAGAGAAAACTTTGGGAAGGCTGTGGTAGCTCACTGGATTCATCAGAGCCTGGAGAACCAGCCCTGGAAATGGATGGGAACCAAGGAGAGACCACATGGGTGAGGAGAGAGGCATCTGGGCAATGGTCTCATAGCAGGAGCAGTCTGATGAGCAAGCCACTGCCCGGATGAATGAATTCCAACTGCCTCTTCCACTGTCATGGCAGTTTCTCAGGGTGCAAATAGGAAGACACTGTGTGATGGCTCAGCCCAGCTATACCAGGGCAGGTAGTGGAAGGATTGGCCCTAGGTGGAGATCAGGCACCTGAATTTATAATCTCCAAAGACTTCACATAGCTGAGGACAGAGAAGCCCGTAAAAGGAAATCTGGATGCTGTTAGGAAGGAGAAGCAGATGTGTAATAGCCAAACCAACAAAGTGTTCCCTACAAGCTTTGCCCTTCAGCTCTAGAATTTTTAATTTCCTTGAGAGCCTAGGTTATATTCCGCTAGTTTTTGGAGCTTCATTTTTGTGTATAGTATGTTTATTCCTCACATATTTATTAATCCCTTATTATGTGTGTACCAGAATCTATCTTAGGTGCTATGTATACAGCAGAGTGTACATAAATATTCCTGTCTCCTAGAAGCTTGTATTTTGGTGCCAGGGTGAGACAGACAATAAGCAAGATGAGATTTTGGGTTGTGTTAGTGATGTGTGTTATGGAGAAAAAGACATAGGAGGGCAGTAGAAAATGCTGTGGTAAGGACTTGAAGTTTGAAAAAGTGGTCAGAGAAGGTCTCACCAAGAAGGGACACTGGAACAAACACTGATGGATATAAGGGAGCTAGCAATGCAGATATTTGGGGAAGAATGATCAAGGCAAAGGGAACAGCAAGTGCAAAGGCCCTGAGGCATATGTTTCCTTGGCATGTTGAGGACCAGCATAGAGGCCAGCATGGCTGGAGTGGAACGAAGCAGAAGGAAAGTAGTTGGGGATGAGGTCAGAGATGGGAGATGGAACCAAACACCATGGATGTAACACATGAAGAAGATGTGGCTTCTGCTTCCAAGGGTCTTATGATCTAATGGGAGTCACAGACTCATGAGGATGTACTTCAGTACATTATAACAAGTACCGAAATTAAGCATGGGGCAGAGGCTAACTACATCGAGGCAGGAAGAGAGGCCTGGCTAGGTCTCTACTTGGCTGTGAGCTCTTTGAGGGAAAGATGTATCGTATTCATTTTACATCCTGGGTGGCTTGTAGAGTTCCTGGCATGGACCTTTTTTATGTACTTCTCGAATTCATTTTGAGTGACTGAACAATACATAGCATGGGCACAATGTGTAAGAAATAGCAGGATTTTCCTTAATCACGCATAGCGGAGGCTTAGGGAGATTAAGAAAAGTGGAAAGCCACAGAGGACGGAAGAGCTGAGAGTTGAATCTCTACAGTCTGTTCTCTACTTGGTACTTTTTCTGTCCTTGGAATCATTACTTTGATGTTGTGAAGTAGTGAAAACAGAAACTACTATAAAGATTTTGGAGAGGTAAACTCAGTGTCTGTATACATTGCATGTTTTATAACATCAGCATAGTTGATCATCTTACTTCAATGTAGGGTTTTGATTTATTGGTTTATTTGTGCTGTTTTATCCCCATGTGGAAATTTATAGAGACAAGGTCTCACTCTGTCACTCAGGCTGTAGTGCAAGGGCACAATCATAGTTCAGTATAACCTTGAATTCCTGGACTCCAGCGACCCTCCTGACTCAGCCTCCTGAGCAAATGGTACTGCAGGTGGTACACTACCACACCTGGCTAATTTTTTAACTTTTTGTAGAGACAGGATCTTGCTGTGTTTCCTAGGCCAATCTTGAATGCCTGGCCTCAAGGGATCCTCACTGTAGCCTCCCAAAGCGCTGGGATTACAGTCGTGAGCAACCATACCCAGCCCACCATGTGGAAGTTTTTGTGCTTGTTGTTATACTTTTTCTCTATAATGTACCCAAAGAACACCCAAATGTAAAATGGAACTGCACCACTGTACGGCTGCAGGCAGCTGCCAGAGAGGCTAATAATTTGAATTTTTCTATTTCAATTGGTGCTGCCAGTAAATTCAGTCACTTAGTATTATCTAACACTGAGTGGCTCCTTCCATGATGGCCTCTTGAATTGTGAAGTGGAAATTTGGTGCCCTTATGTAACTGAGCACTTGTATTATTTAATTAAGCAAGGTGCTACATGAATCAACAAAACAACCCAAGCTGAATATCAGGAAAACACATTTCAATTAGTGACAGCAGGACCAGTGCCTGAGGGCTCCATTCATCGTGTAGAAAATATGACAATGCCAGGAAAAAATTGCAAATTCATTTCTTGTAACATTCTGGGTGCTAAACTAATATCTGGAGTCAGTAATCTTTGCATATATATTTTGCTTACTTCCTTTTATATTGCATCTATCAATACATTTTTGGAGTCCCTACAGATGGAAATGTTAATCTGTTAATATTTAGAACACCTAGTAAAGGCTCATCTGGGCTCAGAAGTCTATTTATTAATCAATTTGAAAAATATTTTGTGTCTGGCACTGTACTAGGCATTAGGGGTGAAAAAATGAATATATTAGGAAGTATTTACTTAAGCTCTGTCTTAACAAGAAAGAGAGAAACCACTAGCTATCATACAACGTGGTAAGGTCTCTGGTATAGAATATTTGACAGAACTTTGAGAGTCTACAGGAAAGAGAAAGTCCTTTAACAAGGGCACAGGCAATGCTTCTAAAGGGAGTTTATGTTCAAATGGAGGAAAAGGGAAAGGGATTCTAGGTGAAGGGAACAGCATGAGCCCAGGCCTGGGAAACTGAAAAGGATGGCACATTAGTCTTTGTAAGTCTAGAACTCACAAGGGAAGCTTGTTCAATAACGTCCCCAAGGGAGAGATTTTACATTGGAAGAGAGGCAGGCTGGTGACAGGATGTTAGAGAAAAGTAATACTTAATGAGCAGTTAAAGAAAGAATGTCAGAGGAGCCAGGCTTTGCCTTGTGTTAGAAACAGGCCTGCCAGCAGATGCCTTTAGTAGTAAATGGTAATAACAATAAATAAAATATTTTTTTAATAAAAAATAATAAAAACGATGATGGTAATGGCAATGATAGTGGTAGCTAATACTTTTTGAACACTTACTCTGTACCAGGCACTGCTCTAAGAATTTTTCATTTAATCCTACAACAACCCTATGAAAAAGTAGTATTGTTATCATTCCCATTTTACAGATGAGGAAAGTAAGGCACAGAGACTTTAAAGACTTGCCCAAGGTCATGCAGCTAATAAGAAATGGCTTTAGGACTCCAATGGAGGCAATCTGGCTCCAGAGTTTATACTCTCAACTCATTACCATATTTTGTTTTTTAAATAGTGTAACCATTGTTTGGGAGAAGTCTTATAAAAATTACTCTCTCATATCCAAAGTTCAGGGCAAAAAACCTTTGAGTGGTCAAGTCACATTAAAGTAGAGCTTTAACAGACTTTTTTCCTTTAAATTTCCAAGTCAGCATGAGATTGTCTGATACAAGCATCTTAGACACCAAGACATCTTAGACACCATGCAAGTCCGTTTCTCAGAAAGCCCCCTTGCTACTTGTAACTGCCACCTCCTTTCTAAGCTAACAGACCAGCATAGTGTGCTCAACACGAGTGAGCCTTAGGCATTCCATATTGCACAGGAGCGTATCGGGCCTGCTGGTGGCCATGGAAGGGGGCATGGTGGGTGTGCCGACCCTTGTGATTATTGACCATGGATTTAAGATGCCAGATGGCTGGGACTGGAGGTGGTGAAGATGAGGGGATGCAGTAGCAGGCGGTAACCCTTGCAAATAACCATGAGGAGCATGGACTAAAAAATGAATTGGGTTTTAACTCAGCAGGAGTTGACTGAGCCCCAAGATGTGTTCTGTTTTTGATGATTCTCAGCTGATAGTCTTATAGGGAAAAACAAAAAGAATGCACATTCAGTATAAAACCAAAACACATTCACCATCAGCATAACAGGAATATGGAAGAAGAGGAAGTCCACAGGACCTGGAAAAGTCAGAAAAAACTTTGTCAGGAAAAGATTAGAAGTGGATAGGTGGAGGGGGAGGTAGCTTGATCAAAGATGCGGTGTTGGGAATGCCTATAGTGGATATAAAAGATAGGGAGGAGAGCAGCCTAAGCATCAGGCCAGATGTACGAAGAGGAAGGTGGGAAATAGTTTCATAAATACAGTGAGGTCACATTATGTGGCCTTCAAAGGAGTTTGGTGTTTGAACCATGGGAAAAGTGGAGCTAGTGGGAATGTTTGAACTAGGAATTAATGATGAAAGAAGTGTTTGAAAGCCATTAATCCTAATATGTTGGATGCAGAGAGACTGCAGGTGGGAAGGGCAGTTAGGAAGCTGCAGTTACCTAGTGTTTGAAGTGGGTTAAAGCCTGGAGGCGGATCTAGCCGTGGGACTGAGCAGCAAGGAGCAAGTCCAATGCATGGTGCAAAGCAAGGAATGATAAGGAGGTAGTTATTAATAGATGACAGAGAAGGGAGACTAAAAGCAGGTTCCATATCCCACCTTGAGGCTCAGAAGATTGAGAACACCACCAATGAGTTACTTAGGAAGATAAACCTATTTTCATCATTAATTAGAAAATTATTTTTCAGAATTCATTCTCCTAAGGATTCTATACCATATTTTATTGTTCCCAAGATGTACATCATTATGTCTTTGAGGTCGGGATGCATCTTATACTTGCTGTTGGCCAGATTACAGTTGTGATGTCATTGCTTTTGACTGGATTTGTACAAGAACTTGCAGAATAGCTGTCAGTGGCTCAGAAGAAAACATTGGAGATGATATGAGGTCACTCCTTGAAGAGCTGCTGCATCCCCATCACCTTCACAATGCCACAGACAATAATTTTGTATGGAAAAGCTCCGAGATTGAAAATGCCTAGTCAAAATTGATTTAGGAGATTCAAACTCTGCAAATGAAGCAAATTTAGGGATATATTAACCAATTTATTTCTTTTTAATGTATGTACAATAATATATATTATAAAAATCAATCTAAGTAAGCTTAAAAGTGCTTCTCAATGAAGATAAAATAAAAATTTTAAGTGATAAGAAAGCATTCTTTCATAGTTTCATTAGCTGTAATTTTTCCACTAGCATGGGGACTACTGATGCCCTGTCACACAGTCTCAATGGCATAGGATCTGCATAGGTGGGCCAGCACTGCTGTTCGGCCCAGGTTCTCCCCCCACACCTAGAACCCACTGATGCAGTCACCCCAGGCTTCCCCAGTGGTTCTTGTGGCATCTCCCACTCTGTTTGGCTTCCACGCCAGGGGGGAGGCATGCTAGCCCCCCATCACAGAACACTACACAGGGGATCATCTGTTCCCTCACCAGCTCAGCAGGGGTGATTCAGAGGCTATTGCTGGGAGTCTGGGTCCCATGTGACTTGGCTCCATGCACCATAACAATGAGGATGGCATCAGGTGCAGAAATCTAGGATTGGCAGGCACCAGCTCTCTGATGCACCTGCTCTTTGGTGGAGTGTCTCTGCACAGACTTTGAGCAGCTCCCCCATCAGGCCAGAGGTCTGCAGTGAAGGAGGGAGACCCCGCACAGATCAGGCTGCCTGTAACTTTTGTTTCTCTCCTTTTTTTGCGGGGGTGGGGTGGGGTGGAGTGTTGAGGGTCTCACTCTGTTGCACATGCTGGAGTGCAATTTGCATGATCATAGCTCATTGCAGCCTTGAATTCAGGTGATTCTCCTGTCTCAGCCTCCTGAGTAGCTAGAGCTACAGGTGCATGCCACAATGCACAGCTAACTATTTTTTTCATTTTTTTGGAGACAGGATCTCACTATATTTTAGGCATGCTTGGAACACTGGTTGACAAAACTCAATGGCCACCTCCATTTCTCTTGCCGGAGGATCTTAATAGGGGGTGAGTCACAGAAATACCTTTAATAAAAATATGCCTGTCTCACCCCATACTTATTAAAACAGAAATTTTGGGATAACAGCCCACAGATGGATACTATGATTGTAAATATACTTGGGAGATTCTAATGTGTCCCTAAGGTACTGCTGTTGTGCTACCAAAGTCTAAAATACCATCTTAAAAAATGCTATTACCTAACTTTACTGGCTCATGCAAATCTTGTCATTTGATACTGTCATGACTTCCAAAAACTTTTACCAAGGTAGAACTCCCTACTCATGGACACATTCATTCATTCATGCGACAAATATTCACTGAGTGCCTGGTATGTTCTAGGTACTATGTGCAAGGTGAATAAGACAAAGTCTAAATCCCACAGAGGTATGTTCTAATTTGGAGGAAGATAACAAACAAATAAGCAGAACCATCTCTTAGGTAGTGGTAAATGCTCTGAAGAAAGGTAACTCTGGGCAAGGAGATAGAGAATAATGGAGAGGGGGTTGTGAGCTGTTTATAAGTAGAATGGTCAGGGAGGCTGGGGAGGTAATATCTGAGAAGAGTCCCGAATAAAGTGAGAGACTAGAGTAAGATCCAGGTAGTCCAGGCAGAGGGAACAGCAAGTGCAGAAGCCCTGAGGCAAGGATGAATTTGGACAGTTAGCCTTCCTGTTAATTTAAAATCATTGTTTGATTTTGCAAGACAGTTAGGCTAGTCTTTCAGAAACTTGGGATATAATTTATCAGGGCCTGAAGGCTGAACTTGATTGAAATAATAGGGCTTCTCATAATTTCCTTCTCTTAGCTTCAATTACTTTTTTAACAGTACTTAGTCTACCTTTTGCTGTTTGCTCTTTGTAGGAGACTATAATTAAATACAAGTTGGATGCATCATCTATGCCATTTTTGTTTATGTGTTTTAAGAAAAGTACATCGCCTCTTTGTGGGGGTCTGGAACATTCCTGGTAACTGAGTCAGCCAGATTGGTGGACACAACACTGGCATATGTCTCAGCCAACTACCCTGTATAGCTTCTGACAAATGCTAAACTACTGCTACATGTCCGCCCACCACTGAGAGCCAAGGACATAATATTCTTTATTCATTTCCTAGCCCTGAATGTCTTTTCTTTTTGTTTTTGCAGCCTAACCTTTTTGTCATCTTTGGCATTTTTCACAGGCTGCAGCTCATTCCTGGCTTTAGTTAAATGTTTCTGACATTCTTCATATAGGTCAGTGCCACTTCTATATTTCATTTTTTGTCATATGCTTCTCTTTCCATCTTTTATGTGGTTGTTTTGAAGTTTGAACCCCTCAGAAAGTCTCCTCTGAGGGAAAGTAGTCACATTATCATCTCTGGAAGCCTGTGCTCTTTTGTCTCCTCTCTGAAGCTATTTGTAAGTGTGTGTGTATGTGTTGAAATGCCATTCTTTAGAGTCTCCAGTTCCTTTTTGAGGTAGGTAGTTTCCTATTTAGAACTTCTGAGTGTAACATCATGTTTGTTTTACTTCTAATTTTAATGAACACTTTTATTAAGATCTTGTCTTAGTCCATTTGCAGTGCTATAACAGAATACCTTAGACTGGATAATTTATAAATAGTAGAAATTTATTACTCACAGTTCTGGAGACTTGGAAGCCCAAGATCAAGGCACCAGCAGATCTAGTGTCTGGTGAGGGCTGCTGTCTGCTTCCATGATGGTGCCTTGTTGCTGTGTCCTCACCTGGCACAAGGTGGATGGGCAAAGAGGCCTAGCTAGTTCCCTTTAGCCCTTTTATAAGGCACAAATCCCAACCATGAGACTAGAGTCCTCATGGCCTAGACACTTCCTAAAGGCCCCACCTCTTAATACTGTTGCATTGGGGATTAAGTTTCAACATGACTTTTGGAGACGACACAATTTTCAAACCATAGCAGATCCTAGCTTCATGTCTTAACTTGGCCTTTCTCTTCTTTCATGGACAAATTCCATGGTGACATAATTTCTTTCTTCCAAAATTTCTGTCACACCAGCATCACACTAGCCATTGGCAGCTTTTTGTTAGAATTATGATAGAGGAGCTATTGTTCTTCTTTTAGCATAGCAATTAAAAGCGTGGGCAAATCTAGGTTTGTATCTAACTCCACCACTTACTCTCTGGGTGACTGTAGGAGAATTATGAGGAAGATTTAAATAACCCACACCAAGTGCTTAGGACAGAGCTTGGTATATTTTCAATCCTTGATAATTGCTAGTGGTCATCACATCATCATTATCAACATTGACATCATGATTCTGAGAGAAGAAATGATTACCAAGGCAAGAATTAACAGGTTCTCTAAACAAGTGTATGGATGGTTGACATTCCCTATCATCATAATATTGTAACTGTAAAAATGTTTCTAATCTATATTCAGAAAATATCCTTCACATCTCCTGTTCCTGAGAGCTTCAGTTTTATTTTATAAAATAGTTTAACTGTCCTCAACTTCTGGCCCCAAACTTATGTATTCAAACACTCATTGAGATGTTCAACAGAATAAAGGGCCTTACTGATAGTCAAAAAGGCACCCTTTAAAAATATTTTGTCAAAGTACGCTATTATTTAGAAGACAGATGAACTATCGCATGACCACAGAAAATCTTGTTATTGTTAGGAATGACTATCGTTCCCTCAAATGTATGCAAAATCACTTTGAACTTGGTTAGAATTTTGCATAAGGAGAAAGGAATGGCTCAATTAGTCATATTAGAGTAAATAATTATATCATGCTGATAGAGTGGTATGGAGTAATCTGAGAGTGATTGTGGGTGTTTAGATTTCAATTTGAAATATATGATGAGTTCATACTGAAAAACTGACCAGAAATAAAGAATGTTGGCATTATTGGATTATTCTCTTCCGATAGAAGTTGAGCTAAAAATAAACATACTGCTTGCTTTATTTCTGTTCCTTTCATCTAAAGTCAAGACAATGCACATCAAATATGTCTGTGCTTCATTCATTCATTTAGCAGTTGTTTAATGAATATCCACTGTGTACTGCTCTGGGCATTAGGCTCACAGAGGTGAATAAGACAAGCAAGGTGTCTACCTTCATGGGGTTTACATTCTAGAGGAGGGAATTAGATGTTAAACAAGGGAATAAGTCAGGAAGATAATTTCAGATAGTGCTAAGGACTGTGAAGAACAGAAAACAGGATAATGGGATGGGTCATGCCAAGAGGGAAGAAATGAGATACCTAGGGAAGAGACAAGAATGATGAGAAGTTTCAGATCTTGTGGCAAATACTCTGATGTGAAATTGGGTCTTATGTTTTATCCATATGGACTTAAAAGCCATTTAGGGGTTGCAAGCAGGAGGGTAACATGCTCTGGATTTCATTTCACAGCAATTGCTCTGTCTTCCTAAGGATAATGTAGTGGAAAGAAATTAGACTGGATGTGAAGAGACCCATTTAGAGTCTGGTCCAGAAGAAAGAAGATGATGGTTTGGAGGTGGGGGAAATGGGGATGGAGAGGGGTGAATAGATTCAAGGTGTATTTTGGGAAAAAATTGATGGGAACTAACAATATCCACAGCTGTGTGGGGTGTTGAGCTAAAGGGATGTTTCTGACCTGCCTACCAGGTGCATGGTGGAACCCTCCATTGATATCAGGAAGGTGGAGGAGCAGACCTTTTGGAGAGGGTGGATATGAAGAGGGTTGGATGGAAAATTAAGGTTGGGGGTTGAAAAGCCTATGACGCATTCACATGGAGGTATTAAATAGGCAGCCAGAGGAGCAGTCAAAACAAGAGGTAAATTTGGGAGTGTCAGCAGATTCTTAATGTTAATACCGTGGGAATGGAGCAGTCAGCAAAGCAGAAAGGAGAGAGAGAGGAAAAGAGGGCCCAGGAAAAAGCCCTGAAGAAATTAGTTTAATTGGTGGGCAGAGGAAGAGGAAGTTATCAAGAAGATTGAAAAGAAGCAGTCAGAAAGGAATGGGGAAAACCAGGCAGATGGTTTTTTGCAGAATCCAAGAGGAGAGCATTCAGGAGGGTAGTTGTCACTCATGTTAAATTCCACTGGGAGAGTAAGAAGCTGAGAGCAGAAAAGGTCACTGTAGGGGCCAGGTGGAAGTCATTGTGCCGTAAGCAAACGTGGCTTGAGTGGGGTTTAGGTGGGTGGAGGAAAGGGATTGCGGAGGTTTAGGGAGTGAATGGAGGGGAGAAAGCAGAGGGAGAAGGTGAGCACACATCGTTCTTTTCCGAAGCTGTGAAGGGGCCAGAGAGAAGAGGGGGACCTGGGGGGAGAGGGGATGTGAGTCACAGGAATATTAGAGATTTCTGAGATGGCACCTGAAAGAAAAGTTGATCTGGGAGAGGACTGAGTATCATATAGTAATTACTCTGGGGGTTAAAGGGTAGAAATGGCTTGGGGCCAAGGTCTTTATTCCCTTTTTAGCTTAAGACAATCTCTCTTTCTCCTTCCTCCGTCCCTCCCAGGGGACATTGTTTGAGCATATACATCCATGACTGAAACTGGCCTACCTGCCTTTGCACATCACAGTAAGTAACATGAGCTAGTACATTTCCTTATTTTCTTATGGCTTAAGATATTTGCCATGGCTGGGCGCGGTGCCTCATGCCTGTAATCCTGGAACTCTAGGAGGCCGAGGCGGGCGGATCGTTTGAGCTCAGGAGTTCGAGACCAGCCTGAGCAAGAGCGAGACCCCGTCTCTACTAAAAATAGAAAGAAATTAGCTGGCCAACTAAAAATATATAGAAAAAAAATTAGCCGGGCATGGTGGCACATGCCTGTAGTCCCAGCTCCTCGGGAGGCTGAGGCAGTAGGATTGCTTGAGCCCAGGAGTTTGAGGTTGCTGTGAGCTAGGCTGACGACATGGCACTCTAGTCCCGGCAGAGCGAAGACTCTGTCTCAAAAAAAAAAAAAAAAAGATATTTGCCATAGAACCTTTTTATTGTCTATATAGTACATATATCTATATCTATATGACACATGTCTATATAATCACATAGATATATTGTCCATATAGGGTTTCATGGAATTACAGAAAGCATAGTCACCCTGTAGTTCACTCTAATAGCCATCTAGGCTAAGGAAAGGGGGAAAGAAATGAAAAACAGTAATATATTTTATTATAGAATTGATTTTAGATAGCATACGTGACATTTATTTTACCATTTCAGTGTAAGGTGACAGATATTTAGAACTGGAAATGAAATCAGAGGTCATCTGGTTCCGCTTCTTCATTGAATACAGGACATGGATGCCTAAAGGGAATGAATGACTCATAGAAGGACAAAACGTGGGACCTGGCCTCCAACTTAGGAACCAGGGCTATAGGGCCACACAGACCTGGGTTTGAATCCTGGCTCTGCTATACGCTATACTCATAGCCGTGAGACTATGGGCAAATTATTTAACTGCCCTGTGTCTGTTTTCTAATCTGTAAAATGAAATTATAATACATTGATTTTATAGTTATTGTGAGGCATAGATGACTAATTAATTAGCAAGGTATCTGGCATCTAGAAACCCTTGGATTAGTGTTAACTCTATCATGTCACAAGATCTTGAATGAATTAGGAGTAAACTCCGGAAAAAACGAAGATCTTTATAATATATAATGATCATAATATCCTCTCTTGTCTTCTTATTGTTAGTTTTTGAGTAAATCAATAATTTCATTTTTCAGTTGAAGTTATTATTCTATTCAGGAAATTATTGATTCACAAGAAGTTGTAAGAAATAATGCAGAGATGGCCAGGTACACTGGCTCATGCCTGTAATGCTAGCACTCTGGGAGGCCGAGGTGGGAGGATCACTTGAGTTCAGGAGTTGGAGACCAGCCTGAGCAAGAGCGAGACCCTCTCTCTACCAAAAATACAAAAAATTAGCCGGCCATGGTGGCATGCACCTGTAGCCCTGGCTACTTGGGAGAATAAGGCAGGAGGATCACTTGAGCCCAGGAGATTGAGGTTGCTGTGAGCTAGGCTGATGCCATGGCACTCTAGCCCAGGCAACAGAGCCAGACTCTGTCTTAAACAAACAAACAAACAAAAAAAAAAACAAAACAAAAAAACTCAAATAATACAGAGAGAACTTGTGTACAGTGTGCCTAGTTTCTCCTAATGGCAACATTTTGAAAAACTGTTATATAATATCACTCAATAATTTGGTGTTATGAACAAAAATATTTTTTTTATTTCAGCTTATTATAGGGGTACAAAAGCTCAGGTTATATATAATGCCCATGCCCCCCCATCCCCCCGAGTCTGAGCTTCAAGCGTGTCCATTCCCCAGACAGTGCACATCACACTCATCATGTAGGTATATTTTTATTGATGCTAATATCTAATAAAACATTAGAAATTGTGCTTTAGCCCACCTCTTCTCACCCAAGAAACAAAAATTATGAAGCTTCCAAATTGCTCCATTACTGAAACAGAAGTATGGATAGCATACATTTCAATTCTCTTCTTTTAAATTATTATGATTTTACATAATTGAGAGCTAAAGCAATATCCTGATTTGAGTATCCGATGGAAGCATTAGATGAATGGATCTAGTGCAGCAGACTTCTGACTTTGCTCTGACTTGCTGAACTTGACCAAAGCACTTAACTTTTATGTTCTAGAGCTAATTATAAATTGGGACAAAAATATCCATCTCTGCCTAATTCATGGGAATGTTCCAGATGAATTATATACCTTGTGTATCTATTCCCTGCCTATCTCTACTGCCTCCTTTCTTGATATACTGTCTGTGTTTTCCTTTTGCTCTCTGCCCAGCCATAAGAATTTTGTTAATTCTTTTTTTGTTTGTTTATTTATTATAGCTTATTATGGGGGTACAACAGTTCTG
>CM052440.1:16041818-16097255 GCA_028533085.1 Varecia variegata | reverse complement strand
GAATGGAAAAATAAGCACCACATGTACTCACCAGAAAATTGGTTTTCCTGATCAACACCTGGGTGCACATTTGGGAATGATACCAATTGGGTGTCGGACAGAGGTGGGGGGAGGGGATGGGTGTATATCTACATGATGAGTGCGATACGTACTGTCAGGGGAATGGACATGCTTGAAGAAGAATTTTGTTAATTCTTAAAGCACACCATGTTCTACCTCATTTCTGCACATTTTCTAATGCTGTTCCCTCTACCTCTTATGCTGTTCCCTCTACCTCTACCTCATTCCCTTCCTGCCCTGCCTCCCGATCTATGCACATATTTATCCTTCCTCCTTCTTGTCTTTCCATCCTCTCTCTCTTCCTAACTCCTGCTTATTTTTCAAATCACAATTTTAGCAAAGTCCTTAAGGAGAAACTCTTCATAACCCCCATGTTGGATTAGGTCCCCATATTGTTCATTCCCTTAGCATCCTCTGCCTCCACTTTATAGCACTTTACCCAATATCCTTGTTATGCTTTGTCTAATGTTTGTTTCCACTAGTATGTGAAGTAAGGGCAGGGAGAGGATTGTGGTGTTCACCACTTTATCATACTTATTGCAGTGTCTGCCACAGGATGGGTGCCCAATAAATACCCATCGAATGAGTGAATGAACACATTGAACAAACATACGCTAGCTTTTTGGAAGGAAACACTGTGCAGATCAGGTGTTATTGTGGGTGTTATTTCAGTTTAGTATGTGACTCATGTAGATTTAAGTCTTTTAAATGTTTAAAAATATATCTTTGTGTGATAGTTTGGTTTTCCTTATTTTTTCCCTTTCTTTTGTTTTCATATCAGAATTACTGTGTAATTATGTCTTGCAAAATACCTCCAATGGTGGCTAAGATGAATTTTAGAAAGGAAGACAAGCCCAATGTGGAGATGAATGTTTACCATGGTGCATTAAAGCGTTAAAGAGTTGTGAATGTGAAGCTCTTGCCAGTCTTCAGTAAACATTGTGTTATCTCGGTACAGGGGCAAGTTGCCACTTCTCATTTTGCCTCTGGTGTTGAAAAAAAATCCCCATTTTAAGCCAACTGAGGTGGTATGTGCTGTGTGTATATGAATGCCAGATATGAGGCTCTTCCTCCAAATATGTGGCTGAGATAAAAGTAATGTTAAATTGTACCCTCTGCTTTGGTGTTTTATGCAGACTTAAAAAAAATCAAAGAAAGAAGAAATGTTTGTATCTATGACAACTGGGCTCTCATTTGTTTTTTTCCTTTGTAGGATAAGACTTATAAATGTTTGCCTTTAGGGGACTGGCCTTGATTTATCCCATTGTTCCTGCTTTTTGTTTTCTTTTTCTCTGGTGTTGAGCAGCCCAATAAAACCAGCTTCTTCCGCACTCAACATTTCCATTAGAAGGGAAGGGCAGAGAAGTGTTTTTCTTGTTTTATTCTCAGTCGCTAAGAGGCATTTTGATGCTTGAAGAGTCCATGTCAGTAGATCCTAGATATCAGTGGTTCCTATGGTTGGTTTACTGTCAAAACCCCCAGACAGACTTTGAAAAATGCAGATTCAGGGCCCCATGCCCTAAAATTCTTATTCAGTAAGTCTGGGTGGGAACTGAAAATCAAGCTCTATGGTGATACTGATATACAACTAAGTTTTGAAACTACTGTTTGGGAATCCCAAATGCTTGAAAACCTTTGTGTCTCTTTGGTGTCTTGGGGCTCAAACCCCAACCCACAAGCATGGTCCTCTATGATCTCACTTCTCCTGGCCCACTGCTCCAGCTTCATTTCTACTCATGACCCACTCACACTTTTCTCTCAAGCCAAGCCAGCTGCCTATAGGTTCCTGAATGCCCTGTGGATTTTCTTAACTTTTGGATGTGGTGGAGTGTGTTTTGCCCCCTGCGTGTACTGGGTAATTCCCACTTGTCTCTTGAACTTCTCTCGCCTCCTCTGAGTGATCTGGGTGCCCCTTGTCTCGACTCCCTTTGTGCCTTGACTCTTCTCTTTTCTTTCACACTTATCACACTATATTGATTTGCCCAGCACATAGTGGGTGCTAAATAAATAGGTACGGACTGAATGAGTTGCTTGTTTACTTTTCTGTCTTCCTTCCTGTATTGTGAGCTCCTGAAAACAAGACTTGCATCTTTTCCACTTTGTAAGTCTCGTGGACATGTTGGCACATGGAGAACACTCAACAGATCATAGTTAAATGGATGAACGTGTGAATTAATAACTGATAATGAGAATAAAAGAATCCTGTGCTTTGGGTAGAAACATCCTGCAGTAGTTACTATTGTTCTGAGCCTGTTACAATAAATACATATTTTTCTAGTATGAAAAAAGAACTTGGGCCATTAACAGTAATTGAAACTATTAGTTAGAAAAACAGAGAAACGTACCATTAAATTGTTCTGTATGCATTTTTCAAGTGTTTTAGTTTATTTTTATATAGGTAATACCATCATATGTTATAAATTTTAAAGGTACAAGAGAGTATACAGGGAAAAGTTTCCTTCCTGACCCAGTCCCCAGCTACCAATTTCTCAGTTTCAGAGGAAATCAGTGTTTCAGTTTTATACCTTTTTTTAATTAGGTTTTTTTTTAATTTTAGAATATTACGGGGTTACAAACGTTTTAGTTACATGAATTGCTTTTGTACAGTTTGAGTCAAAATTATAAGTGTATCCATCACCCAGATAGTGTGTATTATACCCATTGGGTGTGAATTTACCCATCTCCTGGTCCCCCCTTTCACCTGCTTGATTTTCACTGAGTTTTATGATCATATGTACGCAAGAGTGTGGATCGATTAGTTCCAATTTAATAGTGAGTACATGTGGTGTTTGTTTTTACTTGTGATACTTCACTTAGAAGGATGGTCTCCAGTTCTGTCCAGGTTGTTACAAAAGGTATTAGTTCACCATTTATTTTAAGGCTGTGTAGTACTCCATGGTATACATATACCACATTTTATTAATTCACTTATATATTGATGGGCATTTGGATTGATTCTATATCTCTGCAATTGTGAATTGTGCTGCTATAAACATTCGAGTGCAAGTGTCGTTTTTATAAAATGTCTTTTTTTCCTTTGGGTAAATACCCAGTATTAGGACTGCTGGATCAAATGGTAGGCCTACTTTTAGTTCTTTGAGGTATCTCCGTACTCCTTTCCAAAAAGGTATACAAGTTTCAGTCCCACCAACAGCGCATAAGTGTTCCTTTCTCTCTACATTCATGTCAGCATCTGTTGTTTTGAGACTTTTTGATAAAAGCTATTCTCACTGGAGTTAGGTGATATCTCATTGTGGTTTTGATTGGCATTTCCTTGATTAGAGACGTTGAGCATTTTTTCATGTTTATTGGCCATTAGTCTATTTTCTTTTGAAAAGCTTCTGTTCATGTCTTTTGTCCACTTTTCAATGGGTTGTTTTATTTTTTCTTGCTGATTTGCCTGAGTTCTTTGTAGATTCTGATTATTAGCCCTTTATTGAATATATAGCATGTGAATATTTTCTCCCATTATGTAGGTTGTCTATTTGCTCTGTTGATTATTTCCTTGGCTGTGCAGAAGCCTTTTAATTTAATCAGGTCCCATTTATTTATTTTTGTTGTTGCTGTGATTGATTGCCTTTGGGGTCTTCTTCATAAATTCTTTCCCTAGGCCAATATCTACAAGATTTTTTTCCAACCCCTTCTTGTAGAATTCTTATAGTTTCGTGCCTTAGGTTTAAGTCTGTTATCCATCACAAATTAATTTTTTAAGTGGTGAGAGTGGTGGATCCTGTTTCAGTCTTCTACATGTGGCTATCCAATTTTTCCAGCACCATTTATTAAATAGGGATTCTTTTCCCCAGTGTGTGTTTTCATCTGCTTTGTCAAAGATCAGATGGAAATATGAGGCTGATTTTATATCTGGGTTCTCTGTTCTGATCCATTGGTTTCTGTTCTTGTGCCAATACCATGCTGTTTTGGTTACTATAGCCTTGTAGTATATCTTAAAGTCTGGTAAAGTGCTGCTTACCAATTTGTTCTTTTTGCTTAAGGTTGCTTTGGCTATTCGGAGTCTTTTCTGGTTCCATACAAAGCATAGAAATATTTTTTCTTGATCTACAAAAAATGACATTGGTATTTTAATGGGATTGCATTGAATCTGTAAATCGCTTTGGGTAATTTAGACATTTTAACTGTGTTGATTCTGCCTATCCATGAGCATGGTATGTTTTTCCATTTGTTTACATCCTCTACAATTTCCTTCCTCAGTGTTTCATGGTTCTCCCTGTAGATGTCTTTCACCTCCTTGGTTAAATATGTCCCTAGGTATTTTATTTTCTTTGTTGCTATTTTGAAAGGGATTGAGTCTTTGATTTGATTCTCAGTTTAATTGTTGTTTATATATAGGAATGCTACTGATTTGTGTACAGTGATTTTATAACCTGAGATTTTGCTGAATTTATTTATCAATTCCAGGAGTATCTTGGCAGAATCTTTGGGGTTTTGTAGATAGAAGATCATATCATCAGCACAGAGTGATAGTTTGACCTCTTCTTTCCCCATTTATGTAACCTTGATTTCCTTCACTTGCCTGATTGCTCTGGCTAGGATTTTCATCACTGTGTTGAATTGAAGTGGTAAGAGTGGGCAACCTTATCTGGTTTGAGTTCTAAGCAGGAATGCTTTCAATTTTTCTCTGTTTAGTATGATATTGGCTGTGGATTTGTCATAGATGGCTTTTATAATTTTGAGTTACGTTCTGTCTATGCCTGTTTTGTTAAGAGTTCTTACCATAAAAGGGTGCTGAATTTTGTGAAGCACTTTTTCTGTGTCTATTGAGAGCATCATGTGGTCTTTGTTTTTGCTCCTATTTATGTGGTGAATCACATTTGTAGATTTGCATATGTTGAACCATCCTTGCATCTCAGACTACAGTGGAATAAAATTAGAAATCAGTTCCAACTGAAACACTCAACTTTACACAAAGTCATGGAAATTAACCAACCTACTGTTGAACAATTATTGGGTCAAGGAGGAAATTAAGATGGAAATCAAAAGATTCTTTGAACCAAATGATAAAGGGGACACAAGTTATCAAAATCTGTGGAATTCAGCAAAACACTCCTAAGAGGAAAATTCATAGCCTTAAATGCGTATATCCAAAAGACAGAAAGATTACAAATCAACAATCTAATGAATTGTCTCAAGGAATTTGAAAAAGAAGAGCAAACCAATTCCAAACCCAGCAGAAGAAAAGAAATAACTAAAGTCAAGGCAGAACTAAATGAAATTTATAACAAAAGAATTATACAGAAGATTAATGAAAAAAAGAGTTGGTTCTTTGAAATGATAAACAAAATCAACAGGCCTCTCGCTAGATTAACCAGAAACAGAAAGAAAAGGACCCTAGTAAGCTCAATCAGAAATGAAACAAATAGATATTACCACTGATACCACAGAAATACAAAGTATCATCTGTGAATACTATAAAAATCTCTATGCTCATGAACTTGAAAACATTGAGGAAATGTACAAATTCTTGGAAACACATGACCTCCCTAGGGTCAATCAGGAAGAAATAGAGCTGCTGAACAGAAAGTAAAAAAATTGAAGTAGCAATAAAAAAAAGTCCCAACAAAAAAAAGTCCTAAACCAGATGGGTTCACCACCAAATTTTAGCAGGCCTACAAAGAAGGACTGGTACCTATGCTCCAGAAATTATTTCATAACATCAAGAAGGGAGGAATCCTCTCCAACTCATTCTGTGAAACCAGTATCAGCTTGATACCAAAGCCAGAAAAGGACAAAACAAAAAAAGAAAACTAAAGACCAATATCCCTTATCAATATAGATGCAAAAAGTCTCAATAAAGTCCTAGAAAGTTAAATACAGCTACATTGAATAAATAATCCATCATGATCAAATGGGCTTTATTGCAGTTTTACACCTTTTAAAAAACAAATGGTAATACAGGCTGCAGTCTGTTTCTGTTCACTCTTTGCTTTTTACTTACTGGTTTGTCTTACTGGCAAACATCTTATATGAATGACTACACAAGGATCTTTTTATCTTTTACAGCTTTAAAGTATTCTACTCTATGGGTACATCCTAATTCATTTTACCTAGTCCCTTAGATTTTCAAGTTGCTATTTCAATCTCTTTATCTATAAATTTGTTTCCTTATCCATGTCATTTTGCATATACATGTGTATATGTAGGAAAATATTTCTAGATCTATACTTGCTAGGTCATTGGATACATGCTTTGTAATATTGCCAAATTGCCAAAAATAGGAATTATATCACTTATCCTGTTAAATATCATCACAAAACTTAAATATCTGGGACCTTGTGGGTTCTGGCCGTCAAGCACACGGTCTTTCAGGCTCTGCAATATGTTCTATAATACATACCTTTGGTTGAAATGAATTCAAGGTATTTGACCCAATAATTGTTCTGGAGCTTTGAAAGCTACTTCAAAGTTACCATTGAGGCTGGGTTTTTAGAACGTTAGTGTTTATAGATTAAATTCATCATTTATTTGGAGATATTTAATTAATTAATACTTAAATACAATATCTAATGAAACCTAAACATTTTCTCTTTGCAGTTTTATCATTATTTCTTCCATTGATCCTTGGAAAAGGGACTTTTGTTATATATGTTTAAAGTAAGGAATTTGAAAATGGTAGAAAGTATCAGCAAAGTTGACCATTGACTGAAATAATTAAAAAATTGGCTTAGATGGACGTGATTCTTCCTTGTACACCTATGGTCATGCCTACTGAAGAGAATCATTCTCCTTCTTCTATTCTTTCCATTTTGATAAGGAGTTATGATAACAGATGATGCTTTCTGATAGAATTTCCATAGTGCTAGTGCCAGGTTCACCATCATTTTCTTTCTTTTGGTTTGTATTTTTGTTTTGGGGCTATCCATTTTTCCCTTAGGTAACTTTTCTGGCATCAGAAAATGATAATGTCTGTCATTGCTCATATCTAAATGGGAGGTACGAATTTTACCTGAAATAGCTAATAGAATGATTAATATTCATTGTGACTCATAATTAATATGGCAGAACTTAGAATTATGAATGCCATACTTTAAATGTGTATTTTTATTTTCTTTTAAATAATATTTATTTACTCTGGGATTTCTTTGGCCATTGATAAAAATTTAGGAAATTCAGAAATATATTTTTAAAAGAAAAGAAAATATCTCTAATTTTACCACATAAATGCAGAAATTACTGATATTTCATAGATTTTCTTTGACCTTTTAGATATAGATTTTTTCACAAACTTGAAAGCTTACATTGTGTAATCTATCTGGCATCCTGCATTTTTTCAGCTGTCATAATGTTACACATTTTACTGGGTTGTTAAACAGTTTTTAGATAATTTTAATGGGATATTAGTATTCTATGTTATGCATACAATATAATTTATTTAACCATTCTCCTATTATGGGACATATGTTAGAATATGTTGCAGCTAATAACATTATCTGTGAATATAAGTCTGCATTTATGACTACTTTGCTATATATATTGAAAGTGGAAATGCCAGGTCAAAGCGTATAATTATTTTTTAAACTCTTCATATAAAATGTCAAAATGCTTCCAGCAAGACTCTACTAATATATATCTCCATCATCAATTTATGAAATTGCCCATATCACTGTATTCTTTCAACATTGTCATTTTTTAAGACCATGAACAATTATATCTTCATGCTTAAATTTTTAATTTTAATATTAGTGAAGTAGAGTATTTAAAAAGGTTGTTATCCATTTTTCTTTTTTTGGTTAAATATCTATCCTTGCCTGTCTTTTTGTCTTTGTGAGACTGACTACTTCTTCTCAGATATTTTAATGCTTTTTCTAGATAAGCGATATGTCTATGCAATTCCAGTTTGCCTTTTGATTTTCTCAAACTAGGCAAGTTGAAGAATTTTATTCGGATCAAATCTACTGATCTTTTCTTTGTGAATTCTTTCTTTGCTTTAGTGTTTAGAAATCATTTCCATATCCGCAATGCGCATAGATATTTGTCTATATTTTCTCCTATATATTTTAATAATTTCATTATAGAATTAAAAGTTCTTACAGGCATAATTCTATTACGTGTCAGTCGGTGGTAAATGCAAAGAAGCAAAGCAAATGAAGTGGGAGGTTTATGTGAAGTGCGGCTGTGAAGGAGGCCTCACTGATCAGAGCACACCGGAGCAGAGACCTGTGGTGGGGAGGGAGGGGGCCAAGCCAAGGCACCTGATGTGCTGAGCAAAGGGATCACAAGTGCAAAGGTCCTTAATGGAAGCACGCTCAGCATACTCAAGGACTATCAAGACTAGTGTGGGTGGACCAGAGTGAGTCAGTGGGGGGGAGTAGGAAATGAGGTCTGACAGGGAATGGGGTGGGGATAGGAGGATTCCAGCTCTCATAACCACTTTGGGTACTTGGGTTTTTATTCTTAATGACATGAGAGCCATTGCAAGGACTTAAGTACAGGAGTGACGTTATATATCTTACTTTTTAAAAGGATTACTGTGGCTGCTTGTTAAAGCATAGATAGCTAAAGGAAAACGTCCGCGCAGAGGGAAAATCATGTCAGGGATCCTAAGGTGGGAGCAATCTGGCATGTGGGAGGAGCAGTGACAAGGCCAGTGTGGCTGAAAGATGGAGAAGAGGAAGACAGAGACGATGTCAGAAAATGCGGGAGGTGGGTGGCAGAAGCTTTGGAGAATTAATATTCTTCCAATGTCTTAGTTTCTTATTGGTTAGCTAGTTTCTTTACTCCTTCTTGAGTTAATTTTGCTAGTTTATAGTTTTTCAGAAATTGTTGATTTACATTTCTATTTTTTTCAGTATTCAGCTGTGTTTCATTTTCTCTTAGAACTTTTCATCCATCTGTACCTATCACATATACCCTTCATCCTTTTGAAATTTGTATTTTCTCCTTATAAATGTGCTACAATCTATACTTAATCTATTAAAAATGTATTTCTAATGAATAAGAAAGGGATGCATGTATCAATTAGGTTGCAATGATATATATATATATCATTGCAACTTAATTGCAGCCTATATATATGTATATATAAAACAAGTCCTACTTTAGAGCAGCAGTTCCCAACCTTTTTGGCACCAGGGACCAGTTTCATGGAAGACAATTTTTCCACGGACCGGGGTGGGAAGGGATGGTTTTGGGATGATTCAAGCACATTACATTTATTGTGCACTTTATTTATATTATTATTTCATTGTAATATATAATGAAATAATTATGCAACTCACCATAATGCAGAATCAGTGGGAACCCTGAGCTTGTTTTCCTGCAACTAATGCCACTGCTGATCTGACAGGAGGTGGAGCTCAGGTGGTGATGCAAGTGATGGGGAGTGGCTGTAAATACAGATGAAGCTTCCCTCGCTGGCCCCAATTCCTAACAGGCCATGGGGGTTGGGGACCACACTTTTAGTGGTTGAATCAAATGGGGCTTTATTTTTCTCACATTACAGGAAGTCTTGAGGAACACAATTCAAGGCTAGTTCAGCAGCTCAAGGAAGGTATCAAGGATGATGGCTTCTTTTCCTGTCCTAAACATGAGTATGTCTGTCAGCCTCATGTTGACAAGATTGCTGCCTTCCTCCAGACATCAAGTTCTACATTCCAGGCAGGAGGAAGGAGGAAAAGGGCAGAAGACAGCTGAGACTTTCCTTTTTTGCTGGAAAAAAAATCATTTTTCTGGAACCTCCTGTACTGGGCTTCTGATTACTTCATGGCCAGAACTGGGTCATGTTGTTCCTAGCTTCAGGGAAGTTGGAGAAGCAGTATCTTGAACTGGGCACATTGTTGCCTTGAACACACTCTGCACTTTCTTACTGAAGAAGAAGGAACCAACAGTGTTTGCCATAATGGATAGTCTAGAGAAAAATGGGTGCAGATAAGTCTCAAAAAAAAAATACAAATATACATATCCTAGTAAATACATATATAAAATTACAAAATCTTTAATATTCCAAAATGCAAACTAAAACAATTAGTTACCACTTTTGTCTATCATGTTGGCAATTTAAATAAAAGTGATAGCACTCAAAGTTAGCAAGCTTAAAGTGAAATGGCATTGTTTTGTACTGCCGGAGGAATTATAACTTGGTGTAACCATTCTGGGAGCAATTTAATAATTCATGTGGTGTGTAAGGGTATCTTATTTAGGGTTTGTTTTGCATTTCCCTGATGACTAATGAAGTTGAGCACCTTTTCATAGGTTTTGTGACCATTTGAATTTTCTCTTTGGTGAGTTGAGTTACCTGTTGAAGTTTCTTGTCCATTTTTCTACTTAATTATAATCTTTTTCTTTTTAATATGAAGAAGTTATTTGCTGGATATAAGCCATTTGTCTAGGATATGGTTTGCAAACATCTTCCCCCAATATATAGCTTGCTTTTTCAAAGCTCTCTCAATAATTTCTTTTATGAACAGAAGTGCTTAATTTTAATGTTGTCTAATTTATCAGTCTTTCCTTTTATTGTTAGTACAATGTGTATTCTGTTTAAGAAATCTTTCTTTATGCCAAGTTCATGAAGCTATTTTCTAATATGATTTTCTAGAGATTTGTTGGTTTTACTTTCATTATTTAGATGTAAAGCACATCTACTAAAAAGACTGTTCTCTCCCAATTACTCGGTAACATTACCTTTGTAATAGTTTCAATGCTTTTATATGCATTGGTTTCCTTTTGAGTTCTTTTTTCTGTTCCATTGGTTTATTTGTCAATCACTGCATCAGTACCACTCTCTTACCTGTAGTTTTTAAATAACTTTTGATATCCAAGATTTAGTAAGTTCTTCCTCATTTTTCCTCTGTTAGTTCAGAACCTATAAAATCTTTCATTCACCTTTACTCTAGAAATTACAGAATACTTCCTTGACCTATTAAATTCTAATGTCAACTGGAGTACACATAAATGTTTTACAAGTATACTTATAAAAGGCTAAAGATAGTATCTCTATCCTCTTCCCAAACAGCACACGGATCTAAATACTGTTTCACTACAGTCTTCCCACTCTTGTGTATAATATTATGGTTATTCAGTATTTTACTTATGCCTAATTTGTGATCATCCCCAAATTAACCTTTATTATCATTGTTTTTTTGGTAGCCAATAGTTTTATGTAACCAATGTGATTACCAGTTTATTTACTTATTATTATTATTATTTTGCATTTCACACATTCCTTCTGGATTCTGTTTGGCTCCTAACAAGGAGCATTTTTATGGATAGCTCTATGGGTGGCAAAAATCTTTTTGTCTTAACTTTGCTGAAAATATCTTAGTTTTGCTTCTTTCATGAATGATGGTGTTGCTGAGTATAGAATTCTCAAGTGACAGTTATTTTCCTTCAGCTCTTAGAAGATACTTTCTCAGAAGTTCTAAGGAGATATTTTGTCATTGCTCTCTGGCATCTTTTGTAGATGATGAGAAGTCTGTCAACGTAATTATGGTTTCCTTGTTGGTAATTGTTGTTTTCCCCTATTTGCTTTAGCTATTTCCTCTTTTCTTTGAAGGAGTGAAGTTTTAGTCATTGTGCTAGCTGTGGTTAGATTTAGAAGTACTAGAGACCTGTCTCTTCCTTCAATTGTGGAAAATTTTTTATCATTATGTAGAATATTCTCTCCCCCATACTCTCCTCTTTCATTTTGGAACTTGTGTGTACACAGAGTTGACTATTCTCTGCCTCATGTTTCTTACTGAATCACTCATATTTTTCTTATTTCTTCATTTCTCCTTGCTGCATTCTTCATGATTTTCCCAGGTCTCTCATCTGCCTTATTAACTCTCTCTTTAGTGGATTTCTTTTTGGTTCTTTTTCAAAGCAACCTTTTGTTCCCATGGAGTTGTGTCCTAGCCCTTTTTATTCATTCCGTGTATTTATTTTATAGTCTCTTTTAGATTTTTCTATTTCTTCAGTTCTTAGGGTACAAATTATTGTCTTTATTTTTATCTGATTAATCTTCCTCATCATATTCCATTTCCTTCTGGTTTTTGTAGCTTTTCTTCTTTTCTGCAGGAGGTTTGATTGTTGTGTTTTTTCATGTGTGCCTTAGTGGGGCGGGGGTTTCGTGTGTCATGGCTTGTGCATGGTGCGTGGATCCTTTCAGAACCAATTCACGTTTGCTTCTAACTGACCTTGATCTTGAACCGATTTCTATTTTAATTCCTCAGCTCAGGATTCGCATTCCATGCCAATGTGAATTTGAATTTTATACCCATGCATGATCAAGCCTAGGTTTGGATTTCTAACAGGCGGTTTCTTTTTCACTCCTTCATGGCATTCTGTAATCACGATTCCTTGCTACTTTCTTGTGAAAGTGGACAGAGTTTACCTCAGGTCCTATTGTCTAGTGGCCTGGGTGACTTTTTGAGTTTTTTGATTTCATGTAGGGGGACTTAATACCAGCTCTTTTATCTCCTCATATGCTTTATGTCCCAAGCTACTATGTTCTTATGCTGTCATCTGAAACCCATTTGGACCACAAGTGTGTAAAGTCCTGCTTTATACAGGAATGGAGTGGTGCCTTTTTTGTTTCTACAGCTGAGATATTCCATTTCTTATTTTCAAGCTTGGCTCTGCATTATTAATACTTTCTTTGTTATGTTTGTATGCATCATTTCTATGTAGTAGTAATGTCAGCTTGGTTCATCACATCCTTTTCTTCTCCTTTATTTCTGTTTTTATCTTCAATAACTTCTCTTTTTGGTCCTTAGCTTTTATTATTATTTACCAAGATACCCTATGCTAACATTTGAGGAGGTTTATAAAAAATAGAAAAATTTCCCCATAATCCCATAATTGGGGCAGTATGGTCTATTTTTATTGTCTAGACATCCTTTGAATCTTTATACAATCATGAATTTAATTTTGTGTTTCTAACTCTCATCTGGTTTATATTTTTTCCATATTTCTAAGTAATCTTCAAATTACTACTTTTAATGGCTCTTTGATAGCCTCTTGAATTGGTGTACTTCATCATGCTTGGAAAGCTTCTTGTTTTCTGGTTTTCATTCTTATAAACAATTTTTCCAAGAATATTTTTGCATAGATAGCTTTTTGCATTATTTTCTATGGCTAAAATCTCAGGAGGGAGGATGTTAAATTAAAATTTCTTATTTAGGCATTGCCACTTTGAACTTTGAATGGTTTTTCTCATTTTATGTGACATCAGGAATACATTCACATACTAACAAAAATTTTACACCTACTGTGTGGGAAGCTCTGTGCATTTTGAATGCCATAGTGACAAACAGGACCTACTTCAAGTTTCAAGGAGCTTGCAGTAAAGTCAAGGATATAGACATGTTAACAACTTGTATATTAGGGCAAGTGGAGCAAGTGCTGCAGTCAAAATCTAATCAAAGAAGGAATTTTACAGAAGAGCTTGCATTGCAGCCAGGAGTAGAGGAAGGAGTGGAATTTCCCTGAACAGGGAGAGGCTGGACAATGTTCCATGGTGAGAAAACATAATGGACAAAGAGCCAGAGGCATAAAAAAGTCTGTAGTGCATTTGGAGAATATTGAAATTGATGGTGTGGCTGGAACAATGGGTGAGGTAAAGCAGCAGGTGGGGAATAAAGTTGAAGGAAGGCTTTTAGATTATAGAAAACTTGGAATACTTTGCTAAAGGATTTTGGATATAATCAGCCAAAATTTTCCCTTCTGCCTCTAATTGCAAATGCTGGTTTTAGAAAAACATGCATTGTAGATTCGTGGTACGTTTTGGTTGGCATAACCAACCAGTCCCTTTTTTATATAAAGGAGGAAAATGAGTGCTATAGAAGTTAAGGAATGTTTCCAAACTTACGCTGGTAACTAGGAGTATATCTGAAGGTAAACTTGCTCCCTCTTTCAGGAATATTTGTTGAGCATCTGTTCATGGCTCTATACTAAAGCACTGGGAGAAGAGAAGGTGAATAAAATATAGAGCCAGCTCTTATAGCCAGCTGGGGAAAATAGACAACTCAACCATTGTAAAATGGCAGGATAAGAACAATGATAGAGATGTGTAGAGCATATTCTGAGAACACAGAAGAGGGGAACTTTTTCAGCTTGGCAAGGGGAGGCGGGAGTGGAAGATGATGGCTATATTAAATCATAAAGGATGGATAGGGAGAAGTTCACCAGGTATGCCAAGACCATGATGAGGGAAGGATGTTTCAGCATAAGCAAAGTCAGAGGGTAGGAAACAGCATGATAATATGGGAACCGAAGCAGTTTCGTATTGTGGGAAAAATCACATGTGAGGCAGAGTGGCAGGCTCTAAAGTGGGCTCCAGATAGACAGTGTTTCCTATGGTAAGCAGCAAGGGCTTGCTCTTTTAGGGCAGCTGAGGATCTTAAAATATTTAAGAGGGAAACTTGGCAGGACTTTCTGATTGCTTGGATGTCAGGGTAAGGATGTGAGGGAGAGAGGAACTAAATGGGATTCTCAGGTGGACTTACTACCCTTTCTTCTCTAGTTAGTTGAGTTCATCAAGATTTAAGGTGGTAGCGGTTTTGTTACAGTAGAAGCAATGCCGTGTGGTGATGGAGAAACCCTCATGGGGCATATGGACACTCAAGTGTTTTTGAAATGCCTGAGAGGACATCCAGGCACATTTGAAGGTCACTGCCAGAGGCCATGCACATTGTCAAATTTTCAATAGTTCTTCTTCGTTGCTAAGAAGCCTGAAGATGTAAAAAATGCATTTAATAGAGTTCAGAAAATCTTTTTAAAGGGGTAATCTCAAATGGACAATAGTCAAAGCAGAATCAGAAGTTTTTACAGATGGTAGAGGTCATCAGTACAGGATAATGACAATACGAGGTGATAATAATAGTGACTAATATTTACGAGACACTCACTGTTTTCTACATCTGATGCTAAGGGCTTACATTCATGATATTACTCAATCCTTACTATACCCCTTACATGGGGAAAGAAAGATACAGAGAATGTATTGTAATTACTTGTCCAAGGTCACTAACGTTAAGGCAAATGCTGAGTTATGCCAACTCCAGAGCTCTCACTCATAAACTCCAGGCCATATTGCCTTCCTGTGAAGCTGATATGCAGACAGGTATGGTGCCACATTGAGATTTTCTGGGTTCAGTTATCAAAATGATGACATCATTGAACCATCCACATGCAATAAGAGGTGAGTCTGCTACATCAGCTGTTTTTGAGGAACAGTAGGATACGGTATGAAAGAAAGATGTTGGATTATTTCTGAAGCCCTCTGAGTTTGTAAAAGCCCTGCAAACTCCTTAAACTAAAATTATAAAATAACCTATGTCACAGATTTTCTTTTGAAAGAATTTTCTTACCAAGTTAATGTGAGAAAACAAAACCAAGTCAATTGAAGATAATATTAAAGGCCTTCTTTTGAAATCTAAACCATTAGAACCAGAAAAGAAAATGAAATTTGACTATCTCTTAATTCTTGAGCAGGGTTGCATGTGTGAAAACATAATTTTTGTCATTGGTGATCGCAGAACTTGAGATTAGGACTTCATGAATTGGGAGAGCAATTTTTAAGCTAGGGTATAGAAAACCCATGTAGATAATACAGTCATGAGTTGCTTAATGACAGGGACATATTCAGAGAAACGTGTTGGTAGGTGATTTTGTCATTGTGCAAACATCACAGAGTATACTTATACAAACCTAGATGTGATAGTCTACTGCACACCTATGTTATATGGTATAGCCTATTGCTCTTAGGCTACTAACCTGTACAGCATGTTACTGTATCAAATACTATAGTCAACTGTAACACAATGGCATGCATTTGTGTATCTAAACATAGACATGGTACAGTAAAAATACAATATTATAATCTTATGGGATCACTGTCATTTATGTGGTCTGCCATTGACCAAAATGTCATTATACAGCATATAACTGTATTTTATATTTGCTAAGATAAAACTGTAGACCTCATACTGAATACAGAACATTGCTATTATCTATATGGACACAGATTGTATAACTAATTGCTACTTAAACTATCCTTTGTTTCCTAAAAACTTTAATTTCCCTCAGAGTTGAAAAAATCTCTCTCTTAATTTCTTCTGCACATGAAAAGGCTTTTGTTTTTATTTTCTTTGCCTGGTTCTCCACTCAAATATTCAATGCCTGTGTGACTTAGAATTCTTACAAGATTTAGATTTCTGTCTCCGTACAGATATGGAGTGGTATTTCAGGATTTGGCGTCCATTTTTCCCTCAGCTTCCTGTTTCTTGCCAGTAGCTTCATTGCAAAACCACTCTCCACCATCTGCCTTCCTTCCTTTTTCTATTTCCATCCCCAGTTCCCTCATTTTCTAATTACTCCCAACAGCAGTGACTCAAACATACATTGGAAGCAAGATTCCCACAGTTGCCAAATAGGGATAGGAAAGTGTCATATACCAGATTTTCACAAAAGATTCATTGTACATCTGGATTTTCATCTGCCAGGGAAGAAAAGAAACACTCAAGGGGAGTCAGGTCTTAGAGCAAAAAAAGTAACATAAAAAGCATTTGGAAATCACACTTTCAAACTTCCATTATATCTTTGTGATAGTCTTTAGGAGTGTTCACAGATTTGGTTCCCTTCCTTTCTGGGACATAGTACAGTACAATTCAGTGCTAGTATAGTATACTACAATACAGAGTAGCAATACAGGTTCTTCCCCACTCCACTGAATTCAGATATGACCCTATGACTTACTTTAGCCAATGAAATGTGAGTGGCAGGGTCAGGTGTCACTTCTCAGCAAAAGCTTCAAAAGCCAATAGCTTTTAGAGTATACTTTGAGGTAGAGTAATTTTTAACTGTGGACGCTCTATCAACTTGAGTCTCTAAGTGACAATTCGAACATCTTCCCACCCCGGGCTGGCTCATAATAGACAGGTAACATGAGCAAGAAATACACCTTTGTTGTTTTAGGTCACTGAGATTTGTCGAGTTGTTAAGGTGGCAGTACCTAGTCTATTCTGACTAATACACTGAAACACTCCTAGCATTGTAGGTCTGTAAAAAATGTATAACATGCAAATCCCATAATACCTCCTGTACATGGATCAAAGATAATCTGGAGATTTAAACATTTAAAGTGTTTTTAAAGTATTCACTCTAAAAGAATGCAATTTTTTTTCTGCCTCCATATACTAGCACTTAACCTATTGCACAATAGTTTTGTGTTTATAGATCAGCCACTGTTCTGGAGGCTCTGTCAAGGCAGGGATAATGTCTCGGTCTTCTTAAATCCTGGGCACCTAGCACTATGCATGACATTTAGTGGACACTTAATAATGTTTTTCAGATTAATAAAAAGGACCAAAAAAATTGCCTGGCACATAATAGGTGCTCAATAAATATTTGGTACAGGCGTTAACTATCTTAATATTTGTGGTTGTACGAAGTACATCTATGACATTTTACCTCCTTGGTAGTTCTTGGGCTAATATTTCAGGCCTACAGAAGCAGTTTAATGTGAATTCAAAAGTTGTATTTTCCCTGCCCCCTGGGCCTTTAAAGCCTTATTCAAAGATGTACCATTACTGCAACTTTGGCGGGAGGGATGATGTGTTTTCATATAAACTGGTGTGGAGTTGGATGCTGAGCTTGCATCTTGATCATATTTCCATTGAGCATTATAATTAGGGGGAAATTCTGATGCTGAAGCTTGGCCAGTGCAGTTATTGATTCAAAGTTTATTACTTCACCAGGAATTGCGAAGAATCTTATTTGGTTTAAAAAGTGCTTAATACATGTTATTCCGAAGTGTTGAGAAATTATCAACTTGGCTGCTTTGTGTGCTCTCCTTGGTCCAATGAAAGCCTCACTTCACTCCCTGGCCCCTGCCAGCCCCCATTTTATTTGTTTCTTCCCAGAAAGGATTTCAGGCATCTGGGAACACATCTGTACACAAGGCTGTTGACATCTGATCCCTGCCTGCCTACTTCCTTCCTCCTAAATTAAATCCCCTAAATGGAGCATACTTCCCCACGTCTCTATCTTTTGTCTGAGCAGTTTCTCCAGTGCCCCAAAGGTTCTTCCCCAGATTCATTCATTCATTCTCAAATATTTATTAAGAGCCTACTCTGTGCCGGGCATTGTTCTAACCTTGTAAGTGTGGCTTTCCTGGAACTTACATTCTGTTGGAAGAGAGCGATGATAAACAAGTAAATATGTCATGCGTCACTTAGCAGTGGGGATACTTTCTGAAAATACAACACTGTGCAAACACGATAGAGTGTACTTACACAAATCTAGATGGTATAGCCCACTACACACCTAGGCTATATGGGATAGCCTATTGTTCCTCAGCTACAAACCTGTACAGCATGTTACTGTACTGAATACTGTAGGCAATTGTAACAAAATGGTAAGTATTTGTATATCTAAACATATCTAAGCATACATAAGGTACAGTAAAAATACGATATAAAAGATAAAAATGGTACACCTGTATAGGGCACTTACCATGAACAGAGCTTACTGGATTGGAAGTCAGCGAGTGGGTGGTGAGTGAATGTGAAGGCCTAGGACAATCCTGTACACTGTAGACTTTATAAACACTGTACACTTAGGCTACATTAAATTTATAGAAAAAATTTTCTTTCTTCAGTAATAAATTAACCTTAGCTTACTGTAACTTCTTTATAACTTTTTAAAATTTTAAAAACTTTTTGACTTTTGTAATAACGCTTAGCTTAAAACACACATTGTACAGCTGTACAAAAACTTTATATCCTTACTTTATAAGCTTTTTTCATTTTTTATTTTTTAACTTTTTAAACTTTTTGTTAAAAATTAAGACACAGACACATTTATTAGCATAGGCCTACGTAGGGCCAGTATCATCAATATCACTGTCTTTTACTTCTACATCTTGTCCCACTGGAAGATCTTCAGAGGCAGTAACACACATGGAGCTGTCATGTCCTAGGATAACAATGCCTTCCTCTGGTTACCTCCTGGAGGACCTACCTGAGGCTGTTTTACAGTTAACTTAAAAAAAATAAATAGAAGGAGCTCACTCTAAAATAAAGGTAAAAAGTATAGTATAGCAAATACATAACCAATAACATAGTTGTGTATTATCACTATCAAGTATTATATACTGAATATAATTTTATGTGCTAGAGTTTTATAGACTTGCAGTGCAGTAGGTTTGTTTATACCATCATCACCACAAACATATGAGTAATGTGTTATGCTATGACATTATTATGGCTACAACGTCACTAGGTGATAGGAATTTTTCAACTCCATTATAATCTTATGGGACCACCATTGTATTTGTGGTCCATTGTTGAATGAAACACTGTTATGCAGCATATAACTGTGTATGGTAAGTCAGGTGGCTACAAGTGCTACAGTAAATAATAAAGAGGGAAGGGGGTTTGTATTTATGGAGGTGGGGTAAGGTGGTGGTACTAATCATTGCAGTAAAAGGAAATTCTAACTGATAAGGTGTTATTTGAAGAGAGCAGATACCTTAAGAAAGTAAGGAAGAAAGCCTTGAACACATGGTGTCAAGAAGAGCTGGAAGGGTTCCCAAGAGAGGGAACAGCAAATGCAAAGGCCCTGAGGCAGGAACATGCTTAGAGGGTTCAAACAAGAAGAAGAAGGCCAGAGTTATAAGGGATGGGGGATGTGGGCTGGAGTGGGTTATACAGATCATGCAGGGCTTTTTCGTCAGTGTGATTTGGTCTTTAGCCTGAGTAAAGTTGGAAGCTACTACAAGTTTTTGAGCAGAGGGTATCTTAAAAGGAGCTGGCTGAAATAATGAGAATAGATTATAGCATGGCCAGAACAGAAGAAGGGTAACTACTTAGAAATTTGTTTGAATAATCCAGGCATGAGATGAAGGCATTGACTTCCAATAGTCAGCTCGCATGTTGGCTCTACTGGGAAGCCTTTCCTAACTCCCCTAGGCTGAGTTGGGTCAACCTCTTCTGAGCTCCTATAACAAACTTACTCTTGAAATGAAGGCACATAGCTGAGTCCACTTATATCTGGAGGCTGTCTATATAGCAGAGAGTTCTCTGAATTAATTTCCTGTTAGAATAAAGTTTACTTAAAGATAATCGATTAGAAGGGCTAACTTGAAGTATTAATATTTATTATGTAAAGTATATATGTATATTCAATTATATACATTAAAACCTAACATAATTGCAACACTTAGAACTTTGACCAATAAAAAGATTTTGAGGGAGGAGTATTTTGATAAAGTTTAAAATTGCCAGAGAATAGTAATAATAAAAAGTAGACTGACTCATAATGGATTTTATTATTATTTTCAAATTCTTTATAAAATACCCTCTTAATGCCTATACCCAAGGTGGGCTGATCTCACTGCCCTGCCCTTGGTATATCACTGATGGCCAGAACTTTTTCTATTGCAGGTGGCAGAGCACCCAGTTCAAAGTACCTTGAGCAAAAGAAAATTCCAAAGGCAAATATAGCTTCAGGCAGGGTTTAATCCAGGGAGCTCAGACAGTGTCATCAGAGCTGCTCCCCATTATTCCAATCTGTTTTCTTCTGAGTTGACTTCCTTTTCAGGAAGGCTGTCCATTCTTAGTTGCAAGGTGGCAGACAGTGACTCTAGCCATCTGCATGCCTTGTACCAGCTCACTGCGGCCAAAGCATCATAATATAACTCTAACAATGTCATATATCCATCCTTGAATCAATCACGGTGGCCAAGGGAATGTGATACTCTAATTGGCCAGACAGGCCTGTATCACTTGCCCCTTTTTGGAGCTGGAAATGGGTCGGGTCCATTTCACATGAATTACCTGGAAGTAGAGGAAGGGAGGCAGGCCCTGGAGGAAAATTAAGATGCTATTAGCAGAAAAAGAGAGACGATATTGAGTAGTTTAAGCTACAACCATGTACGACAAGCAATTATTTCCTATTTCCACCCAGATTCTGTCCTAAAAGGGTTCCCACTTGGAAAATCAGGTACATGGATGTGAAGTTCTCACCCCTAAATTGATTGCCCCTACAACTTCCTCTCCCTTTAGGCTTCCCCACCACCTCCCACACACATATACACACCCACACACCATCTTACATAATGAGCCCTGCTTTTGCCTCAAGGACTTTACTTGAGCCTACCTCATCAGTGTCTGTATGTGAGTGTGTGTGTGTGCATGTGTGTGTGTGTGTGTGTTTGGAAAAACAAAAAATAATTCCTCACAAAAGCAGCATTTCATTTTTCCCTGTTGATGCTATATAAATCTGGGTCTCAGCAGGAAACAGATGGAACGCTCAAATTAGGATAATTTGAGAAGAATGTAATAAAGGGGCCATTTGCAAAGGTGTGGGCAGGATATAAGAAAACTGCAAGGACAGTTCAGCACTAGTAACTGTAGCTCTGTTTACCTCCCCCAGGCCTGAGAGGTGGGGCAGGAGGGAGCCATTGCCAGAGCTTTCAGACCTTAGTAGGGGGACACAGCCACTTTTGATGATTCCACGAGGAAGGAACTGGGGGAGTTTACCCTGGCATCTCTCCCCCTTAGCCCTTCTGTCTTCTGCTGGTGCCTCCCACTGGCAGAAGCCACAGGGCAGGGGAGCCCATTGACTGAGTCCATTCCAGTCAGCCCCTCAGAGTGGAGAGCATGGCGGAGAGCCAATCTGGAGGGGCATTGGGTGTTATCCAGAAGAGTCCATCTGTTTTTGTCCCTCAGTATATGTGCTTGTCTTTAGTCTTAAGTTCAAAGTTCCTATGCCCTTCACAGAGGACACAGGAAGGCTCATTCTTGGATAATTTCACTTCAGTCCTATGCCCTCCTCAAACCGGGAGGGAATAAAGGAACAATGGAAAGCATAGCTGCTGCAGTTCTGGATTCTGAAGCACAAGCTATCTACTGCCACCACCACTTCCTGATCCCTGTAGCTTCTCGTGCTCCTTAGCTGGAGGGGGCTGGATGGCAGTGATCCAAACCTTTATTCTGGCAGAATCTCAGTCCTTGGTGGCCCCTTCTTTGTTGGGTTGCTTCAGTGTTCCCTGGTTCCAAGCATAATCCTTTATGTTATATCAGCATCCCAGTTTCAGTCTGGTAGTTGGAATTAATCAGTAAGACCTTCTCTGCATGTTGGTTCGATAGTATGATGAACACAACCCATCCTGGGGAAATCTCAGCTTCTAACTTAATGGAACTGTGAATATGTTTCCTGATAGAAGCATTTCTTCCTTAGACACTAGAACTTCCAAGTTCAGGTGGTCAAGGTCAAGGTCAAGGTCAAAGTCATGGGGATGAGAAACAAAAATTCCACAAGTGGGTTATTAGGTGTTAGGGTTAGAGTTAAGATAGGAACACTACTACCTCTCCTTATTTCTGGACCTGCGCATTCTGAGGAGGAGATAAATTATGCAAAATGCTGTTTATATAAAATGCTCTTTTAATGAATATACTGAATCCTGTGTGACAGCAGCTCAACCTTGTCAAAGTTGTCTCCTGGCTACCACCGAGCCTTCACCAGCCATTCCACCATTTGTCAAGCTTCTCAGAACTGGGGAATACGGTAAGACCAGGGAATCCAGGATCACAAGTGCAATCCTGCAACTTCTTTTGCCTTAAAAATACATTCTCTGGTCAGAGGCAATGTTGAATGAGATACCACAGCAATGGATAGGACATTCTATAAGTCCACAAATAGTGGCATTGGCTGAAATTCTCCAAACCGTAACATGGCAGAGAGGTCTGATGCTAACAGTAAAGATACACTATTATCCCCAATAAGTGAAAGCAAATGAACTCTGATTTTCCTTACTGATAAGGATGGGGGTGCATTTGCCTGGTCAGTAGCTGCATACCAGATGCCTTTGTCTGTGTTGATTTCTCCAGCAAAAACATCACTTCTGTAGTCACAGCTGTGATTGGTGATGTTCAGTTTGTGATTGTCTCTTAATAGTCTTCACAGATCATCTTGTATTAGGGTTCTCCAGAGAAATATAATGAGAGAGAGAGACAGAGAGAGAGAATAAGGAATTGGTTCATGCAATTACGGAGGTTGAGTAGTCCTGAGATCTGCAGTCAGCAAGCTTTAGACCCAGGAGAGCCAATAGTATGGTTCCAGTCTAAATCCAAATGCCTGAGAAGCAGGAGAGACAATGGTGTGTGATATAGTCTGAGTCCAAGTCCAAAGGCAGGAGAAGACTGATGCCACAGCTCAGAGATAGGCATAGAAAGTGAAGTCTTAATTATTCACCTTTTCATTCCATTAAGGCCTTCAGTGGATTAGCTGAGGCCCACCCTTATTGGGGAGGGCAACCTGCATTACTCAGTCTACCAATTCAAATGTTAATCTCATTCAGAAACACTCTCACAGACACACTCAGAATAATGTTTAACCAAATACATGGGCACCCTGTGGCCAGTCAAGTTGACACATAAAATTAATCATCACATATCTGGTTTTTGCTGAATTAAATGAAGATAAGATAGGAATCATCATGCCTGCATTCTTTCTCTTGCATAGTAGTGCCAAGTTCTGCAATTCCTCCAGATGTGTGGCATTGTTTTTAATTTATTCTATGGGTAGGGGCAGTTCTAGGAGGGCCCATTTGCACTAATTCAATGCCCTTACTCAATAAATAAGTAAACCAACAAGGCAGTGGGGGGGGGGCGGTTTGCCAGTTGATAAATATCTCTACTTCTACTGTACATTTTGGTACTGGGAAAACAACATCAGGATGGGTCTCTGGTGCCATTGGACCCACTGTGAGATGAACTCAGGCCAAGACTTTATCACCTGTCTCCACAAAGCCTCCCATTTGAATGGTGCACCACAGTAATGTTTCAGAGAGCTCTCCAGAGAGCAGCTTAAGTTTAAATCCATATCTAACCTGTAGAAGATATGAGTACTTCCATTTCTCCAGTGCATAGTCACCCTGGAAACAGCCACAGGATCATGTGTGGAAGGCCTCAGGGGCAATTCACAACAGGCACCTGAGGCAGCATTGCAGGTCCTCCTCAAAGACACCCAGCTGCTCCCTGTGTTGAGAAGCTATGGGTCAGTGGAACTTGGCAGGAGGCTGGAATCCCCACTATAGTGACTGCATTATGTTCCAGCCCATGATACCTAGAATTTTTCCTCTTGTATGTGCCAAGTAGCACTTTAGTACTAGTTGTCCATCTATTTCTATTTTATTTCTTAGAATCCTGACACCATTCAGTCATCAGCACAGATCACTGTGGATCCAGACTGGTCACCATTCATCCCTGTGGTCCATTGCATCCCTCTCGTTGCTGACAGTTAAGTGCTACCAACCAGTTGGTCCCTCCCACTCTTGGATGATCTCCATTGATATCAAAGACTCTGATTCCATGTCAAACAGCCACTCCCCCATTTCCAGGCTGCAGGGAACAGCCCCCACACAGAAGACAGCTACAACAAGCTTTTTAAGAATGCTCCCCCTGACCTAATCTTGGTGAAGTGTGAGGGTTGTGTTTAGGGAACGGCTATTGCTCATTGTAGATCTACTTCAGCACCCTCCTCTCTAAGCCTTCAGACTCCTTCCTCTACAGCAGAGGTCGGCTCAGGGCCACGCTCAGGCCAGATAAGTATTTTAGTATTTGTGAGCCAAGAGGCAAAACTCAGCAAGTATTCTTGCCAAAGGCCAATAATTTTGTTTGTTTGTTGAACATTTTAAAATTGTACAAACTATTCTTAGTTTTTAGGCCATATAAAAATGGATGACAGGCCAGATTTGGCCCATAGACCACAGTTTGGCAACCCCTGTTCTACAGGATTCTGGGGAAGTCCAATTTGACCCCATAAACTTAGACCACCTTTTTTATTATTATTTCAAAATACTAAGGGAGTACAAATTTTTTTGTTACATGGATTGCTTTTGTAATGCTTGAGTCATGGCTATAAGGGTGCCCATCACTCAAACAGTGTTCATTGTACTCGTTAGGTAGGTTTTTGTCCTTCCCCCTTGCTCGATTTCCAGTGAGTTTCACTTCTCTCTGTGCACATGTGTGCCCCTCGGTTAGTTCCAATTTAGTAGAGAGTACATGTGGTGTTTGTTTTTCCATTCTTGAGATACTTCACTTAGGATAATGGTCTCCAATTCTGTCCAAATTGCTGCAAAAGGCATTAATTCATCCTTTATTATGGCTGAGTAGTACTCCGTGGTATACATATACCCACATTTTGTTAATCCACTCATGAATTGATGGGCACTAGATTGATTCCACGTCTTTGGAATTATGAATTGTGCTGCAATAAACATTCAAGTGAAGGTGTCTTTTTTACAAAATGACTTCTTTTCCCTTGAGTAGATAACAATAGTGGGATTGCTGGATTGAATGGTAGCTCTACTTTTAGTACTTTGAGAAATCTTCATACTGTTTTCCACAGAGGTTGTACTAATATGCAGTCCCACCAACAATGTATAAGCATCCCTTTTCCCTGCATCCATGCCAGTATCTGTTATTTTTGGACTTTTTAATAAAAGCCATTCTACCAGAAATGAGGTGATATCATATTGTGATTTTAATTTGCATTCCCTGATGATTAGTGACATTGAGCATTTTTTCATGCGTTTGTTGGCCGTTTGTTGGCCATTTTTCCATCTTCTTTTGAAAGCTTCTGTTCATGTCTTTTGCCCACTTTTTAATGGGGTTGTTTGGTTTTTTTCTTGCTGATTTATTTGAGTTCTTTGTAAATTCTGGATATTAGCTCTTTATCAGATACATAGTTTGCGAATATTTTCTCCCATTCCGTGAGTTGTCTATTTGCTCTATTGATTACTTCCTTGGCTTTGCAGAAGCCTTTTAATTTAATCAAGTCCAATTTATTTATTTTTTTGTTGTTGTAATTACCTTTGGGGTCTTAGTCATAAATTATTTGCCTAGGCCGATATCTAGAAGAGTTTTTTCTACATTTTCTTCTAGAATTCTTATGGTTTCATGCCTTACATTTAAGTCTTTTATCCATCTTGAATTAATTTTCGTGAGTGGTGAGAGATAGGGGCCCTGTTTCATTCTTCTGCATGTGTTAGGTAACCTTTGAGTCCTGGCTTTGACTGGCCAATTAGGAAGATTACTGATGCCACTCCCTGGTGCTCAAGCTAAAACATTAAATCCTAAATCCTGGGTGAGTGCATCTCATCAATGAATTCAAGCAGATCAAGCCTTATATTTTGTCCTCCTGGCCCAGTGCCCTTAGAAACTCAGACATGCTCTCTTGACTCCTGCCAATACAGATTGGTGAGGTTCTGTAAATCTTATGTAAGATTTTTTATGTAAGAGATATAGGCTGTCTCATATTTCTGTCTCTAAGCTGTGCTGTAACTTAACTTAGGCATAGATCTAGAGGCAAGGAGAGGTGATAGGACTGAGTCCCGAGGGAATGACCAACAGCTTATTATGCAGGGAAAGGCTGTTTTTCTTAGGGAGGAAATATCTGTTCCCATGGGCAGCAGGGTTTTGTGGGTTCAAAGTTTCCAGCTTTGTCTGTGTCTGTCCAAATGATCTCATCCCATTTATCATGGTCACACTCTCTTCCCACCAATGCCTTACCTTGATATCAGACACCTGAGAGAGCTGATCACATAATTGGTGCTGCAGCTCTGCAACCGTTAGTCAGGCTCTGGGCTCATGCTCTATCTGCCCTGCGACTCTGGAAGAAGAGAGATTGCTGTGACTGCAGCAGATGAGTTGTTTTGATTTTCTTCTATGCATACCCTCAATCGTACATTCAAAGATTTCAATTTCTCATTTTCCTTTTTGTATACCTCCTGGGGCTGTGAGGAGAAGCCAAGAGACTCATCACCATAGCAATTAAGTGTCCCAGCTGCTGACCTCCCAGCACCTTCCCTTCCACCTGCACTTCATCTCCTGCCACTGCTGGTGACAACTTGAGTAACTGATGTCACCATTTGCCCTGGATTATTTGTCTTCCGTTTCCTCCTGGCAAGGAAGTTCTGACTGTGTTTCTCAAATGCATGAGCAATCCAATCCCAGAATCCCATTTCCGGATCTCAGTAGAAAACAGCTAGCATGCTCAGATTAGGATAATTTGAGGAAAATTTCATAAAGGAGTATAGAAGCTTGGCACAGTGAGGAGAGAGAGCAGTTGCTGGGACTTGGAGACAGACGTAACTGTGTGAAGAATGTTGCCAGAAAGCAGCTGAGATCCTAAGTTTAGGGACACGGTTAGTACTTTTGACATTTTCCTCTAATATTTTATGCAGTTATACAGCAAATTCTATTTCAAACATACCTTATTTAAAACTCCAGAGCATCATATGATTCCTGTTTTTAAAATTCCACAAAATAATTATTTCTCTTTCTTTAGTTATCCTTATCATATTCTACAGCTGATGGAATTCAGTTAAGCAGTATTGGTTGTCTATTGAAAAACTAAATTAACACAGTGAGGATTTATTTTAAGTTTGCATTAATTTTTTTGAAGCATAGACCTTGGAACATGACAGTTTGTCATTCCATATATTTGCAGGATTTTTTTTTTTAAGAACCATCCTGATCTTCTATTTTCTTACTTTCAGATACCATCACAGCATAATTTATTTTAATCCCTTAGACTGTGGGTCACTTTTATCTGATGATTGCTTTCATTTAAACTTTAATTAGGGTTTGCAAATTCTTTTTTTAGGCTGCAGGACAATAAATAAAGTTTTGTGGTGTGTCAGGGTGATCTATAGTCCAGGAAATCAATATCCAGGCTTCTGTATGCAGGGACTATCTATTCAAGGCAGGAACTATTTTCTCATTTGTTTTTGAAATCACTTTAAGGTTCCAAATGTATAATTATATATGAGTCCATAAGTTAAGAGTAGGTTTGTTGGTTTTAAAGAAGTCTTCTTTGCCACATTGATATTTTTCAGGTGTTGTTGGGGTATGTCCCTAGTTATCTAAAGCATGAGTACATTTATTCTCTGCCTCCATTGCATCATTACTACCCAGGACTAGGAGATGTCAAAAAAACTCATCCAATAAGTGGTACATGTACTTCTTAACACCATTATTTCCAAATATTAATTGACCCCTGGAAATCCTTTTACTAAGGTGGTTGCTGCTGGTGGTCTATCTCCATTCATCACTTTGCGATTACTGAGTTTTTATATCACCTTAAATCTTTGATGAGCTGTTGTTCCTCAAAGAAAGGTCATTTATCGTGTCTGCTTTACTGGAAGAAGGACAAGATGAGACAAAGAGGTATTATATAATTCATTGCACCTATGAAACTTTCTAGGCCATATTCCAAAATAGATAGTAATTTCTTTAATCAAGCTCTGTATAAAATAAATTGGGTGTTGTTTGGTGAGAAACTCCCCTCTCTTCATGCCAAACTTGTTAGCACCCTTAAATTTACAGCTTGAAAGTCAGCTTCTCCGATGTCATGGTTTTTGAGAATGCTGGAGGCAATTAGCTGTTCCCAGAGCTGTGCCCCAATGCACTTTGTGTGCCCTTCTGTTAGCACTGAACACCTGGTGGTTTGTAATGTATCTTTTTACAAGTCTTTCTCCTCCTGTCGATTGAGTGCTCTGAAAGCAAGGACTGTTAATTATTCACCCATGTGTACACAGAGTGTTTAGTCCATTTGGGCTGCTATAACAGAATACTACAGGCCAGGTGGCCTATAGACAACAGAAATTCATTTCTCCTTGTTTTGGAGCCTGGGATGTCTAAGATCAATGTGTCAGCCGACAGATTTGGTGTCTCGTGAGGGCCCACTCCCTGGCTCATACACGGCCATCTCCTCGCTGAGTTCTCACAGGACACAAGGGGCAAGGGAAATCTCTTATAAGGGCACAAATCCCATTCATGGGGACTCTGCCCTCATGACCTAATCACCTCCCAGATGTCTCACCTCCTAATATCATCACATTGGGGATTAAATTCTCAGCATATGAATTCTGAGAGGTCCTAAACATTCAGTCTTTAATAAAGGCTGCTTAGTGTGTGGTGGCCAAATGAATAGATTTTGAACAGCAAACTTAGCTGACATGTCTTTGAATTTATAGGTGATGGTCATTCACAATTCAAACTAGTGAATTTATGTTGCATCAGTGATGCTATTTTCCTAGTCTTATGGCCAAATGGCCACTGTATTTATTACCTTTCTCACTATTTTTCATTCATTTATCCAACATTTATTGAGTACCTACTAAATGCCAAGCTCTGAATGAAGCTTTGAGAAGCCAAGAAGACTAAGTCCTTGTTCTTGCCTTTCTCTTTAGTTAGGAAGAGAGATGTAACAATACAGTTGCACCACAACATTATAGATGCTGTCACAGGCAGAGTGGAAACAAAAGGAGATTGAGCTGAAAGATGCTGACCAGCCCCCAGGGAGAGTAAATACATAATCTCAAGTTCAGCTCCATTTTTTCACCAATCCTGGTAGAACAAGTATGGTCAGGAACATAGGTTTATGTGTCCAGGTAGCCATTTGCATTTCACTTTGTGATGCTAAAGGATTATGATGATTAGTTGCAAAATTAGCATACATTTTCAGCTAAGCCAGCCATTAGAAATAAATATAAGTCCAATTTAGCTACTCTTTCAGCTTCAATAAACTAACATGTTACAATAAGAGCCTTGTTAATTTGTACATTGTTGGGGAAAAGGCACAAAAATGACCTGATTTGCACTTTAATTTATGTTCAAGCAGCTGTAATTTTGTAAAAATGGGACATGTTGGCCATCTGAAAAGTACTTAGTTATGTAATTCCTACAAGTCATTGAAAGTAATTATTGTATCATTATCCAAAGGCTTCTCTGAGGTTCCCATAGGAAGTGAAGTATATTCTGTCCTAAGCCATCCAGGGCCTTTTCGCCCCACCATCCACTTATTTAACAGATACTTACTGGGTGCCTACTATGTGCCTGTGAACAAAAAGATAAAAACCCCAACATTGTTCTTGGCCTGACTCCTAAGTGAGGTCACATGTGATAATTTGTTACTGGAAAGAATACACTCAGAGGCTCCCTCTGACATCCTGCAGGCTCTGATTCCTAAGCCAGTCCTTTGTGAATCCCTCCCCACTTTTGAAACTGACACAGCCCAGGGCCTGATACCAGAGAAGCAGTGAGTTGTATTCATTAAAGTAACTCCGGTTGTTGTGGCAATAAACATCAACATCCCTATGTCTTAGCACAGTATAATTTTCTCGCTCAAGTCAAGTCCAACTGTCCTGAGGGGAGGGTGAAGCTCTGCCCCACTTCGAGGGGGCTAGGGCTAGGCTCTGCCATCGTCAACACATGGTTTCCAAGGTCAACCTGGGGTACACCAACCAGCCAGCAAACCCTGAAGAGAAAGAGTGGGTGAGTTCATGCAGGAAGGTTCTATGAGCCAAGGCAGCAAACATCACTTCTGCCCAAGTGCAACTAGCCAGAACTCAGGCCCACGGGCACACATACTACAAGGGAGCCTGGAAATGTAGCCTAGCTGTGTGCCTGGGGGTGGGGAGGGGAGAAATAATTGGGTTTCGTGAGTAACCAGCTACAATGATGCTAAACTTTTTGTTATTAATCACATTATCTATAACTTCCATTTATTGAGCAACCAAATTGTAGTAATAAGAACTTTACACTAAATTGCTTCATAATTTTCACAACAACCTCATTCACCCATTTGTTCATTGACAGATATTTATTGTGCTCCTGTTTTGTGCCAAACACTGAGCTAGAGTGGAAGCAGTAGACGTGATAAAAAGTTGGTCAGATTGCAAAGCTAATGGGATTCACTGATGGATTGGATCTGGGATGTAAGAGCAATGGGGGGAATCAAGAATGACTTTCAAATTTTGGGCATGAGCAACTGGGAGGATGAAGGATGATGCCATTTATTGAAATCAGAGCATTGAGGCAGGCAAAGGTTGGGGGGTGGAAGGTGAGGATGGGAGAACTCAATAGTTTGCTTTTGGCCATGTCAAGTTTTAGATGTCTCTTAGACATTTTGGTGGAGATGCCAAGGAGACAGCTGGATAAACAAATCTGGTGCCCAGGAGAGAAGTTGGGAGTAGAGATTTAACTTAATGTTGTCACCAGAGGTATGATTATTAAGCCTTGGGAGCAAATAAGATCCTCAGGGGGACGGCATAGATAGGAGAAAATTCGAGGTGGTGCTTGTGGACTCCAAACTTTAGACAAAGAGGAACCAGAGCCAGCTTCGTGGCTGGCAACCCGTGCAGTCCCACAGGACTCCCACACCTGGAAGGGTCCCACATTGCACTTGGCTTAATGGTTTGCTGTTGCAGTCTGGAAATTCTTAATAATTTTAAAATAAGGGCCCCAAATTTTTATTTTTCATCAGGCCCTGCAAATTATGTAGCTGGTCCTGGGAGGAATCCTTAGTGAGGCAGAGGAAACCCGTGACAGCATGGGGTTCTGAAGGAAAAGGAAGGCTTTTAAGATGACAGACATTGTGAGAGATGGAGGAACATAAAGACAGAGAAATAACCATGAGATTTATCAAGATGGAATTGCTGGTGACATCGGCAAGAGCCATGAGAGTGGAGTGGGGAAGACAGAAAGCCCATTGGAGTGAACTGAAAAGAGGAGAGCTTCCTGTGCACGCAGTTTGGTTGTGGGCAAAGAGCAGAGCAATGGGATGGTAGCTGGAAGTAAAGAAATGTTTATCTGCTAATGTGCATAATTCAGTAGAGAGGAAGAAACTGACAATGCAGTGGAGAAAGGGAGGAATTGCAGGGGAAGGCGTCTAAGGTGGTGGGAAGTCAGGGACGTGGAGGACACGTGGGGGGGGGGTTGGCTATGAGAATAGACATGTGTTTCCATTTCAGAAGCAGAGAAGGCAGATTTCTCAGCACCATGTATTGAAAAGACTATCTTTTTTCCTCTTGGAAAAGATAGTGTGTTCTTGGAACTTTTGTTGAAAATCAATTGACCATAAATGGGTCGGTCTATTTCTGGACTCTCTATTCCTTTCCATTGGTTGATATGTCTGTTTGTAAGCCAGTACCATGCCATTTTGATTACTTTCATTTTGTAGTATATTTTGAAATCAGGTAGTGTGAAGCCCCCAGCTTTCGTCTTTTTGTACAAGATTGCTTGGGCTGTTCAAGGTCTAAAAAGAAGGAAATTCTGTCATTTAGGACAACATAGATGAACCTGAACCTGGAGGACATTATGCTAAATTAAATAAGCCAGGCACAGAAAAACAAATACTGCATGATCTCACTCATATGTGGAATATTTAAAAAAAAGATGTATGTTGTAAAGATATCTGCACCCTGGTGTTTATTACAGCACTATTCACAATAGCCAAGATATGGAATCAACCTAAGTGTCCATCAATGGATGAATGGATAAAGAAAATGTAGTGTATATATACAATGGAATATTATTCAGCCATAAAAAGAATGAAATCCTGTCATTTGCAATAAGATGGATGGATCTGGAGAACATTATGTTAAGTGAAACAAGCCAAGTGCAGAAAGACAGAGCTCACATGTTCTCACTCATATGTGGGAGTTAAATATTAAAATAATTGATTTCATGGATACAGAGAGTAGAATGGCGGTTACCAGAGGCTGTGGGTGGGGTAGGGTGGTAAACTGGGGATGGTTAATAGGTGCAAAATTATAGTTAGATAAATAGAATGAACAATATTTGATAGCACAATACAGTGACTATAGTCAACAATAAGTTAGGGTATATTTTAAAATAACTAAAAGAGTGCAATTGGAATGTTCCTAATACAAAGAAATGATAAATGGTTAATACCCCAATTACCCTGATTTAATTATTACACATTGTATGCCTATATCAAAACATCAGATGTATCCCATAAATATATTCAGCTACTATGTACCTATAGTAATTACAAATAAAAATATTTTAAAAAATAATAAAATAAAAAAATGGAAATCATAGAAGCAGAAGGTATAATGGTGATTTCCAGGGACTGGAGGTTGGGGGTGGGGAATGGACTGATGTTGTTCAAAGGGTATAAAGTTTCAGTTCGACAGGAAGAGTAAGTTCTGGAGATAATTGTACAGCATGGTGACTATAGTTAATAATAATATATTGTACATTTGAAAATTGCCAAGAGAATAGATTTTAAATATTCTCATCACAAAGAAATAAGTATGTGAGGTGATGGATATCCTAATTAGCTTGATTTAATCATTCCACAATGTGTACATATATCAAAATGTCACATTGTACACCATAAAAAAGCAGAGAAGGCAGACTCTACTGGGTGAAGAAGGCTGGTAATTTAGTGTTGGTTCTAGACTGTGTGCTTCTTTTTTTTTCTTTAATGGAATATGAGGGGAGTCAGTAGCTGAGATGGTGGGAGGTGTCATGAGTTTGGTCAGAGTTACTTCAGAGACCTGAAAGATTAATTTACTAGAAAAGAGTTCAGATTGTTGGGCAATCCTGTGCTGGGTTGCCATGTGAGATTTTGTGAACATCCAAATACAGTCAACATGGTTGAATGATTTTTTCCCCAGCATCTTTAGACATGATTCGTTTTATGATAGTCTGTGTCTTACAGATTAAGAGACTGGGGTTCAGAGAAGTAAGTAACTTGCTAGTAATTGACAGAATGTGGACACAAATCTTCCCTGACCCCAAACTCCAAGCTCTTGAGCACTATGTCATATTTCAGAGCTGTTCTTGAAATCATGGATTAATCAGTGTAGATTCTGCAAACTTCTGTTCTTTCCCCTAGTGGTGAGCAGGTGGGTGAATAATACTATAATTTGTATCTCAACTTTTTTTCTTTAGAATTATTCAAAAGAGGTATGTTCCTCAGCTAGTCACCAAATCCTGGCCTTGGGAATCACAAAGCAATATTATGCATTGAAGATATGCTAGTGGGGTGGAAAAAGTATTACTGAGTTTGAGTACCACCTGTCCTGCCTACTGGCCATGCAGCTTGCAGCACTGTTGTGAGAATCCATTCGACATTAATTGAGCACCTATAGTATGCCAAGCAGTATGGAAATTGTTGAGGAGATGATGATGAATCTGATTCAGTCTTGTGCACCAAAGAATTCCAGTCCAGTGAATCCATTGAGATAATATATGCACAATATAGTGTCTAACACAGGGTGGGCACTTACTTAATAGGTGTTAATTCTCTTTGCTTTCTCTATGCAGTTTGTTCTCAAGTATCTGATTACACCACTCATTGAAAATATCAACACTCACTGAATTAATAAATGAGGGTCCCACTCGTGTAAATATCCAATGGTGTTACCATTTAAAAATTGGTTCCCACCCAGCTGAATCAGAATCTCAACAATTTTGAGCCAAGGCAGGACTCTTACCCATTGATTCTTCCTCTATTCATAAAACTATACTGTATATAACTTTTCCCTACAGCAATCCGAATAAACACAAATTATCATGATTGTCTATTGGCAATGCTGGAATAGTTTCCCTAAGGAGTGCCGTTCTCTGGCTGGCAGCTATTTTATTCTGTTGCATTGTATTTTTTAATGAAAGAAGCATCTGCTGTTCCTGGTTTATTTGCTTTTGAAAAGCAATGAGAATTCTTTAAATGAAGTGAATCAACCATTGATAAATCTTAAGTTGTACCTTCTCAATGATTCATGCTTTAATTCACCAGTCAGTATTTATTTCTGAGCCTTCAGAGCTTGAAAATGTCTATATGTGGTGTTTGAGTTAGTGTGTTTCACGTAACCAACCCCTGGGAAGGTATTTGTTTTGTAACACAAACGAGGCTGGATCTTATACTCCTGGAGGGGAGATGTTTTGTCTTTTATTCCTGTATCAGGGCACTTGTTACATACAGGTAAGTTTGTTAAGTGAATGAAGGAATGGATCCACAGTGGGGAAAAGGAGCTTGCTTAGTATCACTGTATTTGAGTTTAGTACCATAAACCTCACTTTCTAAGAGTTCTAGTGCTATCAAAGTTCCTGACAGTGAAGCAAGCCATTAGAACACGTCCATGTGAATATTAGATATGCTATTATACACTCAATTTAGCCTTTTATTTTATATAATTTCTCTCCAAGTGGAAATCATGTTCTAGGTAAAGGAACAAGAAATTAAGAAGTGTGGAGACCTGTGGGTTAGACTTAAACTCCATTAATAGAGAGGCTGGCTTTGGATAGCTGTTGGCCCCAGTTTCATTTGGGGATCAGGAATTGGATAATTAATGTATTAATAATTGTAGTTTCCCTATGAGATTAGGAGACTCTCAGGGCTGAGAGCAGATCTTCTGCTTCTCAGCACCTAGTCCAGTGCTACCTGCATTGTAAATGCTTAATAAATATTTGATGAATTAGAAGCTAAGTATTCTGTTTAATCTTTGGAGAAAGATACATAAGGAGATATTTTTGCCAACTGGCAAAAATGAAATCAGTGGCCATTTCCTGTTTATCTTGTATTCCCAGCATCAGGCAGAGTGGTAAGGACATGGTAGGCACGCAATAATTGTTAATTCACTCCTTCCATCCCCCTTTACTTTCATCCTTCTACAGAAATTTATTGAATGCCTTCTAAGTGCCAGACACTTGGAGTACATCAATGAAAGAACACAGTCCAGAAGGGACAGAGCTTTTTGTATAAGCAATTATAAAATAATGAGATAATGCCTATAATAGAAGTCTGTACAATTTTGCTGAAGCACAGAGGGAGGAGAACCTATATCCACTCAGGAGTTGGGGAAGGCACTTCAGAATGTTGATTGTTGAGCTACCTCTTGAAGGGGAAGTTGAGTTTGTCAGAGTAGACCAGGATAGAGGGGATGGGGACATGGTCCAAGCAGAGAGGATGGCACGTACATCTTTGCAGAACTGTGACATGGCCTGGCACACAGTGGGGATAGCTTAGGATGGTTGGAGAAAGGAGTGGGTAACAGAGGGAAGGGAATATGGACAGAAGTGAGAAATAGGAGATGATTCTGGGAGGTTATTAGAGGTCAGATCCTGAAGAATATCACAAAGCAGGAAAATTTGGCATGTGCTTTTCTGGAAGATTGATAGTAAATTCTTCAGGTCCTCTCTCAGTCGTAGCAGTGGTAGAAATAGCAATGGCTGACATTCGTTGAGTGTTTACTTGCAGACAGGTGCCATTCTAAGCATGTGACTCATTTAATCTTCATAATAACTTATATAAGATAGATACTTTATCCCCATTTGACAGATGAGGAATTGAGGCATAGAGGTGCTTCATTCAAGGTCACATAGCTAGTCTGGACTTTAACCCAGAAGATCTGGCTCCATAGTCTGTTCTTAATCACTTAACTAATGTTAAGTTGCAAGGCAGAAGATCTAATACTGCAATGCTGAAGTTAATTTATAAAATAATAAAATCACATACATCAGAACTTAATTCTCATGTTATATCCAAACAGCAGCATGGATCACTTCATCTACCCTTCAGATTTTTTTAATGGCTTGAGCATATCTCTTCCTTATGATTTGATTGTTATCTGAGGTGTGCCAAGTTAAGATCACTGCCAGTGGGCCCTCACTGCTATCACCCATATGCAAGACCTCAATAAAAGATGGCTATAGAGTTAGTGCAACTTCCAGCCAAGCCTTGCACTGGAAGGGTATTTAGTCTGTCTGATCCATGAAGATATTTATCTATGGGACCATCTGCTCTGGAATCCCTCTCTTCATGTCCCTACACCGATTCATATATCCACCCAGTGTACTCTTAGGAGGGGCCAGATTTTGTGGATGTGGATGCTTTTTCTTCAGAGTTTATTTGCAGAATATACTCCAAGCATTGATTGGTTCTGCTTCTCAAATTCTCCATTATTTGATAACCATCTGTGTAAGAGGATTTTCATTTAGGTTTCTACCATTAAGCCTTAGCCATTGATTGCGATGGAAGGGGTTGAGACCAGAATCTGATTTTAGTTTTAACTCTGCTGCTAAAATTGTTGTGTGGTCTTGGGCCAATCATTGAACTGTTTTGCACCTCAGTTTCCTCATCTGGAAAATGAGAGTGTTGGAGTAGATCATCTGTAAGCTCTCTCCCAACTCTAGCAATCTGTACTTGCAGAGTTTTTATGCACCAACACAATTGCTAAAAGGGAAAAAAGCAGTTGTCATGGAAACTGTTATTTAATATACAACCCTGTTTCTTAATTAACCTTTTTTCCCTGAAGAAATTTGCTTATATTATGATGTAGGCCCAAAGGTCTCCTAATCCTGCCTTTAGAAAGGCTCAGATTCTAGCTCCAACACTTAAGAACTCAATGAATGAAACCAGGTACTTGACCTCCCTATCCCCAAGTTCCCTTATCCTTAAAGTGGTGTTGATAGTAATATACCTCATAGTACAGAGCATTTAGCATCAGGCCTGATGCATAATAATGGCAATAATATTGATGATGATAATGCTAATGCTGATCATAATAAAAATAGCTAACATTTATTGAGTGTATACTCTGTACCAGGCATTACTAAATGTATTAACTCATTACCCCTATGGAGTAAATTTACTATTATTCCTATAGTTAGATCAAGTTACTGGTCCAAATTCACACAACTAGAAAGGGGTGGAACCAGAATACTTGTGAACCCAGGTAGGCCAATTCCTGAGCCTATACTCTTAACTAGTTATGTTTCTCAATAATGATGTTGTTAATATATAACTGCAAATAGTCAACATCTTTTATATCACTTGCTCTATCTCAGAACTGCTCTATCCTGTAAGGTAGATACTGTTACCATCCCCATTTTATAGATAAGAAAACTGAGGCCCCTAGAGGTTAATTACAAACACACAGTTGGTAGTAGTGGAGGCAGAACTTGGACTCATGAAGTCTGGCTCCTGCGTCCATGTTTTTAGCCATGATGCCTCAATGTGAGCTGTTTTTACACCCAATTCAGTTCAGTATCCATGAACAACATAAGAAAATTATTATAGCTCCACCCATTAGACCATGTGAGCCATTTGGTGGTCTGCTGGAGCTCCATTTATACTCTTCCCCACTGATTCTCTGTTGTGCCCCTAACTACCACATTAGTTTGTGAAAAGGCCAAGTAGCTACACAAGTATTTTGCCATGTCTTGCAAAATAAAGCAAAAGGAGATAAGTGCAAAAATATATGAAATTTCAATCCATTAAGACTTGAAATTTCAAACAACAAATACAATCTGTAAAACAGACAGAGAGAGAGAGAGTTTGCATCAGTAGATCACAATACCTGAGCAATGTTTTTCAAATATCTTAGTGATATTGATTTAAGGAGGTGGACAAACTTCTTCTTTAAAGATCAGATAATAAATATTTTCGGCTTCGAGGCCCTGAGGTCTCTGTCACGAATATTCAACTCTGCTGTTATACTGTAAAAACAGCCATAGATGATAGTAAACAATTGACCATAGCTGTGTTCCAATAAAACTTTATTTACAAAAGCAAGTGGTGGGCCAGATTTGGCCCATAAGCCATAGTTTCTCTTAGATCCCTAATCTAAGAGAAAGATAGCCTACTATGAAAAGCATTTAATTCCAATGAATTTTGGGATCAGTTGCCTCTTGGAGGTATGTATCTAAAAACAATGTTTTTAAATGACATGTTTATTTTTCCCTTCCCGCTTTATTTTCTATGAGATCTGATCTTGCCATCCCACATTTACTGAATGAGGTACTTGCAAACCATGGTTAGCTTAGGCTTACATTATCTACATTGCTATGAAAATGGTGCATTCCTGATTCCAGCCATCTGACTCTCTAATATATTGCAATTTGACTTTAGGGATAGGCTTTCAATACTATGTAACAGTTATGGCAAAACAAGTTTTAAAAGATCATAGAGAAAGAAAATGTGAGAACATGTACCTTGCTTTGAGCTATCTTCAATCCTTTTGCTAAATAAGTAGGGGGTAAATTATTAAATATTTAAGAGAAATGGAAAGCAATTTCAAAAATATCTTAAGGAATTTCAAATGGGCCTTAAAATATAACAGCTGTCTGCCAGGGGGATTTTCATTAATTATTAACCATATCAGAAATGTAATTAAGTTAGTGCTTAAATTGTTCAAGATCAGCTTTATAACTTAAATCACAGAAATAACATATATTGGTTCTATGAATTAATTATTATTAATTTGATTAAAAAGTTACATTTCAAAGTCCATGCAACTTAATGGTATTTTTTGTCTATCAAAAGTTTGTTAAACTAAGTGTCTTATAGAGGTACATTGTGTGGCTAAAAATCTAATTACACTGTTATTAGCATAGAGCTATAATCAGTAAATAATTAGTGGCTTGTATTCTGAGGTTAGTTTTGATAAATTTTTAGACTTCTCTGAATTAACATTTGTTTTATGGTCAGTTAAGTAAAGTAAATATTAATTAAGAAAATTCAGGCAGGGCCAGCTTTTCCATCTCTCTCCTTCACAGGGCCCCCCAAACACTACTTCCCCGGACATCCAGGAGGTTCATCGGGGGAAGGCCCTTTGTCAGTGGCTGTGACCTGGGTCAAGCTGGTGGACCAGGGGCTTGTAATCATTTTGGAGAATATTGACCACATTAAGGAGAGATGGGGACATGTATTAGTTTTTTATTGCTTTGGTAACAAATTACTATACAAGCAATGGCTTAAAATGTTACGAATGGAAAAATAAGCACCACATGTACTCACCAGAAAATTGGTTTCCCTGATGATCACCTAAGTGCACATTTGGGAATAACACCAATTGTGTATTGGACGGAGGTGGGGGATGAGGGGAGGGGATGGGTGTATACCTACATGAAGAGTGCGATGTGCACTGTCTGGGGAGTGGACACGCTTGAAGCTCAGACTTGGAATGGGAGGGACATGGGCAATATATCTAACCAGAACTTTTGTACCCCCATAATACGCTGAAATAAAAAAAATATATATGACAAAAAAATTTTACAAATTTATTATCTTACAGTTCTGCAAGTTAGAAGTCTGACACAAATCTCACTGGGCCAAAAATCAAGGTTTCAGCTGGCTGTGTTCCTTCGAAGGCTCTAGGGGAGAATCTATGTCATTGTCTTTTCCAGTTCTAAAGCTGCCACTTTCCTTGGCTCATGGCCCCTTTCTCTATCTTCAAAGCCAGCACGGTATGCTTTCTCTCTAACTCCAGCCACAAAGATCTCGTGTTATTAGATTGCCCATTTCCCCGCAAGTATCCCAGGACAGTTTCCCCATCTTAAAGTCCTTAATCAAATCTGCAAAGTCCCTTTTGCCAGGTAAGCTGACACATTCACAGGTTCCAGGGATCAGGACTTGGACATTTTAGCAGAGCCATTAATCTGTGTCTACCACATGACATGAATGCAGTGTTGGCTTCACCTCTGCCCTTCCTGTTTACCGCTCCATCTTCTCAATTCAGCTTCTTGTGGTCTGACATCCATTTCTGTTTCAGCTCACTTTAAATCATCTTCTTCTCAGTTCTCCACTTCTTTGACCTTCTGTTAGCATGCAGTCCAGCTGACTCCCTTCTGCTGAGAGCAGTATTGGTGGCCAGGCTGCCTGGGTGCAAATCCTGACTGTGCCTTTTAGGTGTGACCTTTGGTAAGTGACTCACTATCTCCATACCTCAATTTTCTCATCTGTAAAATGAGGATAATGCATGTGCCTGCACCATGTATGATTGACTTGATAATTAACTGAGTTAATATATTTTTCACTCTTAGAACAATGCGTGGCATGTAGTAAACCCTCAACAAATGCTAACCATGGCTGTTCATTTGCTTACTTTCCTTCTGTCTGTTGGTAGAAGTTCCCTGAAGATGTTATCTGTGATCTTTTATCTCTTCTTCAGAAATTGCAGCCTCTCTCAAAGCTTCAGCATTCATCTCTAGGCAAAGAACTCCGGTCAGACACGTTTCCAAGCTCCACACCTCTATTTCTGCCAATGCTGGATGAACATTTTTATTTGGATGTCCCAGGGGAGCCACAAAAACTGAACTTAACATTTTGCCTATCTATCGAAATATTCCATCTGTGTTCTAATTTCTATTATTGTCTTTAGATCCAAAGTCAGTTTTGATTCTTTCCTCTCATTTATAACTGAACATCAAAAAGGTTATCAAATTCTACACAATCTACTTTCAACCTGTCTCTTTATTTGTATTCCCACTGCCGCTGCTCTGATCCAGGCCCTGTGGATGTGACCCTGATCTGTTGTCCCTGCTGATGGAGAGCAGTCTTCTGAATTCTCTGCTCTGGGAAGTCCCTGCTTCTTAATTCCCTCCCCCCACCTTGCTCACATGTCTTCAGTGATTCCCCATTGTTTTAACATGAAGATTACATTCAGTGCAGCATGCAGGTCTCTTCACAAATTCTCCAACAATTAAAAAAATTCCATACAAAAGTAAGTTGTCACCATCATTACTTTCAGTCTGAGCAGCCCCGTTACTGCTCACACACTTAAACATGCTTGAAGCTGGACACTTCTTCTTTGCATGAGTGAGTGCTGTTCTTTCCTACCCTTACACCTTCGCTGTGGGGCAGGCTCTTTCCCTCCGTCTCTGCCTATAAGAAACTGACCCAGCAGTCCAGGCTTACTGACAAAACCTGCCATGCTTTTTGTGAAGCCTTCCCTGATAGCCTCCTCCCAGCTCTCTTAAGTTTGGGGTTAGCAAACTACAGCCCACAGGCCAAATCCAGCCACTGCTTGGTTTTATGTTTTATTGGAACTCAGCCACACTCATTCATTTATGTATTATCTATCTATGGCTGCTTTTGGAGCTACAACAGCAGAGTTGAGTAGCTGCAACAGTGACCGTATGGCCCAGAAAGCCCATAATATTTACTATCTGGCTATTTGCAGAAAAAAACATACCCATCCCCTCCTCTCCTTGGAGATTACCTAGTCTGAACATAGTCTTGTACGCCTTTGACACTTCCTTCTGTTAGAGTTACTTCTGCACACCTTTTTTCTTTGCAAGAACACTCTTTTCTTATAGACACAGATTCTGCCTTTATCATCCTTGTTTCTGTCCTTGGGTCTACCAGGATGTAGGGCTTGGTAGTTGTTGGTAGAAATAGATTACTCTGTAAAAAATTCTCACTTGTTAAATTTTGCTCACTTGCCTAAATGACTAAAATCTTACATAAAGCAAAAGCAGTGCTCCCTTCAGGGGGTTAGTGCTCTTATCATTTGATGTTGCTGGTAGTAAATTTTGTATTTCATTTCCAGAAGCCTTTTTTTTTTTTTTTCTTTGCTGCCAAGATAAGCTGCAAAATTGAGTCCAAGGATCTTAAAGGATAATGTGCTTATGCTATTTAAGTTGCTCACTTGGTGGTCTCATTTAATAGATGGTTCCACTGAAATTCAGGATTGCAGAGCAAACTTTTTCACAATGTGTGGGTTTCTCCATGTGAAGCAGATACCTAGTTCCTACTTAGCTATTTTTGTTGCCTACCTGGGGTATGATAATATTTGACCAGGCTACTATCTTATGACAAATGCCAGTTAAGTTCATTTTAGGAAAACTAGAGTTGACTCACTGGCTTATGAAGGAGAAACCAAATGACCTTGATTTTTCTTTTTTTAAACGCAGGAAGCATTGACGTTCTCCTCTATGTTACATTAGACGCCCTTGCTCTTCCCTACGTTAGTGCTGGGGGATGGGTGCCGCCTCTGTCGGACTGTGAGCTCACGAGTGCAACAATTCTGTCTTTTAACGTCTGAATCCTCAGTGCTTGGCACAGAAAAAGCTCCTGACTAATGTTCATTAAACCAATCAACAAACAAATAATTGACCATCTCAAAAAGAACTCTTTCCCAATGTATTAATTTTAAGCCATATACTTATAATTCCATCTGGTTCTCATCCTTACATATCACCTATGAGAATTTCCTGTTACGATAATATAAAGTTTCTATCTAGCCATATGGGGTAGCAGGAGGGGTAAATGGTGCTAAGTCCACAGAACACAAGGAAAACCCTTAAACTTTTATGAAGTGGCAGGAAATCAATGGCTGCTCTCTCAGTGTTTCCCTGAGTGAGAATAGAAGGATTTAGGATAAATTAAATATCGCAGGATGAGGCGAAGTGAGAAATCCAGGGTTTAGGTTGGCATTCGGAACAGGGAAGGAAAAAAGATGACTCAAATTGACACACAGTGAGAAAATCTTGAGGAATAAAGGTAAAGGGTAGTAAATGTGAAGTATTGGAGAACCTGCTAAGGAAGTTTTCAGCGATGTTGTTGCTTTATAGGATGTAGAACCAGTAAGTGTTAAAATGGGAAGGGATGGATGTCTAAGAGTCTCATCGTCATGGTTCAGTCAGGAAACAGAATTCCAGTAAACAAACAGATTTTAATACAGAGACTTCTTGTGTTGCAAAGGAGTGGCTGGGTTATGGAGATTAAGAAGAGATGGTGAAGCACTCAGGGTCTAGCAATGTGGGGAGACTATACAAAACGCCCCTAAAGAGGCAAGGGTGGTATTAGAGCGCAGCAAGAGCAGGAGCCGTGGAACAGGGGCCACCCGATAGCATGGACCTTGTCCAGAGCTTTCGGAAGTGTTCAGGGCCCTCAGAGGTGCTGGAGCAGGAGGGAGCAGGGAAGAAGTAACCCAACCTCTCTCTCCTCCCACTCTCCAGCTCCCTCTGGTACCTCCCATTGGTGGAGGCCACTGGGAAGCTTGTGAGGACGCCCAGGTGATACAGTCCGCAGGGGTCAGCTTCCCAGGGCACAGAACGAGTGGAGAAGGGCAGAGAATAGACTTGAGGCAAGTGGAGGCCAACAAAACGTCACCAGCACAGGGACAACCCCCACCCTTTCGGTTTACAAATGAGGAAAATGAAGCTTAAATGAGAGAAATGAAAGCCGTGGAAATCCATCCCTTTCAACTTTAATACCTAATGGTCTACATCCTTGTCAATCAGTGTTCAAATGACAAAGCCATTCAGTAAGCATTGATCGATTAAATGAATAGAAGAATGAATGAATTGGAACATTTTTCTACCTTGAAGTCCATTTTTCACCAACATGTCTGCTACGTAGCATTCTCACATATAAGTGGACCACAATGTATTTAACTACTCCCCTATTAATAGATATTTTTCTAATTTCCCATATCGTTATGATTATAATAATTAATTATATTATCAGTTATAATTATGATACTAAGTAGTATTTATTGAGTGCTTATTATATATCAGGGACCTTGCTATGTGAACACACACTCTTTTAGCCCTTATCACAAATCTTTGAGGTATGAATTTAAATTCCCATTTGCAAAGGCAGAAATTGAGGCTCGCATGGTAACTCAATGATAACTCACCAAAAATTTCACAGCTACTACAAGATAGACCCAGAATATGCACCAATGTCCATTCAACATGAAAGCCCATCTCTCTGTGGCTTCCCTATTTTATAAAAAATTCTGAGTGGAACATTTACATTTTTGTACATAAGCCTTAGTATGTCTGATCATGTTCTTGAGATAACTTCCCAGAAGTGGAATTATTGGGTCTGAGGATATGATCCTATTTTTAAGCAGTAAAAAATAAGATTTAGTTGCAATTTGATATATGTTAAATATCTATAGAGAGAAACATTTGAGTGTAAAATTTTTAGTTTTGTCAAATGGTCCAATTGCAAATGGTAAAGTAGCCATGTCTGAGAACCCCTGTTTTGTTATATTCTCACCAGTAAGTGAATAGCATCTTTTTAAAAAATAGGCTGTGTGTGGCGGCTCATGCCTGTAATCCCAGTGCTTTGGGAGGCTGAGGCAGGAGCATCACTCAAGGCCAGGAGTTTGAAACCAGCCTGAACAACATAGCAAGACCCTGTCTCTATAAAAATAAAACATTTAGCCGGGTGTGGTGGCACATGCCTATAGTCCCTGCTACTCTGGAGGCTGAGGCGTGAAGATCACTGGAGCCCAGGAGTTTGAGGTTACAGTGAGCTATATCAGGCCACTGCACTCCGGCCTGGACAATAGAGTGAGACCTTGTCTCTAAAGAAAAAAATAATAGGCTTTATGTTTTAGAGCAGTTTCAGGTTCACAGCAAATTTGAGCAGAGAGAACAGAGAGTTTCCATATACCTCCTGTCCCCACACATGCACAGTCCCCCACTATCACCTTCCCACACCACAGTGGTATGTTTATTACAGTTGATGAACCTACATGGACACATCATTATCACCCAAAGTTCATAGTTTACATTAGGGTTCATTCTTGGTGTTGTGCATGCTATGGGTTTTAACAGATTTACAAAGACATGTATCTACTATTGTAGTATTATGTGTTAATATTAATAGAATAGTTTTAATGCCCTAAAAATCCCCTGCCTATTCATCCCTCCTTCCTCTTTCCCCTGGAAACCACTAATCTGTTTACTATCTCCACAGTTTTGCCTTTTCTAGAATGTTATATAGTTGGAATTAGATAATATATAGCCTTTTCAGATTGGCTTCTTTTACTTAATAATATGTATTTAAGCTTCCCACGTGTCTTTTCATGGCTTGATAGTTCATTATATTTTAGTGCTGAATAATATTCCATTGTCTGAATATAACACAGTTTATTTATCCATTCCTCTACTGAAGGATATCTTGGTTGCTTCCAAGTCTTGGCAATTATGAATCAAGCTGCTATATACATTCATGTGCAGGTTTCTGTGTAAACATGTTTTCAACTCATTTGGGTAAATCACAGAGCGTGATTGCTGGATTGCATAGTGAGAGTATGTTTAGTTTCGCAAGAAACTGCCGAATTGTGTTTCAAAGTGACCGTACCATTTTGTATTTCCACCAGCAATGAATGAGGGTTCCTGTTGCTTCATATCCTTGCCAGCATTTCACGTGGTCAGTGTTTTTGATTTTCACCATTCTAATAGGTAGGCAGTGGTATCTCATTGTTTTAATTTGTGATTCCCTAATGATATATGCTTCATTTTTAATAATTTATTTTTATTTTTAATTTATTCTTATATTTTATTTATCTACTGATTTTTAATTGACAAACAAAAATTATATATATCTATTATATACAGCACAATATTTTGAAATATGTATACACATTGTGGAATGGTTAAATCAAGCTAATTAATATAAATATTACCTCACATATTGTTTGTGGTAAGAATGCCTAATATCTACTTTCTTCATGATTTTCAAAAATATAATGTACTATTATTAACTATAATGTTATATAATAGATCTTCAGAACTTATTCCTCCCATTTAAATGAAATTTTGTATCCTTTGACCAATATGTCTACAACTGACCTCCACCCCAGCTCCTGCTTCCATGAGCTCAAAATTCCACGTATCAGTGAGATCATGCAGTATTTGCCTTTTTGTGCTTGACTTATTTCACTTAATGTACTCCAGGTTCATCCATGCTGTTACAAATGACAGGACTTCCTTGTATCTCAAAGCTGAATAGTATTCCATTTTGAGTGCACAACACAGTTTCTTTGTCCATTTATCCATTGATGGACACTTAGGTTGATTCCATATCATGGCTACATCTTGGCTATTGTGACTAATGCTGCAATGAACATGGGGTGCAAATATCTTTTGGACATACTGATTTCATTTCTTTTGGATATATACAGAATCCTTCTTAAAGAGTTTTAAATCACTCGTGATGAAGAAAAAAATACCTTAGGTAATTTTCACTGTGGATGGGCTTGTGGGGGTAGGGAAAGGAGAGTGGGAAGGCTAAGCTGTTCAAGACACTCTTGGCTTGCCACTGCCCCTTTCTCCTATCCCCTTCCAAGCTCAGCCACCTTGCAGGGACTAAACAAATACTCTCCAAACAAAATCAACGTAACAAAGGTGTGGAATTTGAGAGGATTTGAGAAGTTTAGTTACCTACAGTCTTCATTAGGTATCCTGAAGGAGAGTTGGTTCCAGGACACGGCCCCCCACCCCATGAAAATCCAAAAATTGCAGATGCAATTTATTTAAAATGGCATAGTATTTGCATATAACCTATGCACATCCTCATGTATATTTTACATCAACTCTAGATTACTTATAATGCCTAATACAAAGTAAATGCTATGTAAATAGTTGTTATACTATATTTTTTTATTTGTATTTTTATTGTATTGTTATTTTTTATTTTAATTTTTGTCCAATATTTTTGACCCATGGTTTGTTGGTTGAGTCCCTGGATGCAGACCCTGCAGATAAGGAAGGCAGACTGTGCTGTGTTCTGTGCCTGCCTCTCCCTCCCTCTGTTCCTTTCTAGAAGTATTTACATTAGTGCTACCATGAGCCATGCATTGTGGTAGGAATTAAATATTATAAGACACAGTCACAGCCCTGAGTTTGGGGGACAGATATGTAGACAATTATAATACAGTGCAGGTGGATAAGTTTTGATATTGGTATGGTCCAGATGCTAAAAGCATACAGGAGAGAAATGTGTGCTTAGGATATTGGGGTGATTTGCAGAGTAGGAGGTTGGAAGTAATGGGATTTCTTCAGAAGGGTCATGAATGAGCTGATTCCAGAAGGTGTTGGGTTAGGGATTTGAAGGAAAACATTTTACGCAAGAAGGAAGGTGTTTTATTTGTGAACTCACCACTTTAACCAAATTATAAGCACCAGCACCATTTCATTTCCACCTTATGAAGCAATTATTGGGGCTATGTTCACCAAGTCTTTGTTGTGTACCAACAACCCCAAATCTCAATGGTTCATACCCAGAAACATTTGTCTTTTTTTATCCAGGGGTCTTTAGGTGGCTATTGTTTGACTGATCTTAAGTGGTTTAAGTGAGGCTTCTGGCTCCAGATTGCAGACCAGGTTTGGGTCTGTTCATGTATCTCCTTCTGGGACCCATGCTACTTGGGACATGTGCTTTTTACGATGACAACAGAAGCACTAGAAACCAAGCCAAGACCATACAAACACATCCTACTTTTGTCACATGTACCAACACCCCCTTGGCCAAAGGAAGTCATGTTGACCAAGTCTAAAACAAGCAGAGCAGGGAATAACTTTCCCTCTCTCCTGGGAAGTACTGACAAGTCACATTGCAAAGAGAAGGCATGAATTAGGGGAATAATCTACTCTGCCGCTGGGGTTTCCTGAGATGAAGTCCTTCTAGTAGAATTCAGTAGTGGGGGAAAGGGAGACTCTACTTCAGCCCCAGCAGCAGGAGAGATAGATATGTTACAAAAAGACCTGTAGCCAAAACATTTGTATCCCCATAATATTCTGAAATAAATAATTTAACATAAGAAAAAAAATAATCTAGAGGTAGATTTGAAGGAGAGAAAACACTGGTAACCTAACTGCAGCACTTTATTTGAATTCAAGTAATGGTGGTTAAACATTCTTACAGGCTCTTATCCTTTCTGATTCTGTAAATTATTCATATAGATATTGAGCCCAAAGTTAAATCTGGGTAATATTGTATCTAGCCCTTAGGATTTTGGTTTCTTTTGAAAGTGCTTGAATGCCCAGTTAATGACATACAACTGTCACAAAATTACAAATGACAACACTTGGCAGGAAGTTCTCGTTTTGATGTGTAGGTGCTGCCAGATTTGTGTAACATGCAGATGCTACTCTATCAAATAGCCTGGCACAGCATGAGAAGACAAAGCAGGAGGAGGTTTGTCATGGCCAAGGGCCTGGTGAGGTGGAGGATGGTTGGGTTGTAGTAAATCCTCTCATCAGGGCCCCTGAGACTAAGTCCACTCTATCTTCGGGTCTCTACGGGGTCCTACATGGGCTAGAACTCTGGCCACTCCCTGGAATGCCCCCTTTCTAGTGCTCACAGGGCCTCAGCATGTTTTCTCTGAATCTGCCTGAGCTCACCTGGCTACCACGGCACACACTCTGCGCCCTCTAACGGGAACATACTTAAGAAAATGACACATGACATGCTCCGTTTTCTACCTGTATTCCTATGTGTTTGAGCTTTTCCCCCCCTAGGATATGGGGAGGTAGCAGCCTATTTTATAAACATTTTGTAAAGTGTTCGTTGAGCCAAATAGGAGAGGATATTAGAAAAGCTCGAGAAAGTTTAGGAACTTCACCTTCCCTTCTTGCCAGCGTTCCGGGAAGGTGAATCACTGGATTTGTTTTCTACTTTGTAATCAAAGAGAAAACTAGAAATAAATATCCTCTTCCACAGATTTTCTTTTTCTTAATTAAAAATAGGAGAGTGTTATGTTGTGCTCATGGTGCTAACTTTCAAAACATAGCTTCTCAGTGGTTTGAAAAGTAATTTACCTAAGAAATGCCAAGGAGAGTGATGCAACACATAGACATTCTCGCCACAAGTTGTAAAACATTGACAGAACTACAAATGTTCCTATGGCACACAGCGCCTCTGAATCACAGGAGTGACATTTAGATGAAAGCAAATCATTTTTACACAGGCGCACCTTCTAGCTGTGTGGTGCAGCCAGAAATAGTGCACATTGGAAGTGGGCCAGAGAGAAAGAGCCCCTAAGAATTTCATGTTATTGAGAAAAATTTTCACTTTTTAGACAGAATTTTTGAGAAGTAAAGAAACTATATGAGAACCTTAAAGAAAATCTGAGCTTTTGTTTTTGTTATCAGGCTATTAAACATTTATTATGTTTCTGTGGACTCACTGAGTTTCTACAGAGAAAACTCAGACCAAGTAGGAAAGGCAGACTTCAAGTTTAAGAGACAGAGCAAAGCAGGAGAAATGACTTGGGGATCTGACCACACAGAGATGGCAGTTGGAGACATGGAGTGTGTAAGATCATCAAGGATGCACAGGATGTAGAGAAGGCCAGAGTCAAAACCTTGGAAAACCCACTGTGGTGGGCTGATAATGGTTCCCAGATATCTGTCCACATTCTAGTCCCTGGAACCTGTGAATGTTGCCTTATTTGGAAAAGGGGTCTTTGCATATGTGATTCAGTTAAGGACCTTAGGATGAGGAGATTATCCTTGATTATCTAGGTGGTCCCTAAATGTCATCACAAGTGTCTTTATAAGAGAGGGGCAGGGGGAAATGAGACATAGAGAAGGTGATGCGATCACAGAGATGGAGACTGAAGTGTTGTGGTCACAGGCAGGAAACACTGAGGACTGCTAGCACCCATGAGAAGCTGAAGGAGACAAGCTACGGATTCTCACCCAAAGCTTCTACGGGGGAGCCCTGCCAACACCTTGATTTCAGACGTTTGGCCTCCAGAAATGTGAGATAATAAGTTCATGTTATTGAACCCACCATAGTTGTGATTTGTTACAGCCGGCTTGGGAAACTAATACCCCTACCTCTGAGAAGAGGGAAGGGAAGAGAGTTTAGGAAGGTAGGAGAGGTAGCAAGAAGCTTAAGTGTTGGGGAAACCAAAGAAAGAGTTGAAAAAACAGATGAGCAGGGACAATGGTATTAAATGCTAGGGGTAAGGATGAAGATTGAGGGGAAGTCATCGATATGACAGAAGGTCATGTTGGCAGCTAACTCATACTGAGCACCTACTGTGTGCCAGACACTGCCATAAACAGTTTGTAGGTATAAACTCGATTAATTTTCACAACTCTATGAGGTATCACTGTTATTAGCCCCATTTTACAGGAGAGAAAACTAAGGCACAAAAGACCCATTAGATAACTTGCAGTAGGTAATATAAGTAATAAATGGTGTGGCCGAGATTGGAACCTAGAAACTCTGATTCCAGTATACACATTTTAACCACTACTTTTACTTCCCTCTCCTCATCCCTAGAGGTGTCTGTTTCCCCAGGTTCTGACTTTGGGTCTTTTATCAAGTACCATAGATGATAGGTTTTAAGAGGAAAAGGTACTTTTGTAAAGACAATTTGAGGTGGAAAGGAGGGAAGGTTAGAAACTTTATATCACCTGGGTTCCATCTTCTTAGCTGAGTTGGAGAGCACGCTCTCTGCTGAAGCTGAGAGAGGCAGCAAAGTTTCAGGCCTCAGGGCGTCTAGGAAAGATGGTGAGGATATAACGGAACAGGAAGCACTAAATTAAAAATTTTTTGCACAGGTCATGCTCAGTGTCACTTCCTTGACTTGCTCTTGGCCCGTGCTCTGTCTATGCCCAAGGTGTCTTTGCACCAAGTAGGGTGCAAAATGCAGGGGGAGAAGGGACTGAAGACAGATTGTCATCTCATACCTGTCCTACGCAAAGCACTTTGTCCAGAGCTGAGGAAAGAATCAGAAAAGTACATAATATAATTCTTGCCCTTAGGGACTCTAGAACTAGTTTGAGAAATAGGCCATCCACGTAAAGGCAGGTGAACGAGAGTTCAAGGGCATTGCATGATAAGGGCTCATTGCAAGCTTGGAGACTGGCATGGGCCAGAGGGACTGGAAGGGCATCCAGGGGAAGGTACAGCTCCAACCTGCTCTTACTGATGAGGTCTTTGATCACTGGTCAGGAACCAAGAGGACATTTTTAGTCTGCATAGTGACATAAGCCAAACATGGAAAAGGGGAGAAAAAGACAGTTCTAAAAGAGCTTCAGTCAAAGAAGTGCCAGCATTCTGCACCTTCTAATCCCCACCTGTATAGATCTCTGTGAAGTTACTGTTCAGAACCACTGCAGACTTAAAACAAAGTGTACGTATTGGTACTGAATTCATCAGACTGCATGGCATAGTGGAAAAGAGCAGGGTTAAAATTCAGGTTAATCACTTGTTGCATGATCTCGGACAAGTACCTTCTTGAGCCTTAGGTTTCATGTCTGTAAGATATAAATACCAATTCTGTCTTTTATGATTGTGATGAGGCATTAATGGGATGATGATCAATATCTAACGTAGTGCCTGGTATTTAATAGATAATCAGTGTCAACAATTTTTTTAAAGTAAGAACAAATTGAATGATGCAATTTATTGGCTGACAACTCATTTCTAAAGATGAGACTTCTGAATCTTCTATAAATGTTAATGTTTTCAAGTATCTGGAGTATATTTGCTGCCTTGTGTAGCAGCTATTGTGTTTACAAATCCCTCTCTCCCTGGACTTAGCCCTTGTATGAGGAAAGCTCTCATAGGCCAGGTCCTTTATCTGTACTTCTGAGGACTCTTAATTCCTGGAGAACTGGGATGGATTTGCTCAGGCTTTAAGGGTTCCCCCCAAATTTCCATATAACATACCCACTTTCCTCATATCCATCTTTTCCTACTAATACTCATGAATTATTTTTTATTTTTATCACTTTTCTTATGATCTACACTATTGTACTTTTTAAATGTAGAATTCAACAGTTTCAAGTGCCTATGCCAATTATTTCCAGGGTGTAATTTTTATTCTCATTTATGTCATCTTGTGCTTCCTTGAGGGAAGTTATATAAAAGCTAGAAGTGCCACGCTGACTCAGAATCCTGTTCCCTTCAGCCCAATAATCCTCTGCAAAAGAGACAAGAAAAAATGTTTTTAGGAGAGCAGTCTATTTCATATTTGCAGACTGAGACTACATGTGTCCTCTGATAGTGACTTAAAATGTCTCTTTCATTCCCTTCATCTGTCACCTACAAATCTGTCTACATTCTTCTGGAATCCTGATGGGTCTACAGATGTTCACTTTGCACCTCTGTGGAAATGTGGAACATACAACCGTGGTACAAAGCATGGTAGAGAAGAAGAAAATAGGTTGATGCTGTTGTGCCTGTCCTACTAGAGAGAGAGCCCTGGGAGTAGAAGGCTTGCACTTGCCCAGGTACCTGGGCAGCAGAGCAGGGCATGCATTGCCAGGGGAAGCCAGCCAGGCTGTCCCCCAAGGGGCTGCCCAGCATGGCAGTCCTAACCTGGTGAATCTCCTGAGACTGGGACTCAGGGTCACAGCATTGTGGGCTTAGAAATTGGATCTTAGGGGCAGGTAGACATGGACACTAGCGTGAGTACTCTCTCCCTGTACTGGAAGCCGAATCCTAACCCATAGGCTGTCTGGTGAGCACTGTCAGAATGAGGGCAGTGAAATGGACAAAGGAGAGTAAAATCATACGTCAGGACGGTCTGGCTGTGCAATTGGAATTCTTGAATTTTGAGGCTGTTGCTCGGATGGGCACTGCCCGTGACTGTCTCTGTGACACTGTACGCTGTTTGTTGGTTGGTTGGTTTGTTTTAATGCTTCCTTGGCTGACCAAACTCCATTCTGATTTGAGTCGTCCTTCCTTCTGATTTGTTAGAATTTAAAAATTAGCTCCAGTCATGTTCTTTTTTTCCCCCCTGGGGAAATTTAACCTTTGCCTTTGACATGACCTGTGATTGCTGGTTTTGCAGTTTACCTCTGAGCAGTCTTGTTACTTCTCTCGTTTCTGGGATTTTAGTTGATTTCTCATTGTATCCCCCAAGGACTGATAACCCATAAACCAACTGTTTTACCTCACCAGGTCTCAGTTTCCTCGGCTGTAAAAGGCACCAGATTAGTTAGCTAACCAGTAATGTAATTGCCAACTTTAAATGTCTACATTCAAGTTTCAACAGATTCTCCTCGTAATCAAAAATTCTGTGGTTTTGTGAAGCTTATCTTTCCCCTGTCAGATGACATGATTCCTGACCAAGTCCTGATGGGTTGTTGACATTAAATAAGGCTAACACCTTTTCCTGGCTCTTTTTAAAGAACAGAGCTGGATTCAGTCATCTATGAGTTTGAATTCCAGCTCTGTGCTCACAGTGCTTCTTTGGACAATTCATGTCAACTTTCATATTTCAGTGGGGCTTCTAGAATGATTTTATAATTCTCTTTTCCATCAGTATTCATTAGCAGGAATTCTTCTGCAGTGAAAAACTTCCCTTCATCAACTATCTGGTTACCTTGAAATGTGTTTACTAAAGGAAAGCCAGAATAAATGTTTGCTTCTTTCCCTTTACCAATTTTCTGAGTAATAAATTGGTATCTTAGCAGCCTCTAATGGTGATCAATGAGGGTTTTTTCAGAGATATCCTTTAAACTCATAGATTTTTTATACAGTTGCATGCATCAGTAAGTAGAATCCATATTAATGTAATTTATGTAAGTTAATGCAATCAGTATTGCTTTTAACGAGATTGACATGATGTCTGGGATTCACTTTAAACTACTTTAATGCCTAAAAAGCAAACCAACAACAAGGGGAGTTGGATTGATGAAACAAGGTTGGAAAACTCAGCATTTGTTGAAGTTGGGTGATGAGTACACCACATTCATTATACTGTTTTGCTCTTAATATGTTTGAAATTTTCCTGAATAAAATAGTTCTAAAGATGCATGTAATTCTAAGGTTATCAGAGCTGTAAATGTGAGTTCAATTGACAACTCTAGCCTATCAGTGAATCATGTGGAGAAAATTTCTTGCTTTTTATTGAAATTCCAGATACCCCAGCACCAATTCCTAAGCCCCATAGACCCTGACAATAGCATGTCAAATATGTGTGTGTTTCCCAGGGTTTTGGAAATAATTTTGATAAGAGTTTTCATATTTGACTTTATTGGATCTTGTATAATTAAAAGTCTTGTTATGATAACTAAGGAAGTCCACTTTTGAATGAAGCATCCCTTAAGAATTTGCAACACAGTTGCTCCTGCTCTCTGGATTTCATACCAGAAAATAACTTAGTGTTTTAGCCATTTTGAACTGACTTCTTCAGTCTCATGGTGCTATTTCTTATTCCAGGTTTAAGTTTATCTATTCATGGGGCTGAAAAGCGTTTGCAAATCCATCAACGGCGAAGTGTGGCAAGCCGCCCAGGGTCACACCGCCTGCCCGTGGTCAGGCATTCCTCACTCCCACCAGGCAGAAGGTCAATAAAAATGGAGGCCAGCTCTTCTGGAATCACTCATGGAAAAACCACAGTCTTCCACCCAGGTAATGCACGGGGAAGTTCAACAGGGACCCATCTGAGCAGCAACCTGACACAGCCTGCATTATATTTTTATTATACGATTATGCCACATGTCCAGTTAAGCTTGCTTTTTTTTAGGAGTCTTGTTTTTATCCCTCTTTTCACCTCAGGAGGTGATAAATGTCACCAAAACCAGTAAGAGAAGACAGAGCTGGATGTACTAGAGGAGGTCAAGGCTACATTCCACATATAGTGGTAGAATCTGAATGAAAATCAGAGTGAATAAACCCTTGCTTGGTTCAGAAAAACTTCTTGTATAATATAACAAAATAGAGATTTGGCCATTTTCCTGATAATTTGCTCTAAGATAACCCAGGAAAAAATGTCAAGCTAAAAATGCCCACTTTGAAACCTAAGTTGGCTTATTGAAATGCCCACATCCTCCTGCAGTAAAGAGAGAAGACTAGAGTCATTATATTAAATTTTAAGGCTTCTGGGAAGCATCTGTGATCTCTTAAAAATGTTAAAATGATTCTTCATTAAACCAGGTGAAAAAAGTTTTATGTGCTTATTTTGGGGAAAAGCTTATTTTCATTCATGCATTCATTCATTCAACAAATATTTATTGAGTGTCTGCAACATGCTAGGCATTGTTTTGGATGCTGAGGAAGCATCAGGCAATGTTCCTGCAAAGGGATGTTATAGAAATGTTAAATTGTGAGGGAATTCAGAAATCA
>CM052440.1:15968600-16041318 GCA_028533085.1 Varecia variegata | reverse complement strand
GACTCGGGGGGTTGGGAGGGGCATGGGCAATATATTTAACCAGAATGGTTGTACCCCCACAATAAGCTATAATAAATAAATAAATAAATAAGAATAACTGTCACCCATCCCTATTCCTCTCTGTAATGTCCTGGCAGGTGGCCACCTAGTCCCCACTGAACCCAAGCCTCCATCTTCAGCCATATCACACCATCTTCTCTCTCTTAGCAGGAAACCTTGTTCCCTAACCTCACCAAGAAACCCTGGGGCCATGGGGCATGAATTCCTGGAGGTCCACTATCCTCCAACTTCAAATATATCACTGTTTACTTCTATCCTTCCCCCTTTCCTCAAGTTTTCAGAAGATAAAGGGCTTCCCGCTGTCCTTGACCAAACCTTCATCTGTGTCCTTTAGCCTTGGCCACCTCACCTCTCTGTCAGTTTGTTCAGGAGAATGTGTCCCCTGTTTTCATCTCTCTTTCCCTCTTCCATACTGATGGCTACTTCCATCAGTCCATGACAAGTCGCAAGCTTCTCCTATTCTAACCATCTTCATTTGACACTGTATCCTCTTCTCTCTCCTGCCCCCTTTTCCTCCTCCCTTCTAAGCCAAACTTCAGAAAGAGTCACCTACCTTTGTTTGCTCTGCTTTCTCACTTCTCAGTTGCTCTTCAACCAACACAATCGGTTTCTCACTCCTCTGCTCCATTGTGGCTATTCTTGAGGGCTTCAGTGACCTCCTTTCATCACAACGCGGTGGATGCCCGCCAGGCTCTTCTGATGCACCAGGTCAGGGTGTACCACGCATTTCTTCTCAAAACACTGTTCCCTTGGCTTCCATGATAGTCTTCTTGGTTCTCCTCTTGCTTCTCTCACTTGTAACTTTCCTGATTTCCTAACCTCCAGCCTCTCTCTTCTTCTTGCACTCTGGCCCAGTACATCCTTTATATCAAATACAGAATAATTTATCTCTACCCTGGATCATGCCCTTTACTGTGCTTGTCCTATGGATTATATGGTCCAGATCAAACCTCTTAGCATGTTAAAAACAAATGCGCTTTATTATCTGGGCCCTGCTGCTTCTTATCCTTCACTTTTTACCCTCTTCTTCCTTAAACTTTATTACTGTAGTGCATCAGTCAGGGTTCAACCAGAAGAGCAGGACCAGTAGAAGATAGATTCTAGAAATTGGTTACAAGAGATTGACTTTCATCATGGTAGGGGCTGGCTAGACAAGTCTGAATTCACAGGCCAGGCTATCTGGAAGGGAAGGCTTGAACTCTTGGGCACAGGTGATGCTGCAGTCCACAGGTGGAATTTCTTCTTCTTCAGGAAAGCCTCAGCTCTGCTTTCAAGGCCTTTCAACTGATTGAATCAGTCTGACCTAGATTATCAAGGAGCATCTCCTTTACTTAAAGTCAACTGACTTTAATCGCATCTACAAAACGCCTTCACAGTAACACCAGATTAGTGGTCATTGAATAATTGAAGAATATAGCCTAGGAAAGGGCTCATCAAATAGACCATCACATCTTGTCACATCTTTTCACACTGACAAGCTTTTGGTACTCTGAGTACATAATATGGTTGCATGCCTCCCACCCTTTGCTCATGCTGCTCTCTCTAGGATGCCCTGGTTCTGCCCCACTATCTTTTAACATTTTGAAATTACCTATCTGTACACTGAAAGGTCTTCAAGGGAAGGGCTTCTGGATTATATAACTTCGTACTCTCAATAAATATTTGTAGGATAGGACCGAACTGAACCTTCATTAACTGTTTTTTAAATTATTACAATAGTTTTGTAACTGCTCTGCCTGCTTTTCTTTCAACAAGTGCTTGAGATACATCGATGAACAAAGGAGACAAAAGTCCTTGCACTTGGGAGTTCACAAGGTAGTTGGGAAAGATAATCAACATAATAAATAAACTACATAATAATATATAAAAACTTTATCACATATATAGCTATATTATAGTTATAATTATTTTCTATATTATTATTTATAAACTATATATAATAGAATGAATCTATAGTGTTTAGGAAGGGGATAAGAATTATGGAGAAAAGAAAAAGTAGGGGAATCAGGTGGTAGAAAGTGGGTGGCACATTGCAATTTTAAATAAGGTGGTCAGAGTAGGCCAAATCAGGGAGGAGATGTGTAATCAAAGACTGGAAGTTGCTGAGACAGCCATGTGGATATCTGGGCAACTTCATTCCAGCAGAGACACAGTCAATAGACAGATTCTGGGGTAGGAGTGAGATTGGCAGTTTGAGGAACAGGGCCCAGTGGAAGGATTTTAGATGTTGGGTAATTGCCATCAGTGGCTCTTTCTATGTCATTTTCCAGACCACCCCAAAGTTCTCCTGCAGAGAAGATAATTAATATCAGCCTCTCTCTTCTTAAAAATCTTTGTGGCTATCCACAGGAAAGTGTGAGCCCAGTTTTTCAAGCCATCTATAATTTACCCTCTCCCTACTTTCCCAAACATATCCCCTTTGATACTGTCATTACCTACCTTATTCTGATTCAACCATCTGAAGCTTTTCCCTATTTCTCAAGTGGACTTTTATTCTTCCATTTCTCTGCCATTGCTCAAGCTCCTCCCTTATCTTGGAATGTCCCTTCCCCTAGTAAATGTCTATTTAGCTCTTCTTGTTCCTCAAAATGTAACTCAAATTCCACTTCCTCCAAGAAGCTTTCTAGATCTCACTAGTCAGAATGGATCTCCCATTTCATGCTTCCACAGAACCTGGAAGCCTTATCAAAGTCCATCTGTTTTTATGGTTTTATATGAAGTTCTCCTGGAAGGTAGGAACTGTCTTCAACTCATCTTTGTACCTTCCATTACTCCTAACACCATTGTTAGGAGTAGGGTCTTCATAAATCATTATCTGTTGTTTGTAGAAATCTGTTCTACCCACCAGATATAGGTTTGCATTCTGAAGTTATACAGAGTAAATCAAATTCTTCTTTCCTATAACAATGCTTCAGTTGTTTAAAAACTCATTCTGAGCTATTTTCCAAGTGAAACATTTCCTAGTTCTTCAGTGCTTCCTTGAATGACATAATATTCATATTCTTTACTATCCTACCCTCTATGTTCTTAGAAACAGTCTTATTTCATTACTGCCTCTTTGAAAATGCAGTGCCCAGAATCATTAGAGTCAGATCCAGGCACAGTAGAGTCAGTGTGTCCTTTCCTTTAATTAACATCCTGTGCTGATATTAATATAATAAAAATTAAATAAATGTTATGAAGGCATTTCCTAATGGTGTAATGTCAACGTGGGATAATTTGGCATATCTCAAGTCACTGCTTTTACCTTATAAACACATCACTGTATTTATCTCTCCATCATTTTATCATAGGTTCCTAAACCCTATGTACATTGACTATCGGTTGAAAGTATGAATAAAGCCAATTCTTTAGCACAGAATTATAATTAAGGAAAAATATATTAAACAAATTATAATTAGAAGCCTATTATCTAAAAAAGTATTTATAAAATTCATATTATTCTGGCAAGGTAGCATGTGATTTAAGTTCCATTCTCTTTATTTTTAGTGTACTTGCACTAATTCACCATAGTTCTCTGTTGGGGAATTACAGAAGAGATCTCAAACTGAGTTTCTTATTTGTGGTGAGTCATAGATCTTAGAAGAAGCATGGATACTGTAGTCATATTGGGCCTATTAAGTTATCCATCTATTTTTTGTAAAGTGAATAATCTTAGTTCCCAAAGTACACTCTAAAAGCCCACTCAGACTGGTTGTTAAGTACAAAAAGAAAGAGCATGGGAGTCTTGTGGATCTTCTGTGTCATCAGCCTGAATAATTTCAGTTTGTTCATCCCCCTTTGAGTTTACAAACATTTCTGAGTGCCTACTATCTACTAACAAATATTTATTTGGAAGATGCCCTCCTTGGAGCTGGAATGGTGCAGAACTCTATTAAACATGGCCCTTAAGGAGTTCACAGTCATGTTCAAGAGAGACAATCTGTCAGTGTTCTTTGTTATAAACAACAGAAACCAATTCCAAGCAAAGAAGGAATTTAAATTTGAAGGATGTGGATGGAAAACCTAAAGAAGCAGCCTTGAAAAAGGAGCAGAAATCAAGAAAAGAAATTTTATTTGACTATCTGGGATGAAGGAACTCATATCATTTTTCCTAGTTTTGCATCATTTGGCTCAAGGTTTGAAGACTGGGGGGAGAAAGTCCTGTTGGCCATGCGCCTTTCCCTTGGTTGGATAGTGATGAGACAAAGGATAGAGTAGAAGACCCCTCCCTTCAGCCTTCATAACTGGAAAGCAGGACCCCTTGATTTTTCCTGCCATCTGGGCTGCACACAAGAGTGGGAGAGGTACTTCCTGCAAAGGAAATAGAGGTGATGTTAAGAAAGAGAAATGTATGTGGAAGAATATCCCCTTTAGGGATGTGTACTTAACCTGCTATGATAGAAGTTGAACAGTGTTAAGGGTGAAACAGAGATATAAATAAAGTTATGAGAGCATCTGACTGGGGAGCTGCTCAGAAGGATTCACAGGGAATATGATCCACAAATGTGACTTTGAAGTCAACTAGGATATCAACAAGAGGGAGGGGATGACCATTCAGATGCAAGAAAGAGTGTGATAATTGAGACAGTGTATTGTACTGGTTCTGAATGCAAGCTTTACTGTTAGATGTTTAAAACCCAGATATGTTAACTGATCTTGGACAAATCACTTCATTTCTCTGAATCTTAGTTTCCGCATCAGTAAAATGAGCATATTAATACCTACCTCGCAGTATTAGGGTTGCCAGATTAAATACACGGCTCCCAGTTAAATTTAAATTCCAGACAAATAACAAAGTTCTTTTTGAGTATATGTCCCAAATATTGCGTAGGGTACATTTGTAATAAAAATCATGTTATTTATTTGAAATTCACATTTAGCTGGGCATCCTGTATTTTTATGTGTTATATCTGGCAACTCTATATAGCCTTGTTATAGCAGTTGAATAAGTTAATTCACGTAAAATGCCCAGTATCATCTTTGACACATACTAGGTGCTTAGTAATAAATGGCAGTGATCCTTTTTGTTGTCACCATCATCATAAGTAAAATTCAAAAGCGTAAAAGTGCCTATGCCCCAGAATCCTTTCTCAGTCACCACATCGTACAGCAGTTTCGCAGTTAACTTGCACTGAAATACCAGTAAGATGGTCTCTCATTATGCTGTGTCAACAAAGAAGCCTTTCACCGTCTTCTTGACTTGTATGGTTTCTGTTTCCTTCTGGTTGTTTCAATTGTTTCTCTTGTGTGTTGATTTCATTTTGACCTTACCCTTTAGCCACTCATAATTAATTAATATTATTTTCTATCCTTCTTTATAGGCCAATAATAAAAGCATTAAATGGCACTAGGCTTAGGAATGCAATTTAAGGGTCAAATGCAGAGTAAACTGAAACATTGATTTTGATTTTTTGAGTTTGAAACTATAAAGCTTAGTGGATAGAGATCAAATTATCCCAGCTAGTGACTGTGCCATATAAAATAGAATCGTAAGCTTCTAAAGCCTAAAATATTTCTTCTTTTGCTTCTCCTTTATCTATTAGGCCCATCATACAGCCCTAGAGAAGTGTCATTAATCACAGAATATGCTTTTTGTTCTCTTTTAGGATTTGTAAAATGACATTTTGCTGATATGTTTCATTAATTTCCCAAGTAATTTCTAATATATCTTTTTTTTCTCACTTTTAAAACCTAAGTGGCCCTTTCTCCCTTTATATATGATTATTTTTCTCTTATATTTATATGGTATTTAAATTCTGGGACACATCGATTTCACAGGAAAGAAACTTTAGGATTTTTTTGTTTCTAGTGAGCTAGAATGGCGGTAGTGTTGTCTGTATGTATACACAGGCATTAAATACATCATTTGACAATAATAAAATTATAGCTACAATTTATTAAACACCGTATTCCCAACCTCAAGAATTGTTAAGCTATTTGCATTTGTTATCTCATTTAATTCCCGTAATATCCTCATGCTATTATCCCCATTTTATGAATGGAGAAGCTAAGGCACAGAGAAGGGTAAGTAACTTGATCAAGGTCATACAGCCTGTAAGGGGTGGAAGCAAGATTTCAACTCAGGTGTCCTGATTCGCTCATTCAATGTGCTGATACCTTCTTCTTCAAACAACTTGGTAGCAACATTTCTAGCAAGTTAGCATTAAAAAAAGCCTAGGAAAATTTAAATTAGTGGCTGTACAATAGTTAAAACTTTAGCATGAGAAGATCATACTAAAGAAGAAACCAGTTAGGTTCTATTGAGCACAGATGTTGTCACCTTAATGGGTTATTATTTCTTTATATATAAGTGATATTCCGCTTTGTAGCTTTTCTTTTTGTTCTACTGTGCTCTGAACTTTTTTCATCCAACCTTTTTCTAGTTCTGATATTATGAAACTCATTCCTTTTCCCCCAAGATTATTTTCTAGAATCAATGTCAAGGTTTGGGCTCAAATTAGAGAGCAGACCAAATGTGCCAAATACCTTACATATCCTGTTTTTATCCCTTAAATGGTAGTACTAGAGGCTATGGGGAGAGGAAGAGGAGAAGAGCATTAACTAGAGATTTTTAAACAAGAAAGGCAGCCAATAAAGACTTGTGTCTAGTTCTGCCAAGATGAGAGTCAAGATACAACTCATGCTTTAGGGGGAAAAATAAGGAAAAGGTAAATGTATGGCCAGTCTTTTGAATAATAATCATGATACTACCATCTTACATTTAGATGACGTTTATATGATGTTCTTTTGTTTCCAAAGGGCTTTCCCAAATGTTTCTCCTTCATATCAGTTAAGTTCTCACACCAGTCTGTGAGGTGGAATCACCCCACTATTTCACTGTGGCACAGGAAATGAAATTACTTGCCTCAAAGCACAGAACTGGTCATTGATATGGCCCCTGACTAGAACCCAGGTCTTTAATTTCTTGTGGGTATTTTTTCCACTGTACCAAATGTTTTTCTTGAAGATGAAAATTAGTTAAGTGTGAAATTTTGGTGTTTTCTCATCTTCTTTTTAGAAAACAGACATTTTATTGGATAGAGTGGCCAAGACTTGTTTATTGAATCTCAGGAAACTGGCTACTCTACTGGAGTAAATCTGAAGCTTGGATGCAATTACATCTTCCTATATGTGAATGGGTTTTTGGTGTGGCTGGAGGATAAGGTCTTCCACATGACTTTGAAATTGTATGGAAGAAAACCCGTAAGGGCTGCTTGGGACTTCTGTTTTATTTCTCATTGTGTTGAAGGTGAATGTGGCGCCTTTCAGAGCAGTTAGTGCTACGGTTTAGAAATAACACTAATCATCCTACGTTTGAATGGCTTCCTTTTTAAGTGGGTTTTTTTAGATGTGTGATGTGAGTTTGGTCAGTAGGGGGCTGCTTAGGAAAACAAGCTATTTTGGGCCTTGGCAAATGTGGGCATTGGTATCTGTGCTCCTTGATATCATTTGCTGAGTAACTAAATTGTGTTTTCTAAAAATATATGCCAATTTCTTCTCTTATTTGCATTTTCTTTTTCCCTTTGTTGAGGGGCATATACACAGATTTTGACCAACGTGTTGCATTTAGAGAGAATTTTCTGAAAAATCTTTCCATAGCCATTTGAGTCTACAAAGTGAATGAAGAAAAGGCAGCCACAAAGAAAACCAAATGAGTAATTTATGGAAAGAGTATGGTGTTTTGGGGGATTTAAAACTGCTTATTCTGTCTGAAGCTATTTCAAATAATTTTACACTTAAGAAGCTTGAAGAGATTTAAGTACGGCGGTCCCCTGTACCTGTGGTTTCATTTTCTGTGGTTTCAGTTACCTGAGGTACAGGACAATAAGATATTTTGAGAGAGAGAGACCACATTCACATATCTTTTACTACAGTACATTGTTATAATTGTTCTATTTTATTACTAGTTATTGTTGATAATTTCTTACTATGCCTAATGTATAAATTAAACTTTATCATAGGTATGGATGTATAGGAAAAAACACTATATATAGGGTTTGGTACTATTGGTGATTTCAGGCATTCACGGGGGCAGGAGGTCTTGGAATGTATCCCCCAAAGGCAAGGGAGTGGGGGACAACTATAACTATTGTATGTAACTATCATATGTTGTATGTAGCTCCAGATCATACAACTATAACTCATAGAGTTGGGACTTAAAAGCCTAAGCCCTTAACTATGATGGACAATTAGTTAATGTGAGTTTCTATTATGATTAATTGCCTGAGTTAGAGCTGACAGGCTGACTCACAAGACAGGCAGAGTCCCCAGCTTTTATGAGGTTTATCATCTCGAAAGGGCTAATATTCCTTCTACATTCATCTGAAGCCCTTCTGTATATAAAGACTTATCATACCAGTTAAGAGAGTAAACAATATTGTTCTAAGGCTGAAAATCTCAGTTTCTCTTCTGTAACCCCTCCTAAACCTGAGTCTCTCTCTTTCCCTCATCTGCAAGAGTCCTTGTCGTCATGGCATAGATGTCAGCATCTAGGAGATTGGAAGACACCACAGAGTTCTACCTCCCTGACTCACAAATCCTTCCTGCTATTTGAAGCTTTGCAGTTCTGACTCCTAGACCCTCCTGGGAACTTTTAGTGCAAGGATGCATTATAATTAGGAGCTCACAATCTTGTTAATCTTGGGCAACATGGAAGTGATTTTGTTGAAGGCCATTACTGGCTGAAGTAGTAAAATTATTATTATTAATAACATTTTAGACCTGGGAAGCATCTGCCCACTATTAGCCAAAGGTGGTTCTCCAGTCAGGACCCAGTCCAAAGTTGTGTTGTTAGGATTATGCATCATTAATCATTTGAGAGAATAGCTTTATCCTTATAGGAACTAGTGTGTGTGAATCAACCTGTTGATTCCTGCTAATACAAGCCAGGCTTTCTTCCATAAAAGAATGAACTTACAATATCACTAGATTTATGGTTACACAACACTAATAACGTAAAAGAGCATCACATGTGTATCTGTTACAATAGCACTTACAAAGCATCCTCTGTTGTGAAATTATTTTTAGCTTATGGCACAATAAATAGATTTTGGTAAGCACTATAAATAAAGTTAAAAAACAGAGATGGAAAGTTTTCTCAGAACCAGTGGACTACCCCACATGTAAATACAGGGTTTCCAGTGTCAGATCCTCTAGAAGAACTATATTTATTTCCTTGCTGTCTTCCTTAAAGATTTATCTGGAGCACTGGCTGATGCAGGTGAAGTCTGTAAGGACACATGGGACCTCCCTCCCTTCTTAATACTGTTCTGTATCTCGACACTGTCATAGGAACACTGAATTCACCTACGGGAAGTTCAAAACAAAGCTCCAAATTTCAAAAACGGTGTCTTTGCAGCCTCTTAAGTACAAAAATACAACATGAGAAGATTTATTTTAGATATGTAGCTCAGGTTTTGAAATATCACTGCTACCTATTCTGTAAAACATACTGCATTTGAGGGTTTATATAAAATATACCTCCCAGGACAATTTTTATTTGTAAAATATAAACGGCATGTAGACAGAAGCTCAGATTTGGCATCATCTATTATGAGGAAATCACATAAAATATCATGTGTCCTCTTAAGCCTGCTTTACATATTCTCCACCTTTTATGTCACATGGGGAAGGTAAGACTGGATTTGTCAGCCTTTTCTTTCTGTTTCAATATAAACTATTCCAACTTCCAAATTATAGGATTTTTTTTTTTTTACTGAATTATTTTTATTTAGCCCAGGCCACAAACTTGGAATAGGCCCTCATTTTGCAGAGAATGATTGTCATTTAAAATTTTTAGTGAATCACTCTGATCTAACATGATGGGCCAAATTATTTATAATACATATACTGTCTCTAATTTTTACTAGAACCTCCCCAAATTTTCATCCTCTTTATTTTATAAATGAGGATGGTAAGGGTTATTGAGCTCATGATTTACTGGCTCAACGTCACATAAAAGTAGAATTCAAATCCAGGTCCGTTTAGTGCCAAAATCTTCTCTTTAGCTCACTTGTGTTAATTTCCAAATATAAGATCTGTGTAGATTTGATTGAATAAGGAACAGAATTTTCAGTAATTTATTTAATCTAATGGAATTACTAAGAGCAGTGATTTTGTAGGTGAGTGGAGGGCAAGTGGGGAGGGGCAGTAGTGTCACTTAAATTGTCACGTATCATAGCGGAAAACAAGCAGCAGTATATAAAATTGATAAATCAAGACACAATGCAATGCACATATAGAAGTATCCAACAGAAACTCTTAAAAGTGATCAGACTGGGGAAGAAGACAGATAGCAAAAGGGATAGCTGTTATTCTCATTATAAGCCCTTTTATACTTTGAGATTTTATTTATTACTTGATACAATTTAACAAGATTTTACAGAAAAAGTAAAAATATATATTATATAGAATATCTTTCGTAGTAGTCTACAGATAGCCTATCAAGGTGCCTTAAATTGTGCATATTTTCTTAGCCTATATCCATTATTGTTACTAGTAATGTGAAATTGTAGTAAAAGGAGCAACTAATAAGTTCAAGGTGTCGTTCTAGGGTTTGTAGGAGATAAAAGGCAGATGCAATTTGGTCCTGGGCCAAAATGTGTTACAGTCAAGTTGAAGGTGCTAGCAGTGAGGAAGATATCTAGATGGGGACACATAGGAACTCATATTTTATCTGTCTACTCCACACTGTGTTAGGTACTTTACCTACCTTATTTTTCATGGGAAATATATGCTATGAAAAAGATAAAATATAGTTTTGAAGAAGATGGTACCATAAAGTATTTGTGTTAAATGTCACTTTTTAATTCATGTGGAAGCTGAAAATAATTTTAAATGTCCTTGAGTGGAGGCTAACATGTTAATTCACTTAGGAAATTTTCAATAAATGCTATGAAGTATGTTGCATTGTAATAAACTTGTTGCCTTATTTTTGCATTGGAAATACAAGTGAACATTTATGGTCCTATAAGGAACAAATGGCTTGTGTGTGTTCCTCTTCTTCTTTTTTTTTTTTTTAAGTCATTTGCCCAAGAGTGAGGATCACTGGCACATCAGCTAGCTGTTCACTTTGGATTTTGACATTGCTTCTTTTTGGGACCCTAATGATGGGCTCTCTGATAACCAGTGCAAACTCCATGAATATCTTTCATTTCTCTAGAAGGAGGTGTGGATTTGCAAGGCTACCAGCTGGATATGCAAATACTACCTGACGGGCCAAAGAGTGATGTGGACTTTTCAGAGATTCTTAATGCAATACAAGAAAGTAAGTTTCACTCAAATTTTAAAAATTCACCATGAGTGGAGAAACTATTAGAATACTTGGGAGGGGTGATAAAATTAGAAACCTTAGATGCCAAGCTTTAGAAAATAATAATAAAATGATACCATAAAAGAGACACTATGCAAAATAATTTTGAGACTACAAGAGGTGGTTTAATTTTTGAAACTAAACCACACAATATTTTGAAGAAGCTGTAGTGGAACTATGAAGTCTGTATACTGTATTTAGTATGTTATAACATTTAGTAAACCTCCAAGTATTGTAATATTTTAGATGTCTTGATTAATCATAATCAAAGAAAAATTCTTGAGAAACCAAAATACAATTCCTCTACTCAAATGTAAGCAGTAAGAAGTAAATGCTGGTGCAGTAAGCTGAAATCAGAAGCTTATTCTCCAGAAGGAGTATCTGGAGTCATTTCTGATGGATTGTGTCCCAGAAGTAAAGCCCTCTCTTCTGAGCATTTTGATTAATCAAATAAATAGTCTTCTTAGACTATTTTATTTGTGTTTTATAATTTTCCCTCAGAATTTTATCAGGATCATCACGTTTACCCAAGTTACAGATTTAGCCTTGTCCATGAGTGACGTGGTCTCACAATGCTTAATCATTACCATTCATGTTTCTTTATCAGGGCTCTAATTCTAGATGATGACACTCCTCTTTTATTTTTTTTGACACTCCTCTTTTAATATGAAATAGTGTTATATAATGTTGGATTTAAGAGGTTTTGATATGAAGAGCATTGCGTAAAGAACCACTGCATTTTTTTTTTCTGCTTTTAGTTTTGGGACGTTGCATTTCTATACTAATTTTCCTATGAATAATTTTAAATGTTTTTCTAGTAGTTATTCCGTTTATCATTATACTATCCTCTTGACCTGATGAGGTATTTAACATCTTCACCTTACAGATGGGACAACTGAGGGTGGGAGAAATTAAGTGACAAGGTAACCTGATAATAACGGAGGCCAGACTGGAAGGGAGCCTGTCTGTTCCTTCATTTCGTTCCTTTACAAATGTGCTCCATGTGGGATTTGAACACACTGGGGTGAAGGACCTTGAAATGGAAGATGAGGCTACTTTTGGGAGAAATATTATTAATGAAGAATATAAGAGGACTAGCTATTTTTTTCTGGTTGAACAATCCCTTTTTTATTAATGAATAAAAGAGAAAAATTTTCCCCAGGAGAATAAAAATCAAATTAATAGGCATTGGAAAGAATATAACTTTTCATGGAAAGTTATAAAATTGTGTAATTACTTCGTTTGATTTGAAAGATGGATTGTACAATGCGCAAAGGATTTTTTTTAAAATTTCAATAAATGAGAAAAGTTGGCTTCTTTGAAAGTGCTAGAGATAAACTTAAATTTTTTTAGGGCTAAATGAACTTACATCAAAATGAACTAAAGGCTTATAAGGGACTATTTTTACAGTAATTTTTTTTGGATCTTAGTAAAGACATGTTTGTAATGATGTTAACTGTTCTATAGTTTAGAATGGTGGCCACTTTATGAACAGATAGAGGAATATAAATTTATATGTATTTAATAATTAAATTTAAAAATAAGAAAAAGGAAATATTACTTGACTTTAAAATGCAAATCAAACTCTATAGATTTATGAATTTTCTAGTGCTTTGGGATTAGCAGGATGATGGAAAATTTCACTGTTTTCTACAAATTTTGTGGCACTGTCTCTTTATACATACATAACATTCAAGATCAAGCTAGAAGAATTTCTGCTAAATACAGAATTAAATAAAAATGATTAGGAAAAATGAACTACTTTGGGTTTTAAAATTTTTATTATGGTTTTACATTTTGCTGCAAGAATTTCCCCACCATGCTTCTATATTGTAAAATACATTTACATTATTTTTGCCTATAGTGTGCATGCCCTAAGTGGAGCCTCATCTATTCTTAAGATGTCTTAGAGTGGCTGGCCATACTCAAGTTGTTTTTCAAATCTTCCATATTAGATGTGAAGCCTATAAGACAGAAAAGAATTATTTTATCCATTCTTCCATCCATCTCACCTGCCATGTGCTAAGCACAGTACTTTAAAGCAAAGTTGAATGTTTTTGTACAAAGTCCAATTCAGGAAAAATAAAAACGTTTACAGATCACATTTTGTTTTGTCATTCAAAATGAAAACAACTTGATTGCTTTCTTGGAAAAAGGCATTTATACATGGAAGTATAATGTAAAGGGATATTTATGTGTGTGTGTATGTGTATGTGGTTTTTTTCCTTCATGTTATTTTTCCCTCCCTCTTTATTCTCATCCTTCACTCCTCATCCCAAGATGGCAGCCAGGTCCCTTGAACTTTTTTGTTTCAGCAGAGTTTTGTGTTGCCTGAAGTTCCTGGCTTTTGTTTTCTAAAAGCCTGAGCTTCTGAGGGCCTGATGCTTGGATAGGAGAAGAAACTGGGGCAGAGATGGCAGGAATTTCTTAAAACCAGGTCCCTCAGGGTGTCCTGCAGAAGCAGTATGGCTTCAGGCAGGGTAGACGGAAAGGAGGGAATGGCTGTGTTGTGTGCTTGGGAGACTGCACTGGAGCCTTCTCAACTGCAAACCATGGCAGAGAGTCCCCAGCCTCAGGAAGGAACTTTGGAGGCTCTGGGAAGGTGGTAGTCTCATCTTTCTGTTTCTTTGTTGTATCTCCAGTGCCTTCAACAGAGGATGGAGTGTGGTAGGTAGGTGCTTACTAAATATTTGTTAATGAATGAATGAATGAATGAATGAATTCCACTGTAGACTTGGCATGTCGGCAGCTCAGTAGTAACCGAGGTGGCTTGGAGACCTGACTGGTCTCTCTAGATGTTCTGCTCTTTACAAAACTCCTGGAACCTTTGCACAATCCTGGATACATGAGGCAGGAGAGTGGGAGTGTCAGCAATGACAGAGATTAAATTTTCCACCAAGCCAGTGGAATGGGAACTTGGAGACAGATTTAGTTTAATATGATGATAACAAAGTCACAGGGCAATTCTTATTCTTGAGTTTGTCCAGTAAGATTCAAACCCTCTACTCATAGTCGAAAGATTTGAGTGACTACTCAAATTTTATACATAGTAGCATCAAGTAAAACCAAAAAAATTTGCTTTATAATCACCAAACCTTGCTTTATAATCACCAGTTTTAAAATCTGAACATTTTTAAGAGGTAGATATTTTAAAATATTTCCTTCTGAAAGCTCTGCAGTCCATGAATCAGGTGTATGTGTGTGTATGTACATGAGCATTTATTCTATTAGCTAACCACTATGAAGTATGTCATTCAAGGGTTGTACTCAACCTTTTAATTCTTGCTTTATGTTATTACCAATGCCCAGCCCTTTTTTGAGACCGTTCATCTCCCCCCAGCCTCTTCCCCAACCCTCTAGTTTTGTTCTTAGTTTTTCTTTTCTTGATTCCCAGCATAGACAGATACAGACTGCAGGGACTCTTGAGTGGCATGCATACCCTGGCAGACGTTATTGTCTTATATTCCATTAGGTTCTAGTGAAGGGAAAAGGGCAAAAGATAGTGTTTGAAATGAGAACTTGAGAGTTAAAGGATTATTGGATCCGTGTTATTCTACGGTCTGACCCTTTGCACTTGCACCTGTGCTACATAATCACATAGCTGTTCCTACATTGGGGGTAGTCTGTGCTTCTGTGGCTGAGGAGACTGAGTCATTTCTCAATGACGTCCAATGAGTCACTTTGAATCCAATTTCTTGAGCCCTGATTTCCAATTTTATTTTTAACCCGTGTGGTCATGCTGTTTCAGAGGGAAAGATGGTGGCATGGCTGGGGGGGCGGCACTGGCATACGTTGAGCCTGTAATCTTGTCTGACAATGTTGTGGTTAACCTTTTACCTGTGTGATTTTATGTAGCCTTAAACTCTCTTTGCCTGAATTTCCACATCTGTGCAAGGGAAATAGTAACGGTAAATCTATGTAATGCCCTTAGCATAATGTCTGGTGCATGGTAAGGGCTGTGTAAGTGTTGGTTGCCACCTTCATTTTCAGGCTTCATATCAGTCCTGTCAGGGAAATGGTATTATCCCAACTTAAAAGATAAAAAAATGAGCTTGAATAACTTAAATAACCCAATCTAATAGCTAATAAGTGGATGGGCTGACATTGGAACTCAGGTGTGTCTGGTGCCAAAGCTCATGCTCTTTCCAAAGAAGGGGAAGTTATGATCAGGAGACTTTGAGGATCTTTAATGCAGCACATCATTGACCTCATTTCATGCTGTGAAAAGGTAGCTACAGCTAATGAGCAAAGCTTGAATTAGGTACACAGCTCTTTCCTAAATACCATTCCCAGGGTTGGAAGAGGAGGTGCCATCATTATCTGACTTGTTATAGAGTAACCGAGGTGTCTGCCTTTTCTTTAGAATGGAGTATTAGTAAGTGTAGCTCTTCACAGGAACATGCTAAACCAGTAACAAGGTAATGATCTTGGCCCCATTCAGAGCATGCTGGGGTACATACAATGCCATCATCTGTGCTGTTTTGTACACATCGCCATTATTGAGCCAGGAAATGGCAATGAAATTATTTTTTTTTTTAGTGATCATACATCTAAAAAAATCTCATGACTTTTGGTTTATTTGTTTGCAAAGGTATATTTTAAATCTCAAAGTATTTCAAGTAACTTTCCATGGCAGAAGGAAAGTACCTGCTGTCACATCTGTAACAATTAGAATCACAGGTTTTCTTTAGGGAAATGTTAACAGAACCATTTAATTATTGCCAAATATTGCCGCACTAGCCAAAGTTTCTAAACTTTTTTAAAGCAATAGAATTTGTTCTCCTCCCTAAATACTAATATATTTTCAACACATAACCCCAGTATACAAAGCAGATAGAAACTGAGTTGTTTGGTATACTTGCAGATGGGCTTTGCCCATTCAATTTCCTCTTTGTCCCCTCCATGGCCCCGGAAGCTCCTCAAAAGGATCCTGAGGTTCCAGGGAACACACTTTGAAAACTACTGGCCTATTGGAAAGGAATAAAGCCAGCTAAGGAGGCATTTATGTCCTTTCCAATTACTTTATTTATTTATTCTGAGTTCTTTAAATTAGGTTTTTTTGTTTTTTTTTTTTTCTTATTGGTAAACCAGGCAATCTCTGCCTTAGGGATACTGTCAGATGCATTTGAAGAGTAATGAACATCTCAAGAGTCCTGGGCTTGCTAGTGTCATAAAAATGCTAAATAGTGTTTAGCTTTTAAAATCCCAGTCTATATTGCTCAAATCTGTGCTGTGTCTGTGCATTTCCCTGAATTTTTAAAAGCATTTAATTTGATCTATCTGTTAAATTTTAGGAAGTGTCAGACATGTCGGGCTACAGACATAAAGTCTAGCTTTATTCAGATAAATGTTAAAATGACAACAAGATAATTGTTTGGTGGTTAAATGACTTCCTGTTCTTGAAAGCCAAACATGATTTAAGAACAGTGGAATGCTTCCCACAAAAACAAGAAGCCAGCTAGAAACAGCATGGTTTCAGGAGGCAGAACTGGGTTAGAATTCATCTTTGTCCCTTACTAGCTGCATGGCCATACTTAACATTTCTGAACCTGGCTGCTCTCTTATAATACCCTCTTGCAGGTTGTGAAAACCCTTCACACACAGTAGGTTCTTAATAAATTATCCCCTTCCCTTTGCCTCCCTTCCTTCATATTTAATCTCTGATTCTAAAACAGAAACACTTTCAAGCACTCTAAGGGAATCAGAATAAGAAAAAAAATGGTGTAATCTTATAATTAGCTACTATTTATTTTAAAATAAATATTGAGTGTCTCCTATTTGCTAGCCATTTTGTCAGTTTTGGAGCCACCTTAGCCGTCATCTTAAAGGGGACCCTAGTCTAAACATAGAGATTAACTTGTTATAAAAGAGTCCGATAAGTGTTAAAATTGAGAAATAAACAATCTTTTTTTTTTTTTTTTTTGCATTCTAATTGTTCCTGAAGGTGTCCTTTTTTGTGTTTTCTAGTGATGCTTTGAGGTCAATATACAATGTCTTCAGAATTCTGAGTATCACATGTAATAATTTGTAACTTAGGACAAAAATAAGATAATGAACTGGCACTCTGGAGAACAAATATAGATACCTGGATTATGCTGCAAAGCCCTCTCGTGTCTTCTTCAGTGACCTATAACTTGACCTTCTTTTCTCTGCATCAGAAAATATTGAGATTAAAGTACTCCTGTACTGTAATAGAGGATTATCCTGCTACTTTGGGAAAATAGGAGAAAATTAAAGAAAGGAGCAATGAATCAAACTCTTTGATTTGGGGTTGTATTTCTAACTCTCCCTTAGACTATTTCTGAAACACATTTATTGTTTGGGTTTTTTTTCCCCATTGCCTTTATAGCATGATGTGTGAGGGCTTCCCACTCATGTCTTGTGCAGCAACTAACACTAACTATTGCCTCAATGAACAAATGGCAGAAAATTATTGATTAATTAGTTAGTTTATTTATTTGAGTCCTAGCCATATATTTATGATCTCTTTTCCCTAGAGAATTAACAATAGCTAACATCTCAAATGATTTTTCCTGGAGAAATAGTTTAAATAATTGCAAATATTTGATGAGTAGATTCAGTACTACCAAAGTAAATTCAATTTTCCATCACATAAAGAACGTCAGGACCTGCCTGCCCGCTGGCCCTCTGACTTTTCTGCTCTGTCCCCATCCTGAGATAGTATATAAATCGCCAGCCCTCAGAAATCACTTTTGTGTGCTGAGCTTTTGCTCAGACTCTCTAGCTGATTTTTGGTGTCCTAGGCAATTTGAGGTCCTTGACCCCTGTTGTTCAGTTGTAATATGTAACTCCCTGCTGTTTTGTTCCCAAGTCCTTTTTACTCTCATTCCTAATCTTTGCAATAGAGTATCATTTGAGTATCTCCTTTGCCTTCCCAAATGCACCGTATCCACCTTTGCTGACCCATCTGTGCTGCCCTGTTCTGCTCACACAGCCCTTCCTGAGTCTGCATGCAATGCAGATCCATTACTTAGGTTGCATGGATTTTTTGCATTTTCTTTCCTTCTTGTCATTCTTAATTGACTCCTCAGAGAATTTGGCTCTCTTTCTCATCTAATGAGCATAACAGCAGCATCCTACCAGGAAGATAATTATCAAACATTTTTAGATTCAGGAAAAAAAATATAAGGGAAGTGATGGAATCCATTCACCGGTGACCTTGTTTGTATAAACAGCATCTTTGTGATACCCATGTCTATGGATAGAGAGGCCCCACTCCCACCCTGGCTGGACAGTGAGCTCTGTGACAGCAGGGGTCATCTATACCTGCCATGTCCAGTCCTGCAGGCCCAGTTCCTAGCCTAGCACAATGTCTGGCCATGGTAAGTGCTCCATAAATGCTTGTTGAATAAGTAGATTTTTAAAAATTGATTAACTTTTAGAAGTTAAAGATTGCTTATTCTCCTTAGAGAAATGATGTAAGTTTGTATCAAATATTGTATTTTGTTCCCAAAACTTACCTTGTACTTAAACCTGATAATGTCAGAAACATGGTGAAATATTGATGAGGGGCACATGCTTCTTATCCTGTAGAGTGTTTGCATGGTCTGCACAGTCTTCTTACCATATACAACTGAACATACTGTGTTGGGATGAGCATTCTCTGATAGTTCAGCCTTTCTAATCTCTGCTGAAGCCATTGAGAGGCTGGCAGGTGATAACGATGCCTTAATATCACTTATTCTGTAACAGTCAGATTGCCATGACACACTGATTTCCCTGAGCATTCAGATGACAGCAGCCCTGTGACTTCCAGACAGTAATTCTGATGTACAGCAATAGGGAAAGTGAAGGGTTTGCTCCCTTTCCCAAGTTAGCTACTACCTTAGAATAAAACAGCTGGACCTTTCATACACAGTAGGGTTTCTCAACCTCAGCACCATTGATATTTCGGCTGGATAACTGTGGCAGGAGCTATCCCGTGCATTGTGGGGTGCATAGCAGCATCCCCTGCCTCTATTCACAAAATCCACTCTCACTGCCCTCCTCACCCCAGTAAAGACAATAAAAATGTCTCCAAACAATGCCAGATACCACCCAGGAGACAAAACTGGTCCTAGTTTTGAATCCTAGTAGAGAGCTTTGTTGAACTGATTGTGCCAATGCCTGAAAGTAACTGGCTGAGGATGGCCTCGTATTTCCTGTCCTTGGCAAAAGCATCGGGGCAGTTGTCATGGGTGGATATAGAATAGATATTATATATATAGATACTCAAGAGTTTCTCCCTAGTGTGAGCCAGTCTCCTAGACACGAATCTCAGTGTCCTTGTTGGCATGCCCCTGTATCTCACACCCCATCCCAACCTATAACAACTATTCTGACTTGTAAATGGCTCTCCTGCCTTCTTGGATTGATAAGGCTAAAATGCTAACTTTAAAGTCCCAGAGTCTAGAATTGACATACCAGCATTTCTTGTGGTTCTGTGTCAGCCACTCTGCTAACACATACATTATCTCATTTAATCTCGGCCACCCTGAGAGAGAAGTTTTCTATCCCTTTCTCACCAGTGAGGACACAGAATCGCAAATTTTCCTGGTTAAGTGGCAGAGTTCGGGATAGCAAGCAGGTCTTCTGACTTTGCTAAATGATATTTTTATCTCATTGTTCAAATCTAATCAACACCCGCTTGATATTTAATTTAATTTCTATCCACTTGAAAATTTAATCACTATCTACTTGAAACTGTGGAGTCCTGGCTTGTGAATAAGAATCATGTTAGAAAAAACATGTATGCAGAGTCCTAGAATTGTAGAATGTCAGAGGAAGGGGACACTCTGACATCTTTAGACTGTGACCACCTTGAGTGTATTATTCTGTCATTTAACAAATATGTGTTGAAGGTTTATTCTGTGCCCGGGCCTCTGTACACCAGTCAAAACAGACAAGGCCCCACCTTTATGGAACTACCAATAAGTCATTGCAATAAACAAACAGACAAGCAAGAACATTACAGACTGTGTTAGGTGCTGGGAAGGAAATGAACCATGAGAGGAGAATGATTAGGGGAGGGGGATCTTTCTACATAGGGTGGTCAGGGAAGTTGCCTTTGATCTTGTCACTTCCCGAAACACTGGACGTATCACACTTCCTCAAAAAGTGTTAGTTCCTCTCTTTGAGCACCTAGCACCTGGCACAGGTATGAAACGACCATGATATTTTTTTCTCTGTAGCCTTGTAGTGTAAAAACCTGTAGTAAGTATGTTAGTTTCCTTTTGGTGCTGTAACAAATTACCACAAACTTAGTGGGTTCAAGCAACGTAAATTTATTGTCTTACAGTTCTGGCTGTCAGAAGTCCTAAAATCAAGGTGTCAGCAAGACTGTGTTCTTTTTGGAGGCTCCAGGGGAGAAATCTGCTTATTTGCCTTTTTTCTCCTCTAAAGGCCCCCTGCATTTCTTGACACATGGTCCTATCCTACATCTTCAAAGCCAGCAGCACAGCATCTTCCAATCTCTCTCTCTGATTCTGACCCTCCTGCCTCCCTCTTTTAAGACCCTTTTAATTGCATCAGGCCTAACCATGTACTCCAGGACAATGTCCTCATTTTAGATCACCTTTGGAAGGTCCTAATTCATCCTATCACAGTAAGCAATAAATGTTCATTTTATTCCCATGCCCATTTTATTTTACAGATGAAAAATTTAAAAAGTTAAATGAATTGCCTAAAATCACATGCTTGGATATAGCTTTAGAACCTGGTCACCCCACGTAGGTAGATCATCTCTATTCTCTCTACATTCAAATTCAGCTCCTTTCCTTATAGTGTTTGCTGCAATTTACATTTCTTTTTTTGTTTTGTTTACTTACTACCACAAAGTCAGGAAGCCAGGTCACTTGTATTTATCAGGGTGCAGTCATCAAACAGCTCTGCGCCCGACACAAAATGTGCACATCTCTAAAATGTTTTTGAATGAAAGAATGAATACTCTATTATGTGCTTGGGTGAGAAGAACCCAATCTCCCATGAGTTAGCTTGTGCAGTGGCTTCTGACAGGTTATAAACCCTCAGCCATTTTTAAAGCATCAAAAGAAAAAGCGAACTGCAATGTTGGCCCATAATTCAAGTAGGTAAAGAAGGGACCCACATCTGGCATTATATTCTCTCCTTCTCCCTGGTGCTGAACTTTCCTTTCTGGTGTGCTGCCAGGCACTATGCATTTGACGTGGTAGTCCTTACCTAGAACTCTGGTATACAACACTTTATATATTGACATGTGGTTAATATCAACAGTCTTTTGAAAGAGCTCAGGTTGTGTCTCAATGGAGTTTAATATTTCTTTTGTATACATTCCAGGAATAGGTAATAGGTACACAGAATCACTTCATTATTTCAATTCATGATAAGAGGAAGAAGGAAGGCAGAAAACCTAACTGCATGCTTTATTATGGCCTTAGGTTTTCTCTTTTCAGTCTTAGAGAAGTAAAAGAGGAGGAAAAAAAATCACACTTCTTACTAAACAATGCAAGTGACACATTTATGGGTTTACTGAACAAGCTGTATGGCACTTAAATGAAAAAAATAAAAATAAATTATAAAGTAAAGGTCCTCTCCAGCCCAGAAAGTGAGTTCTTAGAGATCTTAAATGAAAGTACCTTACGCTAAACAACTATGTGAAGGAAAGCTAAATAAACCCAACACCTGCTATCACGGAAGACAAATTATATTTATATTATGAGAGTTCTTTACTTGCTTCTTATTTTCCTTAATCTTGCTTATAATGAATGCACTGTTTGGTCCAACATGTTTTACACCTGACATCCTTTTCTCTTAGGAAATAATATACCTGTCACTCAAGGTGGTATTGAAACAATGAGAAAATGTGAAGCCAAAGGGAGTTGTCTTCTCTTTTAGTTTTGCTTTCAAGATCCCAGATTCTTAACTCCACTTGTAATGTATTTACTTTGGTTCTAGTGGCCAAGGATGTCAATATTCTTTTTGATGAATTAGAAGCTGTCAATAGTCCTTGCAAAGATGACGATTCTCTCCTTCACCCTGGAAACCTGACTAGTACTTCAGATGATGCCAGCAGATTGGAAGCAGGCGGAGAGGTAAGAGTATATGATTTCTTTAGAAATATAATCTTGATCAAGGTGGGAACCTGTGAAACATGTTTCAATGGACTGTTTAAAGTCACAATCTTATTTAACTATAGGCTCCTGGAAAGTAAGGGGTAGGTTTTTATATTCTTTTGATATTCCCCATGGGTCTAGCACATTGTTAGGGACCCTAAATCTACCTATGCTCAAAACGAATGTTCAGTGGGTTGTGCTACCTTCTTATATTTAAAGACATTTCATTTATACAAAGGAAGATTCTTAAAAATCACCCATCATTTTAAGATCACCTGTATTGTGGGTGTCGCTAACCAGTAAAAAGTAAGATTCACAAGGATGGACTTTCTTGTATAAATCCCCCCACACGTAGAATAGTGACATAAAATGCACCAGCATTTAGTAGATTATGTTGTCTGAAACCTCTCTGAGTTTCCATTTGCCTCTGTAATCTGGAAACATCATTGCAATTATAAATAGACCCATCCATTCATGTGCCATTGTGGACAAAGAAGCATTTTGTTGGAGGCATTCTCATTACTCAGATTGTAGCTCAATGGAGTTTACTATCTCCTTTGTACATGCACTGGGTACAGGTAATAGATACACAGAATCAGAGTAATTTATTTATTGCATATTCCTAATGTTTTTGCTATTCCAGAGCCAAATAACCATTGAGTCAAATAGGGAAAATTTAGGTGATTATTTACCTAAAAATACCAAGTGTTGGTAAGGATGTAAGCAACTGAGAATGCTTATATTCTACAGGTGAGAGTGAAAATTGATACACTCTCACCCTAGAAAACACACTTTCATTATCTCGTAAAACTGAACACTTGCATAACATATAATCCTAGAGAAATTCTTGATAAGGCAACTAGGAGACATATATAGGACTATTCATAGAAGAATTGTTTATAATAGTAGAAAAATTTAAAAAGGGGGAAGCAAGTCCAATGTCCATGGGATGGACAATACATAGATAAATAAATTGTAGAAAAGTCATTCAGTAGAATATGATATAGTAGTGAAAATGAATAAACTATAATTGTATTTAACAATAAGAACAAATCTTAAACAAAACATTGACAGAAAAAAGGTAAGTCACAGAAGACTTCATTCCACATGATACCATTTTTTGACCATTTTTTATGCAGCACAAAACAAATAAATCCAAAAAAAAGTTGATAAGACTACACATGTATGTTGTAAAAACTATTTTCAGAGCAAGAAAATAAAAAACACAAAAATTCAGAAAGATGGTACCTATGGTAGAGGTATAGGATTGCAAGTAGCACAAAACAATTGTTTATACTTTCTATTTGCATACACTCTAATATTAATTTTCCAGTCCATTAAAAAACAACTGGAGTTTGTAACCTACAATTAGGTTGCCACCATAATTTGAAAAATAGCATTCTAGTTCATAAGTTTGATGGTGGTTCAAGGTGCTCATTTTATTATTTTGCTTCATAACTTACATAGAAGTTACAAATATTATTTTGTAGTAATAAAATATTACATTTATTAAAAAGTGAAGAACAAAGGGAGCAGGTTCAATTTTCATCCAGGCTCCTTAGTATTATTGTAATAATGTACAACACTGAAAGAAATAAATCATCACGTATGGGCTGGTTGGAATGGAGCCAAGTTTCTCTGGCTAACAGATTTCAAAATTGTGTCTGTTAACCCAGCCAAGTGGAAATGGAGGATCTATCTTTTTTCTGGTCCACAGAATACATCAGTTTCCAAATAATGGTATGAAGGCGGCAAAGGTGCCAGACCTCCAAGGCCATCGCTCGAAACCACATTCTTGCACAAATGCCATGATGCCACCTCATTCAAAAGTAAAATCTCAGCCAGGAGGAATGGAATTCCCACGTGCCAGGTCTTGGTGCAGATGTTTTCAATCAATGACCAGTCCTCACTGACTATTTTTTGGCTTTTACATTAAGAGGCACCCAGGAGTTTGCCCAAATAAACGCTTTATTAACAAGCATTTGCCAGGCAAGAAGACTGTCTTGTGGATATGGCACATCATCACTTGCCTTCAACAACAGAGCTTCAAATATATGAATATGAAGGCCAGGTGCGGTGGCTCACTCCTGTAATCCTAGCACTCTGGGAGGCCTAGGCGGGTGGATCGCTTGAGCTCAGGAGTTCGAGACCAGCCTGAGCAAGAGTGAGACCCTGTCTCTACTAAAAATAGAAAGAAATTAGCTGGACAACTAAAAATGTATGTAGAAAAAATTAGCCGGGCATGGTGGCGCATGCCTGTAGTCCCAGGTACTCAGAAGGCTGAGGCAAAAGGATTGCTTGAGCCCAGGAGTTTGAGGTTGCTGTAAGCTAGGCTGATGCCACGGCACTCTAGCCTGGGCAACAGAGTTAGACTCTGTCTCAAAAAAAAAAAAAAAATGTTTAAAAATGAATATGAAAACCTGGTGGGAATGGTATCTTGCTCTTTGCAAATATTATCACTGAATACTTTTTGGTAAAATATCTACTAGAATGGGCATATGATAAATAACATAAAAATAAAAAACAAACTAGTATACATGAGTTAAACAAAACAAAACAAAACATGGCTTCAGCCAAGGTATCAGGAGGAAGGTTGTCCCTCAGCAGAACAGTGACCTGAGCCACCTTCAGCAAAGCCCTAACTTTTCTGAGGCTGTTTTCTCATTTGTAAGTTAAGGGCATGAGACAAGCTGCTTCTGATGTCCCTTTCAAAGCCCCTTCATTATGCCACATTATAGCCTTCAAAGTATCTGTGCAAAGAGTTGATGACAGAATGAGTTTTTCCTTAAAAAAAAAAATAGATAGCTGCTTATAGTATTTGTGGGAAGAGGTTTGTGAAGCCTGGTAAAAGTAAATAATTTTCCCAGTTCAAAGCTGTCATCCTTTCAACCTTAGTTTGATGAGTGGCTTAAACTGCTCCTTTTCTCTTTGTGTGCAGACTGTGCCGGAAAGAAACAAATCAAATGGACTTTACTTTAGAGATGGAAAGTGTCGAATTGACTACATTCTTGTGTACAGAAAATCCAACCCCCAGACCGAAAAGAGAGAAGTATTTGAAAGAAATATTAGAGCAGAAGGATTGCAAATGGAGAAAGAGGTAAATAGTTTGCTTGGATGAGAAAAATATATACATCTATTCATATCAAGAGGCAATGAAAAAAATAAGCAATTAGTCATAATGTTAACTGAACATTTCATTTAGTCAGAGTTTGCCAATCTTCAGGGTTTGGGGAATGTTCCAGCAATTAGACTTTCACAGTACAATTTGCCTTTGAGATAATTTTAATGCCAACTAGTTCCATGAAAATCAAAATTATATGAAGAAATAAAAGATCCGAATTGCCACATAATCTGAAATAATGGAAGTCTTTCCTCTGATCCATTCTGACTTTGTCAAAATTCTGATTCCCATCCAAACTAGATAGCTTTGTTCAATTCATGAAAGATTTATTATTTAAACTTTGTAAGTATTCTCTCGATTCCTAGGGCTTCTTCTGTACAGGTCATTTCATGACTCATAAGTTAAAACTCAAAAAGCTTAATGCTTTTCCGAATAACACACATTACTAAAGCGAAGACAAAACTCCCATGATGTATCCTAAAACGTGATCCATCCTGCAGTGTTCACCAGCCAGAATTGGAGCAGGAAGCTGTGGAGGATCATTCTGCCTATCGTACAGTTGTGCGCACGTGCAGTATTGACCATGGTGTGATAGATGGACTGCTTGTATGATTTTGTCCTTATATAAATTAATTTTGTTTGTTGTAATTTTTTTTAAAAATTTTAATAATTAAGTGTTTATTTGATGTGTACTAGAAAAAATAGCATTTGCAAAAAGAGTGATGTCACCAAATGGCAAAGCTTCATAAAAATTTATCTAGGCATCTCTCCCCTCCCTACTTTCCCCCAAAAGTTCTTTCCTGGGTGGCAGCCTCTGTATTTCTCCTTTTCCCCATAATCCTCTATATACTACCAACAGCTAGGTCTTCCTCTTCCTGGAACCTTCTTCCCAAGCAGCCTTTCCTGCTGCCTGGCTCCAGTCTTGCCCTGCCTTTGCGTAAGTGGCACAATTTGTCCCCCTTTCAGCTCTGCTTTGTGTCCCCACGTTCTCAGCCTGCTCAGCAAGAGAAGAGGCCTTTTGCAGGTTCTCTCGCTTGGAAGGCAGCAAGAAAATATAGATAGATTAATTTTTCCCTGCCACAGATAGTTAAAGTGCTTGTCCCCTGGTTTAATAATAAACCAACCTATACCTGTGTTGTGTTATTAAATTTAGAAACCATCGGAAGCACTCTTATTTAAATCAATATTTTATAAACAGCTACAGCAGAAAGATAACAATTTTAATGGCTATTTCAGCTTTCAGGAGTTCCATCAACCTTTTATAGGACATAAAAGAATGAACTTAGTTCAAAGTGGAAAAGAAAAAAGAAAACCCCAGGGAGCTTACTGGGAACCCGTGTACATCTGAAACGATTGACACTGAGTACATTTTATGAATTATTAGTGTCTTCTTCATTAGTCATGTGTCATGGTGTCCAACAAGTATAAGAAACATGTTTCACAGGCTGAGGTTTATGTTTCCAAACAGATAAAAGTAGGCTCTGTAGTTCAGTCTAACATCCTTGTCTCTTTTAACATTGTATTTCAAGAAACACGACTAGTAGAATCCTTAATTCATGATAAAAGTGAGGACATAGTCAAGTTTAATCTTTCTAAAAACCTTTGCCTCAGTCTGGATAGTCAGCAGGTAAATACTTGCTTTGGTACCCTGGGTATTTAATTTTCTGCCATTCAGCTTTCATATTAGCCCAGAGAAAGTAACTCACAGCAAAGTTCCCAAATGAATTATCAAGTCCAAGTGCTTTGCTTCTTAGTATCTACCTACTTAAAGTAATTCCCTTCTTAAAGGTAAACCCATATTTATTAATTCACATTTTCTATTTTTGATTTTTTAAATTTTTATTTCTATGTCCATTATTGATCCTCTGGTACCTGGTTCAAAATCATTGTCATCAATAAGAGGTTTATCCTTTCCTTTGTGTAACTAATCAAGTTGTGGATTACTTGGAATGTGTGAGTAGCAGTTGTATTAATGGAGCACCTTCCCCCTTTAGAATCTTGTGGAACATGGGGAAAGACCCCTAACATTAGTCATTACATAATAGCTGTAATTAGATACATCATACCATCTTGATGATGTTTAATTCATTCAACAAATATTGCATACTCACTCTATGCCAGGCATTGCTTTAAGCACTAGGAACTCAGTAGCAACAAATAAAACAGAAAAAAAAAATCCCTGCCTTATTGGAACTTAAGCACAAAATAAATAAATAAAATATATAAAATAACAGTAAATGCCAAAGACAAAAAAGTAACTCAGGAAATATAAAGAGGGGCTTGCAATTTTATAAAAGTTGGTAAAAGTGAGTCTCTCTTTCATAGAAAGAGAACAGCAGGTGCAAAGGCCCCGAAGGAGGAGGAGCATTCCTGGTGTGTTTATGGAACAGTGAAGAGGCCAGTATGACTGGGTTTAATTGATCAAGTTGGAGAATAGTGAGAAATTACACCAACAAGGCAATGGAAGTCAGATAACATCACCCTTAGTGATCGCTGGGGGACGTTAGCTTTTCTCTGAGTGACATGGGAAGCCACTGCAGAGTTTTGAGCAGAGGTATGACAAGATGTAGTTTTGTTTTATTAAGTCACTCTGGTTGCCTGGTAAGATTTGACTGTGGGAGGGGGAGAGGTGGCAAGAGCAGAAGTGGGGAGACTAGAATCTGTCCTATAAAATTATTGTAAGAATCCAGGAAAGAGATGATGGCGGCTTGGTCAAGCACATAGCAGTGAAGATATTGAGAAGGGTAGAAAATAGAGCTGATGGGAGTTGCAGACAGATTGAATAAGCAGCGTAAGAGAAAAGATTCATAGACAGGCTATTCATCTGCCAGATGGTATTGATCTAAGCACTTGGAAGAAAGGAGTTGCCATTTACGGGGATGCAGAGAAGAATGGGTCTCATTGTAGACTTGTTAAGGTTGAGGTATCCCAGTGGAGATGTGGGTAGAAGAGTCTGAACTTCAGGGAGAGATCCAGGCTAGAGATACACATTTGGATGAGATCTCCAAAGGAATTACTGCATACAGGAAAGAGAAGAGGTCCAAGGATTGAGCCATGGGGCACACCAGTGTTACAGATTTGGAAGATAAAGAGCAACCAGCATAAGAGACTAAGAAGGAGCCACTAAGGAAAATCGAGAGAGTGTGGTCTTGGAAGAAAGTGTTTAAGGAGGGAAGGAGCGATTGACTGTCTCAAATGCTGCTGACAGGGTGAGTAAGATCACACTGACAGTTAATCATTGGAGTTGGCAATGTGAAGGGCTTGGGCCAGCTGGGCAAGAGAAGTTTCAGTGGAGAGGTGGAGGTAAAAGCCTCATTAAAGTATATTCAAGACAGAATGGGAGGAGAAAATATTTAGACAATGGGTATGAATAGCTCTTTCAAGGAGTTTCACTATAAACGAATGGAGAGAAGTGGAGGGATAACTGGAGTATGAAGTTGTGTCAAGAAAGAGTTTCTTTTTATTTAAGATGGGAGAAATAACGGCATGTTTGCATACTAATAAAAATTATCCATTTGAGAGGGAAAATTGATATTGGGGAAGAATGAAGGAAGAATTTTTGGAGCAGTGTCCTTGAAACAATAAAGAAAAGAATGACCACAGCTTCGCCCATTGTGTAGACCAACTTACCTGCATCTACGCCCACAGATGCTACCTCCCCCAGTGCCAAAGATATCCTGTCTATACTCCTAGCAGAGGCCAATCCTTTACTTTGTGCCCAAGGTCCCATCCCCTCAGTCCTACTCAAATGCATTGCCCCCCCAAAAATAAAATATAGTAAGCTTTAAAAATGAAATGTGCAAAACAATGCAATTTGTTGAAACACTTTGTTTTTGTTTTTATTCACCTCTCAGTTGAAAAATCTAACTGCAATAGACACATACACACACACACCATGCACTCATGATTGGGTATCTTTGACATTTTTCTTTAAGATGACAGAAATAGTATTATTAAAATTTTTGTGCTCATATTTATCAACCACTTACTATTATCATATCCATTTTACAGATGAAACAATTGAGGCAAAGCAGTAACTTTCCCCAGGTGACTTAGCTAGTAAGAGAGAAAGTCAGGATTAAAACTAAGTATACTTGTTCTTTTCCCTTATGTTGTGTTGATTCCTGATGTCTAAAGGTGAATCTCAGGGTTAAAGAGGTTAGGAGATAGGCTGAGGGGACAGTTGGAGTTATGGAAAAAAAAAGGAAAATTTAGGGAAATAATGAAGTTGAGTGCTCCCCAGACTGTGGTTCTTATGAACTTTGGCTTCCAGTAGCCAAGGATTTGAATCTTGGTACAACCACTTAAAAGTTGAGTGGTTTTCAGCAATTTACCAAAGTTTTCTGGATCTCAGTTTCCATTTTCAATAATGAAGAGAATGTCATTTACCATAAATTGTTGTGAGGATTAAGTGAGCACATATATGTGAATACATGGTAGTGTAAGTCTTTGTTATTCCCTTTTGCTTTTTCCTTTAATTTTTATTTCATAATATTGTTTTGCTTGCAGTGTATTTATTCAGTTACCTTCTATTTATGTCAAATGATATTAATTTTCCACTTATGACTGATATATAAGTTTTTGGAAAAGAAATAATTATTTTAAAAAGGGTGTTGATATAAAGAAACACATGAAATTAAAATATTATAGACGATATTACAAATTTGGCAAAAATTACAAAGGTGGCACAAGAATGATGGCAGTCTGTGTTACTTGGCTGGTCCTCATGGTGGACAGACCCTAGGGTTTATGATGCCTGCTTCCTTTTTATACGTTTGTATAATCCCCTCCCCTTGAGTTCAGGTGGGACCTGTGGCTTGTATCTAACCTACAGAATATGGTGTTTGCCATAATAGATTATGGCGAATGTAATGGGAGGTCACTCCTGTGATTATTTTTTGGTATGTAAGACCCCATCTCAGCAGACTGGAGTTAAAGAGACCCTCCCTGGCTGGCTTTGAAGAAGTAAGCTACCATGTTGTGAGGCAGCTGCTAAAGAGGCCACATGGCAAAGAAAGGTGGGGTGGCCTCTAGGAGCTGAGAGTTGCTCCCGGCTGACAGCCAGCAATAAACAGGGACCTCAGTCCTACAACCACAAGGAGATGAATTCTGCCAACAACTGAGAGATCTTGGAAGCAGGATTTTCCTCAGTCGAGCCTCTGATGAGACTGCAGCCCTGGCCAGGAGCTGTATTGCAGCCCAGTGAGACCCTGAAGCAGAAGTCCCAGCTCAGCCATGCCTGACTTCTGACCTACAGAAACTGTGAGATAATTAATGTGTGTAGTTTTAAGCCACTAAGTTTATGGTAATTTGTTATGTGACAAGAGATAATTAATACAGTGATTAAAAGTCTGGGGTCAGACATGCTGAGTGCACATCTGGTTCTACCATGATAAGCTGTGTGCTCTTGGGAGAGTTAGCTTATCTGTGAAATGAGGCTAATAATGGAATCTGTCTCTTGGGTTATTATAGTTAAATGAGATCATTTATATCAAATGTTTATCGCTGCACCTCTCACATGGTAAGCATTTAGTAAATCTTCATTATTACCATAGTACAGTTATCATAACAGCTAAATACAGCATGTTAACACTCTTACTTTCAAAGTAGTTTTCAAGGCAAACTTTTTAGAAAATTTTTCATACAGTTTACAAATCCTTTAAAATGTAACCTTTAGGAATAGCAATATCACCTAGCCATATACCATTACTTTATATGCATTAATGAGATTTATAGTTATCGTTAATGCTCTTGGAAGAACTCAGAATGCATTAGGTAAAAAGGTCCGCATGGTCAAGGTTCAGACATTTATTTGCTTTAAGAGGATTTGCTTTTGGATTCATTAGGGAATGAAATTATAGATAAACTCAGAGCTTAAAAAAAAAAAAAACCAAACTGTACTTTATTGTCCATCTTAGTCTTTCTTTACCCCCATTCAAGGGAAAATTTTACAAATGTTTCCCTATTTAAAGTGCTAATCTCATGCACATTGCTTGCCACCCTCATAAGCTTCCCACCCAAACTACCCTTTCTATTTTTCATCCCCATTTATGGTTCTGCAATCACATCCAGACTCTTGCTGTAGATGCTCTCAGTGTCCAGAGTTGTGAGGATATGAAAAGAGAAAAACTAGTGCTTTCTCCTTTCCTTCACAGTTAAAATCATGATAATAAGTGTCTAAAATAAATGAGTATCAGGGCAACCTGAATTACCCAAATCTCTGTCCTCTAGTGCTTTCTGGCCTCAAAAGAAAGAAACTCAGACCTTACTGTGCTTAATAATCTCCACTTTCTTATATGCCATAAATATATATTACCAAGAGTCTAAAGTTGGGCTGAAGAGGAAGGAGAATTAAGGATAATTATAACCAGAGAATGAAGAAAGAAGTTGTCCTCTGAACCTCAAAGCCTTGGAGATTCCATAAGTATCTTTTCAGGAGTTACCAATGTCGATCCATACTTGCAGTGCTTTTTTGTTAACTGGCATCTTAGGTTGGATTTCCTAAGCAGAAGCAGAGCCTGAGATAAAGATTCTTAATAAAATTTTTGATTGGTGAGGTGGTCTCAGGAGAAAGGGGAATGAGAGAACCAGATGAGAAAAGCTAAGCCGAGAATGTGGCCTCAGCTAGAGACTAACTTCAGCCTGATCCGACAGGGACGCTCTGGAGAAGGTGCACCATGGAGCTGGTCAACCTTTACGGCAAGGGTACCCACACCAGTCAGTCACTGGTTGAGATCTGCGGAGGTGGAGGGAGGCAGGTGCTACTTCTGTTTGGCTAAGGGTCATTGTCCAACACTCATGGCAGCTCAACTGCCATTAGCTGGACGCCATCAGCATCCACTATCACTGGTATTGAGTTAGTAGCAGAAATGCTGCCACATCTGCAGTATTCAGACAGCCCACTCTGAGATCCCAGCGATCAGGGAATTTGTGGTGGTCCTTGGACAGAGTGGAGAAAGAGAGAACAAGTGCACACCAGCATTTATTCTATTTGAATTTGCCAAATTGTTCCTCCAAGTTTAGGATACTACATCTTAAAGGTAAAGATTACACACGGCTGGTATAATCACTTTGAGGGCAGAGACTGTGTCTTACTGGTTTTTACATCCCAAAGCCTTATGCTAGTGCTCAATTTGTGGAATCTTGAGTTTGCTGCAAAAGATGGTGAATAGCTGATTTCCACAGCTGTGTTTGGGTAATACCAGTCAATTCAGCTCCAGGCTTTCTCAATATTAGCACTATTAACATTTTGGGCTAGATAATTCTTTTTTGTAGGGGGCTGTTCTATGTATTATAGGATGTTTGGTAGCATCCCTAGTCTCTACCCACTAGATCCCAATAGGACTTTCTCCAAGTTATGACAACCAAAATTGTCTCCAAGCATTGTCACATGTTCCGGTGGTGGAGGTAGGATAATTTTTCTTGTTTGAGAATCCCTGAATAGACCTTGATCCAACATTATGTAGTTTGTTACAGTGTCCATCAGGTAACTAGAAGAATTAAAGGCAGCTATTCTATTCTTTCATCTACATGCAATAACTTTAAGTACTCTTAACATCAGACTCTTGAATCAGAAGAGAGGCCTGTGCATTTGAGGGAAGGAATAGGATCCGTTAAGACTGGACCCTCAAACCAGACAACTGGGATTTAGATTGACTTACTCCTTCACCACTTACTAACTAAATAACTGGGGAAGGTTTCTAACCTCTCTGTGCCTCGGTTTCTTCATTTATTGAATGGCAGATGATTCCTATCTCATGGGGCTATTATGAGGGTAAGATGAGTTAATAAATTACAATATGCTTAGTAAAGAGTCTTGCACATATTGAGTGTTTCAATAAATGGTTGTTGTTGGTATTGGTAAAGAAGGGAGTGGCTTCAACCACTGCTGATCCTGTTTCCCAATCTCGGGCTTTCAACCCTGTCACCTCTTGGACTGAGGGTCCTATGTGTAGGGAAAGCTGAAAGGATGGCGAGAGACACCAATGGTAAGTCCCACCTCATCCACCAGGACTCAGTCCACCTGCCACTGCCCCATATCGGTCTGTAGAATCAGAGCCTGTTCTCACTGGTCCATCTTCATAAGGTGGTTTGATCAAATTGGTGATAGTTGTGGGAGGTACTTTCTCATCTGCACTTTCTCTCCCATCTTTCCTCCCTCCCCCACCCTTTTGGTCTTTCTCTAATTTCTAAGACCAGTTTAAAGATCTAAAGACTTCATTATCACCTCAACTGCTTTTACTTATTTAGGAAGACAAAGTTTAATCATAACATTTCTGTTTTCAGGTCAAGATGACCAGTACAAAGTTATCTTGAACTGATTTACTCAAAGGATTATTCTCAACCAGTTTGTATTTTCTATGATTCATTGGTATTCCTTCACTCAAGACAGAAAAAGTTTAAGGAAAAAAATTATTCATTATACAAGACATAGCTGTAGGATTGAAGTTATGTTATGAACTGTTATTACCATCCCACCAGAAGAAACTTAATTAATCTGAAAGATCTTTTCAGTGGTCTAAATGGAACTTTTCTGTTATAGAGCACATTTTGCATTGTCATCATTATGTACCAAATGTGTGCATTGTGTTGCATTTATGAAAGAAACCGAGTCCTTTCTTTATGGTGTTATTTTTGTTCCTGTTGTTTTTACTACATGCTATGTCAAATTTCTGAAAATTATAGAAATTTTATATTACAAATATGAAATTATTCATTAATGACATAGATTTAAAAACTTTGAAGCAGTCCAGAGACCTAAAGATTCATGGTCTCCTGCTTATAATCTTTACAAGTGAAAAATTTGAAAAAGATGAATTATAAGCTGAATATTATTAATCAAACCTGATATACCTTAGTTACAAAAGTGATGATACAGCACTGTCTCTTGAGGCAGGAACCAAAGTTAACTCACTTCCAATTGTGTCTTAGGCATATTTTAAGAGCAGTCATACCTGATAACTCCATTTCTACATGGAGACATTCATTTATTCATTCATTCATTCATCAAATATCTAATGAATGTCTTCTATGATTGAGGGAAGAGAGACATTAAATAAACAAATACGTTAGGTGTGATGACTGCTGTGAAGAAATATGCAGGAATTCTGATGGGGAGTCACTGTTACATTTTGAGAGTTCAAGAAAAGTCTCTATGATAAGGGTGAACTAAGCACAGAGAGAAATTGGAATTTGTATCCCTAAGCCTAACTCTGTAAAGCAGGTCAGAGTTTTCCTACTATTGGGATTACCTTTGCCTTGTGTTTCTCCTTATGTAGGCTGGGATGGGTGTAGTAAGAATAAATGAATAATTTAATGAAGGTGAGGGTACTATAGGAGGGATAACTGGCTGGATTTGGCTGGGGGCAGGGGGAAAACTGTGGTATGTGCATCTAAATGAACCCTTACAGGACACATGAACCATACTGGGACCTCTGAGAGGCTTGACCTGGTTGCAAACCCTTCCCTAACTTGTCCTTTGCCAGTAATCAGTTTAGCTTTCATTCTGGGTGCTACCTCTTCAATTTGTCTGCCCTTAAACCCAAAATTTCTTCTTGGAAAGTCTTCTCTAGTGCTTATAACTGCGTGGCCCCTCTTATAGTTGGGGATGTGCAGGAAAACCAGCCACTCTGTGTCTTCCAAGAATGAAGTGTTCAGTATAGAGGCTTCCAACACTGCTGAAAAGGCTGGAGTGAAGGCAGGGACGCCAGCTCCAGCCTGCACCATCATAGCGGTGGGTCTCAGGAGTGGCACAGAACCCACTGGGATGTCTGACTGCAGCACAGGTGATTCTCAAAAACTTGCCTCACATCTGCCTACACAACTGTTTCTAACTACCTGCGGGGGGAAGAAATGGCCTCTCCTCATTGTAGACTTTAACCCAGAACCCACAGGGAAGGGGTTGCTGGGAAATGTAGTCCCAGCTTCTCAGCAATGCAGAGAAGGCCTCAGAAGGAGGTGGCGGAGGCTGGGCATATGGTTCATACCTGGAATCCTAATACATTGGGAGGCTGAGGTGGGAGGATAGCTTGATTCCAGGCATTCAAGACCAGCCTAGGCAATAGCAAGACCCCATCTCTACAAAAAAATAAAAAAATTTAGCTGGGCATAGTGTTGTGCACCTGTTGTCCCAGCTACTAGGGAGGTTGAGACAGGAGGATTGCTCGAGCTAGGAGTTGAAGGCTTCAGTAACCTATGATGATGCCACTGCACTGTAGCCCAGGCAACAGAGGGAAGCCCTGTTTCAGGGTAAAAAAATAAATAAAATAGATGAATAGCAGAGATGCCAAGTTGACAACAAACAGTACAATGTGGCCATCAGCCCTCCTCCTAACAGGTTTGACTACCACCTGTCCCTTCACTTAAGGCTATGCCAGCCCCATCTCTGTGATACCCAAATGCTTTTGTAGTCGTAAGACACGACTACAAAATACCTGCCTTCGAGATGACAGAGGAGTGGCTATTTCTGGTTTTTCACATGGGCATGGCTGAGTAAATTGCCCACAGTCAGAGTTTCTCCCTCCCCAACACCCACATCTTTGTTCGGATGCTAACATTAGGCAATTGTCTTTGTTCAAAGCAGAGCTGAATCCGCTGAGACCCAATCATTAATCGGAGTGTCAGCAGTAGTCACAAGCCTGCATAAGGAAACATCCTTGTATTTGTGATACAGGGATGAGGAAAGAGTAAAGGAAAGACAAGCTGAAAATTCCTTTCCCCATACCTACCCACAGAGGAATAAAAGAATCTTCCCTCCACCACTTCTGGCCCCTGCAGTGTTGAGAGTATCAATCTCCTGCATACATGTATTGTCTGCTATATGCCAGGCACCTGGCGAATATACATTTTGTTCTAGTTGTCTATTGTTGCATAACAACTTCAAAATTGTGGCTTAAAACAATAGTCATTTATTTTGCTGTCAAATCTGCAATTGGGCAGGGCTCAGCAGGGACAGCTTCTCTCTGCTCCATGGAACATCAGCTGCACTGGCACCGCTCAGGCCTGGAGGACCCCTGTTAAGATGGCTGACTCACATAGCTGGAAAGTTGGTGCTTGCTGTCAGCTGAGAGCTCAGCCAGGGCTGCAGACTGTGGGCCTCCGCACAGGCTGTTTGGGCGTCCTCATGACATGGTGGCTGGGTTCCAAGAGAACAAGGTAGACGTGCATTTTTATGACCTAGCCCTAGAAGCATTTCTTCTGCTGTACTCCACTGGGAGAGGCAGGATCAAAGGGAATAGACATAGATTTCACCTCCTGCTGGAGAGTAGTAAGGTTCTAGAATGTGTGTGGGATGAGAAAAAATGTCAGGGCCATCTTGGGAAAATATAACATGCCACAATATATGCTCAGTGTATGTGGGGAGCTCACTGACTAGCAATGAGGTAGACATGAAACCAATGAATAGAATACAGTTTGAAAAGTTTCTATGAAAGTGCTATGGGAATTTCACACTCTGCCCAGGAAGGCTAAAGGAGGTGACCTGTGTCTTAAAGGATGAGCAGGTATTTACCAAGCTGGAAGGTAGAAGAGCATGGCATTCCTGATGGGGAACAGCATGAGCACAGGCAAGTGAGTTGCTGATTGAGATCGTCGAGGCTCCTCTGCACATCTCTGCTTCCCAGTGGGAGTGTGAATCACATGAGGGCAGCACAGGTTGCCCCACTGTGCCTAGTACAGTGCCTGGCTCTTCACTTCATCTTGACTTAGCAATTTCCCATGAAAATAATTCACATCAGATGTAAATGTTCTTCTAGACCTTAATGACAGAGCTAGCTAGATATGCATTTTTTAGTCTTTCTTTCAAAATGCTCTAACCTACTATCATTTTTTTATTTTTTTCACACACATATAAAATTTTAATTTACTTAACAAAATTGAATGAAAGTTTATGATAAATGTACAAGGCCAGGCACCAATTAACATTGAAATTCTTAGTGACAATAACTGTTCCAGTGATTTTTTATTTCAAAATATTAAGGGGTGCAAATGTTTTTGTTACATGACTTGCATCGGGGCTATAAATGTGCACATCACCCGGATAGTGTTCACTGCACCCATTAGGTAGATTTTCACCCCTCCCCTCCTCCTTGCCCCCACTTGATTTCCAAAGACTTTTACTCCCCTCTGTGCACTTGTGGGCCCAATGGTTCCAATTTATTAGAGAGTACATGTGGTGTTTGTTTTTCCATTATTGAGATATTTTGCTTAGGATAATTATCTCCAATTCCTTCCAAATTGCTGTAAAAGGTGTTAATTTTTCCTTTTCTGTGGCTGAGTAGTACTCCATGGTATACATATACCACATTTTGTTAGTCCATTCATGAATTGATGGGCACTTGGGTGGATTCCACATCTTTGCAATTGTGACTTGTGTTGCAATAAATATTCGAGTGCAGGTGTCTTTTTTATAAAATGACTTCTTTTCCTTTGGGTAGATACCCAGCAGTGGGGTTGCTGGATTGAATGGTAGGTCTACTGTTAGTTCTTTGAGAAGTCTCCATACTGTTTTCCATAGGGTTGTACTAATTTGCAGTCCCACCAATAGTGTATAAGCATTCCTTTCTCTCTGCATCCACACCAGCATCTATTGTTTTGGGGCTTTCTAATAAAAGCCATTCTAACAGTGGTATGGTGATATCTCATTGTGGTTTTAATTTGCATTTCCCTGATGATTAGTGATGTTGAGCATTTTTTCATATGTTTGTTGGCCATTTGTCTATATTCTTTTGAAAAACTTCTGTTCATGTCTTTTGCCCACTTTTTAATGGGGTTGTATCTTTTTTCTTGCTGATTTATTTGAGTTCTTTGTAGATTCTGGTTATTAGCCCTTTATTGGATGCAAAGTTTGTAAATATTTTCTCACATTCTGTAGGTTGTCTATTCACTCTATTGATTATTTTCTTAGCTGTACAGAAGCTTTTTGATTTAATCAAGTCCAACGTATTTATTTTTGTTGTTGCAGTAATTGCCATTGGAGTCTTAGTTATAAATTCTTTGTCTAGACTAATATCTAGAAGAGTTTTCCCTACATTTTTTCTAGAATTCTTATGGTTCCATGCCTTATATTTAAATCTTTTATCCATCTTGAATTAATTGCTGTGAGTGGTGAGAGATAGGGGTCCCATTTCATTTTTTTACATGTGTCTATCCAATTTTCCCAGCACCATTTATTGAATAGGACTTCTTTCCCTTAGTGTATGTTTTTGTCTGCTTTGTAACAGATCAATTGACTATATGTAGATGGTTTTATATCTGGGTTCTCTATTCTGTTCCATTGGTCTATGTCTCTATTTCTGTACCAATATCATGCTGCTTTTGTTATTATAACCTTGTAGTATAGTTTGAAGTTTGGTCATGTGATGACTCTAGACTTGTTCTTTTTACTTAAGAGAGATTTAGCTATTAAGGCTCTTTTCTGGTTCCAAACAAAGCGTAGAATTATTTTTTCTAGATCTGTGAAATATGATATTGGTATTTTGACGGGGATTGCATTGAATCTGTAAATTACTTTGGGTAGTATAGACATTTTATCAATGCTAATTCTACCAATCCATGAGCATGATACGTTTTTCCATTTGTTTGTGTCATCTGTGATTTTTTTTTCCTCAGTATTTTGTAGTTCTCCTTGTAGAAATCCTTCACCTTCTTTGTTAAATATATTCCTAGGGTATTTTCTTTTCTTTTTAGCTATTGTGAATGGTATTGAGTTTTTGATTTGACCATCAGCTTGATTGTTATTGGTATATAGAAATGCTGCTGATTTGTGTGTGTTGATTTTGTAACCTGAGACTTTGCTAAATTTATTTATTAATTCAAGGAGTCTCTTGGTGAGTCTTTGGGGTTTTCTAGATACAAGATTATATCCTCAGTGAAAAGATAGTTTGACCTTGTCTTTCCCAATTTGGATACCCTTTATTTCTTTCTCTTGCCTGGTCACTCTGGCTAGGACTTCCAGCACTATGTTGAATAGAAGTGGTGACAGTGGGCACCCTTGTCTTCTTTCAGTTCTTAGGGAGAATTCTTTCGACTTTTCACCATTCTGTATTTTATTAGTGGGGGGTTTGTCGTATATGGGTTTTTATAATATTGAGGCATGTTACTTCAATGCCTAGTTTGTTGAGAGATTTTATCATGGAAGGGTGGTCAAATGCCTTTTCTGCTTCTATTGAGATGATCATATGATCCTTGTTTTTGATTCTGTTTATGTGGTGAATCACATTTATTGATTTATGTATGTTGAACCATCCTTGCATCCCTGGGATGAATTCCACTTGGTCATGGTGTATTATTTTTTTAATGTGCTGTTGAATTCAGTTTGCTAGTATTTTATTGAGAAATTTTGCATTTTATTAAGAAGGGATATTGGTCTGTAGATTTTTTTGTTGTTGTAATCCTTTCTTGGCTTTGGTATCAAGGTGTTACTGGCTTCATAGAATGAGTTGGGGATGATTCTCTCCTTCTTGGTATTATGGAATAATTTCTGCAGTATGGGTACCAGTTCTTCTTTGTAATTCTGGTAGAATTTGGCTGGGAATTCACCTGGTCTGTGGCTTTTTGTTGTTATTGTTGTTGTAAGACTTTTATTACTGCTTCAATCTTGCTGCTCATTTTTGGTCTGTTCAGGAGTTCTATTTCATTCATTTAGCTTCTTTACAGCCAAATACATCCCACTTTATTTTTTTTAATGAGACAGAGTCTTGCTCTGTCACCCTGGCTAGAGTACAGTGGCATCATCATAGGTCACTGCAAACTCAAACTCCTGGGCTTGACTCAAACTCCTGGGCTTGAGCCATCCTCCTGCCTCAGCCTCCCAAGTCGCTAGAACTATAAGCACATGCCACCATGCCCAGCTAATTTTTCAATTTTTTATAGAGATGGGGCCTTGCTCTTGTTCAGGCTGGTCTCAAACTTCTGGAGTCAAGCAGTCCTCTCACCTTGCCCTCCCAGAGTGTTAGGATTACAAGCATTAGCCACTGTGCCTGGTGCCATTGAATTTCTATTCAAATAAAGAATCATCTCATTGCTGATTTCTTTCAGGCCAAGTGTTTATACAAATTGAGCCAGCTGTTGCCTGCAAACTTAACCAAGATCACGATGGTCTTCCAAGAAGATAGTGTTCATTGCTCACTAGAGTCCTTTGTTTTTGAGTTCCATTTTCCATTCTCTTTTTTCTATACATGTTGACATTAAAAAGAGTTTTATAAAAGACCAGGAGTAAAGCAGGCAGAAGAATGAAACTATACTACACACAATTTTCCTTGACCTTAGCAGTTCAGCAGGCAGGAAAAAGTAATTACATGTGGTGAGACCTCGGGCCCATTAGTGTTTTGGAAATGCATTATGTTGCCTCTTGGGACATCTCTTCCTCCTCAGTCTGTAGGTTCCTTGGCTCTGCTAGGATGTTATTTTAAATTGTACAGTAGTAAATCACTTTGGCATTCATTTGAGGCCACCTTGATTCAGTTTCTCAGATTCTAATAAGTGCCTTCTGAAATGTGGTCCTTTGCTCAGTGACTCATGGATAATGCTATATAGTTTTAAAAGAAGAACCTGTAGACCTTTATTCTAAGTGAAGTATTGCAAGAATGGAAAAACAAACACCACATGTACTCACTATTAAATTGGAGCTCAACACTCATGTGTATAGATGATAGTAAAACTCAGAGGAAACCAAAACAAGTGGGAGTGGGGAGGAGGTGATGGGCAAATTCACACCTAACAGGTACAACACATGCAATCTTGGTGATGGGCATACCTATAACTTTGACTCAAACTGCACAAAAGCAATTCATGTAACCAAAATGTTTGTACTCCGGTAATATTCTGAAAAAGGTAAATATATAAAAAATAAAAGGATAACATGTTTGAGGCGTCCAATGTTGCTTCTGATTACACAAAGAGATCTCCCACCCTGCAGTTCTCTGTAGAAACTCCAGTTGAGTGAAAAACTGTTAGTCTTGATTCTTTATGTCACATAATGTTTTATGTGGTTGACAAAACAAAGATAAGCAATCAGCAAGTAAGTACTAAATTTCAGTTTGTGATTTTCCTTTTTTTCTGTTTTTCCATTTATACATAGCAAAACTGTACCTTAATGCCCCTTTAAAATGAAGTCTTTTTAGGAAAGACTAAACTAAGTAAGTTCTAAGCAAACTTTTAAATACCTAGAGCTGATACTTGGAACTGAAACTTCCTTTGAATGGCATCTTAGTCCATTTTGTCTTGCTGCACAGAATACCTGAGACTGAGTCATTTATAAAGTAAGGAGGTTTATTTAGCTCATAGTTCTGCAGGCTGGGAAGTACATGAAGCATAGAGCTGGCATCTGCTTGGATTCTGGCAAGGGCTTTTGTGCTGCAACATAACATGGCAGATGTCAAAGGGGAAGTGGAAATCTGCAAAGAGACAAAACCCAAGGGGTGTCCTGGCTTTGTAACAACCCACTCTCTCAGGAACTAATCCATCCCCGCAAAAACTAATCCAGTCTTGCTGGTGTAAGAACTTACTCAGTCTGGTGAGACCAAGCCACCCAGGAGAGCAGAGCACTCCTGACCTTAACACCTCCTATCAGGCCCCACCTCCCAACACCACCACACTGGGGATCAAAGCTCAGCATGAACTCTTGTGGGGACAAACAGACCATATCCACACCATAGCACATGGGTTTAAATGCTCCAAAAATGTCATTAGGAAGTATATGGCATATGATAACAAGCCTGCTGATGAATTGCTCCTCATTACTTAGCTTCAATTCGGTAGCCCATCATCATGACCACTTGCTCATGTGCACCCGAATTCTCTCACTCCTTCATTTTTTTGACTTATTTGACTGGAAAAGCCTTGACCTTGATTAAACCCCACCTTCTTTGTGCCTGCACCTGAGTGGTTGAATGTTCTGAAAAAAAAAAAAAAAAACATACTGACTGGTTCACTTTAAATCATGACCGCAGTCTCAGATGGGTACCAAAGAGAGCTCAGTGAGCCTAGGAGTTTTGCTTTCTTCCTCTCTGTAACAATTAAGTCATTTTCTTTCTCCCTCCCTCATTCCCAACCCCCTCTTTCTTTCTTTCGTTGCTTCTTTCTTTCTTTCATTGATTCTTTTTTTTACATTTTAATCATTCAATTAATATCTAGTGCCTGGCACAATTCTAGGCTCTTGGGATACATCAGCAAACAAAACAATGAGCCCCCATTCTTGTGAAGCTCACATTCTAGTGGGGAAGACACTGAACAGTAAACATAATAAATAAGTAATATGTTAGAAGATGATAAACAGTATGGCAAAGGAAAAAGTAGAACAAAGTATGGGTGTTACGGTGCTGGGGGCAAGGGGATAGTCATTCTAAGTAGGGTGTTTGTTAGGGGCCTCACTGAAGGTGACATGTGACAGCAACCTTGACTAGGTGGGGAGCTGGCCCACTGTTACTTCACGTTGTCATCTCTCCCACTCCTCAACTCTCTCACCTCCTTTTTCTGCACCTTCCCCGCCCCCACGCACAAACAAAGGCTCTGCTGCTAACCTTGCCTATACTTGGAGAGAAAATAGAAGTAATCAGACAGAATCTTCCGTGACTCTCCCACACTCTGCTTTTCCTCCTGTTACTACTCAGGAAGTGTCTGCACTATCCTGGGAGCTCTTCTATTGTTCGCTGAATCTCCTCTCATTTCACCTTCTCAAGGACTTTGCTCCTGTAATTGTCTTCTCTCTTTCCTGCATCATCAGTTTTTCCTCTCTACTCAGTCATCACAAACGTGCTCCTGGAACTCATATCTTAAGGAGAAAAATCCCTTGACCCCCATACTCTCGTCTGACGACCACCCCATTCCTCTTACACATTTCACAGAAAAACGTCCCAAAAGATTTGTCTAGTGTCCTGTCTCCATCTCCTCACATAGCATTCTCTCTTCCACTGCTCAGTCTGGGCTTTCTCCTTCACCACTCCACAGAAACTGCTGTTATGAAGGTCGCCTAGGAACAAGTCCTACAGTCACGCCATCTCTGTTATCTTACTGGCCTCAACAGCCCTGGTAAGGAAAGTGGGGATCATTCTCTCCATAAAAGCATTCTTCTCTTGGCTCTGGAGACCTCTCATGCATTCCTGGATTTCTTCCTTCTTCACTGGCCCTTCTTAGTCCCCTTTGCTCACCCCCTTCTTCTGTTTGATCCTCAAGTATTAGGTTGTCTTAATACTTGATCCTGGGTCCCCTATATTTATATATTATAATATAAATGCATTATATACATATATATATAAAATCCCTGTAATGCATGCAAGAAGAGATACATCAACATTATGCCAATGAGGAAGTGATATGAGTTGAGGTATAATCTATCAGTTATATTTCTCTGTTATCAAAAATCACATAAGCCCCATTTCTTGACAGTTTTTTCATGACCTTTAGGTAAAAAACACTTGGTAGACTATACCACTGCATGCACTGTGGCATTCTCTAATTTTGATCAACATTTCACCAAGAGATAAATATAATAGACCTAGGAGGGATGTCATAACCTGTTCCTAGTGCATGAGAGAATATTTCCAAAGTTAAATTGCTTCCTCACTAGCGGAAGACACCCAATTCTTCTGTCTTTTCTGGGTCATGCTTATTTCATGGCTGTTAATCCCTGCAGCTTACTAAGGGCACAGTGATTCATGGGTTACTGACTGGGTCATAACTGTGAATAGTTATCAATGGGTTAATCATTCATGATAATAAAAAAATATAACTATGGTGATAAAGTTGTCCCCAAGTTCAGCTTATGTCATGTACCATCTTGAAGGAACAGAGAAAACATTTATGATGGTCTGTAACAAGTGAAAGGACTTTTGGAGTTTTAGAGATCAGAACTGGCATTGCTTACTTCTAAGGAGAGACGTAGTACTGCATGGTGGGAGTATCCACAAAGGGAGCATTTTCTCTCCCAGTGGACATTGGACCAACCTCTGTTCATACCCACCAGTGTTTGCAGTTTCCTGAGATCTAGGAGCATGTCTTGGCTTCTTTGTATCCCTATAATCAAACATAGTCCCTATGTACTGGGAAACATAGTAGTTAGGATTATCTTTAGATGTTTGCTGAATGACTTTATGAATGGTTTTGTTGTAAGGCAGATATAACATTTGTTTTCCATAATATTAATAGATCTACTATTTTCCTAAGAAGATGATGGAATAAGTTATTCTATATCAGTGTGAATTAATTAACACTATATCAGATATAATCCCTCTTCCTAGTGGTCTTGTGGATAGATGTGGGCATATGATTACTTCTGTCCAGTGAGCTGCACACAGAAGTGGTATATGTCTTTGTGAGACCCTCTGAGCTCTGCTCTCTGACCCTCTGGCAGAATGACCCATTAGCATGCACCACTAAGTCACTAAAGCGAACTGACCTGCAACAGACATGTAGCATGAAAAAGAAATATACCTCTATCATAGCACTAGCCAATAGAAATAATGTAATTTAAAATTTTCTAGTAGCCACATGTAAAAGGTAAAAAGAAACAGATGAAATTGATTTTAATAATGTATTTTATTTAATCCAATAAATCTAAAATATTATCATTGCAACATGTAATTAATATAGAAATTATTGAGATATTTTTACATTCTTTTCTTTTTTGGCATGTGTGCTAAGTCTTCAAAATCTGGTCTGTACTTTCCACAGACAGCACATCTCAATTTGAACTAGTTATATTATAAGTGCTCAGTAGCTGCATGTGGTTAGTGGCTACAATATTGACAGTATAGCTGTACTGTTTTAAGTCACTGATATTGGGGGTTTATTTGTTGTTGTAGCATAACTTAGTCCATCCTGACTGCTACACCAAACATTGATTTTCCTCCAACACTTGGATGAAGCTAAGTTTCCTAGGCTTGATGTAGGGATCACAGGGTTGATACAGAGTAAGCGAGAGTATGTCACATCAATATTCACTTATTGGCAACACAGAAGACCTGTGATGAAATGTGGGAATATTTGTGCTCAGCACTGGACATTGCCTGATTGTGGCTTAGAGGAGGGTTTATGTGACTGTCTTATAAATTTAGCCACATCAAAACCTCTGGGATGGCAAGATGAATTTTTTTTTTCCATCTAGTAATAGTATTTTAACAAGGTAATCAATAATGTGAGAAAGCTACTCATAATCTAGATCCCAAGATGTTCATAAATGAATTTAAGAAGGATTCATTCTCGATGACTATGCACTTGGTAATATACTGGGTGCTGGGGATACGGCTGTGGAGAAGCTATACCGTCTTATAGAGACAACAACAAAATATATAATTACAGCATTAATTAATTGAAATATGACCTGCATTGCTGCCAAAGAGATTACTTCACACTTAGAGGCTCAGCACAGCCTGTGTTCAGGCTCCCATAGGTTTTGTGGGTCAGGAGTCCAGATATAGCTCAACTGGGTCCTGTCATCAGCGGCCCTACGAGGCTGCCTCCAGGCTGTCCACCAGGCTGCGTTCCTTCCTTAGAGCTCAAGGTCTTCTCACATGGTTACTGGCAGACTTTAGTTCCTTGTGTTATAGGACTTAGGTCTTCATTTTCTTGTTGGATATCAGCCAGGGACTATTCTCAGTTCCTAGAAGTCCTTCAAAATTCTTTGCCCTCATAGGCCTTCTCACAACATGGCAGCTTATGTCTTCAAAGCCAGTAGGAGAATCTCTGACCTCTAGACTGTCTTTTAAGGACTTACTTGATGAGTTCCAGCCAATCCAGGATAATTTCTCTTTTGATAAACTCAAAGTCAGCTGATGAGTACCCTAATCACAGGAGTGACATCTCCTCAACTTCACAAGTTCTGCCCACACTTGAGGAGCGGTGCTTATGTACATGGGAGTGTGTATGGGGAGTGGAAGAGGGGATGTGAATCTTGGGGAACATCTTAGATGTCCACCTGCCATTCAACTTCAGACCTGAAGGAGTAGGAATTTATCAGGCAGAGAAAACAGCATGTGGGAAGACCTTGAGACCATTAGAGGCTTTGCAGATTAGAAAGAAGAAGAACGAAGTCTGGTGTGGCTGGAGCCCAGAAGGAGGAAACTATAAGGGAGCTGCTAGGTCATGCATCGGTGACTTTAGTGATTTTGCAGAGAATGCATTTTTAAAGATGTCTCTGATGTCATTGAGAACACACAAGGCAAGAAGGGAATGGAGGGAGGCCAGCATGAGGCTGCTGCAGTATTCAAGACGACAGATGATGGTGGCTTAAAGGAGGGTGGTGGCAATAGAGATGGAGAGAAGTGGACAGATTCAAAAAGAACATAAAAGGTAGACTCCATAAGACTTGGTGCTTAATTGGATATGGCATAAAGAAAAAAATGACGCCTGGACTTGAGCCAGACTTGAACCAGACTTGAGCCAGCCACTGGGTTGCTGGTTGTGCCGTTTCCTGAATCTGGGGCCACTGAGAAGAAGAACAGTTTTGCCAGAGAAGTGGGTTGATTTAAGACACATTGAGTCTGATGTGCCAGGGAGACAACAAGGACAGGTATCACCTTGGCTATTGGCTGAGCGATCTGGAATGCAGAAGAGATGATGAGTCTTGGAGATATCAGATGATAGGTAACATCTGAAGCCATTGGGAAAGGATGAGATCATCCAGGAACAACAATCAGAATGAGGCTAGAGCCTGGAGGGGGTCCTCGGGGACCCCCACTTAAAGGTCTGCTGAGGAGGAGTGGCCATTTCACACATCTATCTCCTGTTGCTGACACTAATGTCATCTTCATGAATATCATGATCATTTATGAACATACAGTATCTCAGAGGCTTCTCTCCACCAGAGCACTGTGTATGTGCATGTGTGTGCACGTGTGTATGTATGTGTGCACGTGTGTGTGTGTGTGTATGTGTGAGAGAGAGAGAGAGAGTTGTAGAGAGGGAATTGCATCAGAATCAACTGAAGAGGTTTTTTGAATTACACTCACAAATTCTGATAGGTGCCTAAGGGAATCAAGAATAACAGACACAAAAAGTCTTTTTAGAGACATATGCCCTCATTTTTTAGAGCAAACTGGAGCTCAGAAAAGTACAAGTCATTTGCCCAGTGATACACAGCTGGTTAGATGGCAGTCCCACTGAGAAAAGTTGAAATTGCCTAGCAACTACTTGAGCCTTTTAAGCCCCCAGGAATGTACATTTCTCCATCAGTTTCACATTCTAGATTCCAGGCACATCAAGAAATTCTAGCATCAGTTATGGGTTACTAAAATGTCCACCAAGCATTTGGTAACTGTGGGAGGAAGAAGGAAATTCTCATTTATTGAACCACAGCTATATAACCATGTCAGCTTCAGAATAACCCTGTAAGATGGGTATTTCTTTCCCTATTTTATAAATGAGGAAACTGAGGCTCACGAATTAAATAATGTACCCAGAAGTAGCAGAATCAGGCTTGAAATTTGCTCCTACCCCTGGCCTTATGTTAATTTTAGGATGTTTAGAGGGAACCATATGTATTCACTGTGCTTTGGATTCCAATATGCTATTAAGCATTTCTCCAAAAAATAAAATGTCAATGGAATCGAGTTCATGAGCCAATACATTTGCGTGAGCCCAGCTTTCCTCTCGTGGCACTTTCCTCTTCTGAAGGCAGACTGCATTGGTGAGAATCCTGGCTCTAGCCCTTCCTCCCTGTGTGACCTTAGCCAAGGTATCAGACTTCTTTGCGTTCCAGTTCTTCATCTGCAATAAGTTAAGATAATACTAATGCCTATTTCACAGGGCTGGTGTGAAGATAAAAATGATTTAATGTCTACAAAATCTCTGAGACACCACCTAACAGGTAGTTGCAGGGTGTAGCTGCTCCCATCTCTACAACTGCTATTTGTTCACATTCACTATGATTTTTTTTATCCAAGAGACTTATCTGAGTTCCCAATTAATATCTCCTTTTTACCCCAGAATTTTAGGGTTTTGCTTTGCTCTTGTAACAGCATAGTTATAAGCAAGTGATATCCTGTAGTTCCCTAAGGGGATACAGGACAGATGCAAGTGGCCACCCTGATTTGATCCTTCACACTCAGTAAATTGAAACATCAAACATATTTATGCCTCGGGGTCTTTGCCTTTTACTCTTCTTACTGCCTGGAACGTTCTCTCCCTGTATTACAGAACAGCCTCCTTCAGCACTTTCTTCTCTGTTCAAATGTCACCTTTTCAAAAGTCCTGTCCACACTTCTCTAAAATACCATCTCTTTCCCAGCATTGTTTTCTGTTTCTTTACCCTCTTCAAAGCACACCATCAGAAATATTATGTATCTATTCAATCATAGGCTGTCTTCCCAAAAGAACTTGAGGTCCAAGAGCAGGGACTTGGTCTATTTTGTTCTCAGCTGTATTTCCAGCATCTAGGACAGTCCCTGGAACATCGTAGGCCCTCATAAAGGTTTGTGGGATAGATGAATGGGTGAGTGAGTGAATGCTAAATTGCAATTCACATGGCGGGTTACATGGTCATCTGCAAAGACCACCATGATTTCCAGGTGCACTGCCACCTGCACAAATTTGGGGCAAACTGAATGGTTCCAGCTTCTCTTCCTACAGGTAAGGGTACTACCATCTGTCCAGTTTCATGGCAGAACAACTTGTACATTATTCTATATCTCAGTTTGTTTTTTTTTTGTTTTTTGTTTATGTCACTTTCCTCATTTGATCAATCCCAATCCTTTTCAAATCCACCTCTACTACATCTCAAGTCTGTCCATTTCTCTCTTTTCTCTGGTTCTAGCCACCATCTTGTCTCACCTGGCCTACTGGATAATTTTCTTATTGAGCTTCCCACCCCTGTGCTCCCTCCAGACCATTCTCCATAAAACATTTAGCACACACTTTCTGAAACGAGTGATTCCTGCCTGTAATCCACTAGTGACTTCTTAGTGACCTTAGAAAATAAATTCAAGCTCCTCACCACATTGTACTTGGCCCAGCGTGGTCTGTTCCGAGCCCTCCCCTCTAGCCCCATCTCAGGTAACTCTCCCCACCTCACACTTTACAATGTCTAATCACCCCCACCTTTCAGCTCCTGGTACAGTCTCTGGGCCTTCATACTTGCTGTTCCCTCTGCTGGAAATGCTTTTCACTTGGCTCCTCCCATGGCATCTGGTATATAGAAGCCATTCAATGTATTCTTGTTGAATGAGAGAAAGAAAGAAGGAATGTTCTTTGTGAATCTTATCTATTTCTACATCAGGTAATTCTCATGCTACTTGTTATAATAATTTCTCCAGCCATTCTTCTAGGGATATTTTTTTCTAAACTTTTCTAAATGGTCATTTTTCTTTTCCCCTGAGGTTCTAACCTAAGGGATTCTTATTGCAGCATATTAATGAAGCAACTCTGGTTTATATAAATTATTTTCATTTGTCTTCACCTTGGCACTTGCACACTTGGATTTATGTGGAAAGGAATACTTAATGATGAGGAAAGACCTATCTGGAAACAGCAGTGTAATCACTCAGCAGTAGAGAAGAGTGATATATGGGCCACATAATTAGCAATCATCTGTTTCACATTTATTTTTTAGGGCTGAAGTTGAGAAGGCATTCAGTAACAAGCAGTAGGTAATGCCTTCTCAGTTCTTCTTTGAAAAACTGAACATTAATTATAAGCCCCATACACTAATTTTTTTCTCTTAAGTACATAAAGTCTCCTAAGTCTGTACATACACGCATGTATCCAGGACTCCTGAATACATATTCATTGTCATTTGAGGGAATTCAGTTAACAGTTTTTCTCAAGATAATCAAAATAACTTTTAATAGTCTCATATCAAAGTTCAGTTCATTAGTAGCTTGATTTTACTTTACGCTATGAAGTACCTCTTTGTTTTTGTTGCTTTGTTTCCTAAAATATGAAATTCTTTTAAGATTACTTTGTATAAACTGATAAAGCCATAATTCTGAGAATACACATCTTAAATGCATGCACACGCCATGGATTTGTTTAAACCTCAGAAGTTATCAGCTACATTAGGTCATTAAATATGAAATGTCCTATTTTGAAACAACCATGTAGTTTATAGTATCTCAAACAAGAAGCAGTATAATTAATCAAGGTATGCACCTAAACTATTGACACAGTGTTGCCATCTTAATGGTAGCTGGCTTATGCCAGAAGCCAAAAAGCCTGGAGAGCGAGTAGCAATGAAATCGTGAAAGGAGTTTTCCACAACTTGTTGAGAATTGAATATTTTTCCTTGCTAGAAGTGGTCCAAAGCCTGGAAAAAGTGGTAGTCAGCTGGTTCAAGGTCTGGTGAATGGTAGATGACATGAGAGTTTCCAAGCCCAGCTTTTGTAGTTTGAGCAGCGTTGTTTGTGCGACATGTGGTTGAGTGTCGTCTTGCAAGAGGATTGGCCTATCTCTATTGGCCAATCTTGGCAGCTTAATCCCAAGCATCCTCATCATTTCATCCAACTGGTTGCAGTAGACATCCACTGTAATTGATGGACCAGGTTTCATCAAGCTATAGTTGATAATACCAGTGCTGGACCACCAAACAGACACCATTAGCTTTTTTTGATGAATATTCAGTTTTGGACTGTGTTTCGGTACTTCGTCTTTATCCAACCATTATGCTAAATGCTTGCAATTGTCAAAAATGATCCATTTTTCATCACATGTAACAATATGGTGTAGAAATGGTTCACCTTTATGTCATGATAGCAAAAAGAGCAAGCTTTGAGACAATTTCTCTTCTGACGCTTGTTTAATTCATGTGGTACCCTTCTGTACAGCTTCTTTACCTTGCTGATTTGTTTCAAATGGTCCAATATTGTTGGAACAGTAATGTCAAACCTTGCTGCTAATTCACGCATATGTTGACATGGATTCGCTTCCACTACAGCTTTCACCTTGTCATTATACATCTTAGTCTCAGGTTGCCCAGATGGTTCATTTCCAAGATTAAAATCACCAGAATGGAATTTCTCAAACATCTATGTACTGTGCATTCATTAATCACAGCCTTCCCAAACACTTCATTGATATTTGTAGCTATCCGTGATGCATTGGTTCCACGATGGAACTCATATTCAAAAATAACATGAATTTTTTACTTATCCATGGTTTCACAAAAATTGCTATAAAAAAATTTGAAAGATAATCACAAGCCAAAACATGCATTTGAAAGAATGAAGATGTACCTTCACAATAAAAAAAACAGTGATATCAACTGTCAAACTTAGTACTTAAGGAAATCAGACATTCCATACTTAATAACATAATTAATTCACAAGAGAGTCAAGAGATACAGGGATGGAATCGGCTCTGTCTGGAATAAACATTCATTTTGGCTGGGTGGCGGGGGAGTCGCTTGATCTGTTTCTGTTTCTTCCTCTAAGAAATTGAAGGAAAATCTCTCCCACAAGTTTTGTGTGGGAACAAGATGAGGCAACATGAGAAAGTGCTTTGACATTGCAAAGCACAAAAAATAAATAAATAATAAATAAAGTAAGTGATGGTGTTATTGTTAAAATAATAAGAAAAATAATTTTATCAGATTGGATAAATCAAAACAGCTACGCTTTTGTGCAGAAAATGGTTGAGACTCCACATCAGCAATTTAGTTGACTCAGTATTTGTTCAGATAATAAACTTGGCTTTTCCACACACAGAAATGTGGTATTCAAAATGTTCCCTAAGTGAAATATTTTGATATATTCTCTTTAATGTTTTCATACATGCATGAGAGATCTCCAAAATGATCATTCTTCCACTGGATTGTTTATTTTCTGTAAAATTAGCAATCACAGTAAATCCATGGAGAGACTATACCCTAGGAATTATATTCTACTCTAAATCAAGGTTTGTTTGATTCAGCGAATCAATCACATTCCCAAAAGTTGTCTTCCTGTGTTGCACAGTTTTACTCTTTCTCTCATAAAAGATGAAAGAAGAAACAATGGTGAGTATAGAACACTGTAGGAAAGCTAAATGAATTTAAAGAATTCTCATTATCACAATTAAAATTGCCAAGTGAGGAAGCCAGAAAACCTTCCCAGACTCTAAATTGTATCTTAAATAAACAAAAAGAAACCCAATTTTAGGAAATATAGTCTCTCTTCTGCTTTATAACTTGGAAAAGTATACTATGTATTGAAGAGCAAGCAGCAATCTTTTCCAAAGCCCCAAAAATTGAAAAGCTGTGAGACCGTCTCAGATTCCCAAGGCATCAGTGCATTGAAGGCATGAATGGGGTAAGACTGACAGTGTGTGTGTGTGTGTGTGTGTGTGTGTGTGTGTGTGTGAGAGAGAGAGTGATGTTTCTGTATGTTCTGTACAGGTGCTGCAGCCTGTGAGATCGTTCACATGCCCTGACTTACCTTTAAGCACCTGTGTAGGGAGGACTGACTGTAATAGGTTACTGCACAGAAAATCAGTTTTTACAAAGAAACAAAGCATTTCCCAGCTCATCTTCAGTTGTTACAGGCATGTGCATCCCCTGGGTTGGTGCCTCATTTGCAATAACCTGGTATATTAGCTTCAAAAGTCCCTTCATTGCCAGTCACTTCCTGCTTCACAGGACTCACAATGTTCGCCTGGACCAGGTAGAATTGTTCACATTTTACTAATCATATTCATGGATTAGACAAATATTGGGTGCATGCTGTAGCAAGCACTGTGCAAGGGCCAGAAGATTCAACTATGAAAAACAGAAACATTTCTTGTCCTCAGGGAAGTTAAACTCAGGGCATTACTTGTCTCAACCTGGAAGATCAAACCTCATTTCTGCCTGAACTGCCAGAAAGCTTGATTTTTCAGACCAATATCACAGGGTGACCCCCACCATTAAGGAGATGGGCCCTGGCTTTCTTGCCCATGGGAAATTCAGCTTTGTATCAGGATCCCTGACAACATTGTAGTTGACACCAGTTTCATGTTCATACTATCTTGATGAGTTCATATAAATTAAGTAAAATGTTTATAAGCCCAGCAAAAAGACCCTGAATTAAAGTATAAGAAATGAACTAAATACCATTATACATCATCTGCAATTTAAAAATAATTCTCTGGAGTGCAAATTTACCCCAGGTACAATATAAAGTTGAGCTTCTATTTTTGTCAGCTGTGCAAAAAAATTGGATTGTTATAAATACAGTACTAGTGTTAATATTTATTAGTGTTAGCCGCAAAGTCCTAACATATCTGTCAACATTCTTAAACTGTAAAAACTTAAATGCTGTGCAGTCCAGAACAACCTTATATGAGAAAGATGAGTATAAACAAATGACCACTGTACTGATTTAAACCAGTTTGACTCTCTGTTTTCTCACTTTCCTTCTATCTCCTTCCACAGCCCACCTCTCCCCACGAAAGGCTACTTCCAAAAAGAAATCTCCCAATTGCTTCTTCATGTCCCTTTGGCCAGAGGCATAGGCCAAAACCTGTTGGGTGGTTATCAGAGTGTGACATCCTAGTTTTACTTCCCTAAGTTCTGTGTTGATAAAAAGCCCCGAAGGAGGCAAAGGTTTTGGGCCAGAGAACACAGCCCTTTAAAGAGTGTGGCTGGAAATCCACCCACCCATCCACCCAGACTTAAATCTCACATCTCTCAGGGCTCTCTGTCCCCACCACCGCCACCTTTTGCTTTTGCCTGGATGAATGAGGACATTTCTCCTCTGTGCTTTTGCTGCGACTGTTCCTTATAATTTCTTCTCCATGCAGTAGCCACAGTGATCTTTGAAAACCCAAATCAAAGTGGCTTCCCAGTGTCCTTGAACAAAATCCACTGTCTCGTGCCCTGTGAAGCACTGTGCACTCTTGTCTTTTGCTCACTGTCTCAGCCTCTTCTGATGCCACTGTCCCCTACTTAATGCACCTCAGCCACTCTGCTGGCCTGTTTCTCCCTCAAACAACCAATTTCCCAACTTAGGGCCTTTGCACCCAGAACACTCACCCCATTCCCTTCACCCCGCTGCCTCCTCCTTCTCCTTTAGGTCTCAGCTCACATGTCACCTCCAGGGCGAGGCCTCTCCTTGAGCCCTTGTCCAAAGTAGTTTGCAGCTCCTTCCCCGTAACTCTCTCCCATTACTTCGTTATCTTCAGAATACTCATCATTATCTGAATTCATCCCTCTCCTATAAACTTGTTTTTTTGCCTATCTTCTTTTCTTTAATATTTTTGCAGAATGTAAATGTCACTCATACCTCTTTTGTTCACAGCTGGGTTTCCAGCTGACACACAGTGCCTGACACACAGTGGGATATTTGTTGAATGAATATGTGCACCTTCAAGGGCCTGGCTTATTACTGAGAAATGCCCCGAATCATAAACTCCATACAGGTTCATACATTCTAAGTTCCAACTCAATTTAAACCGCAGGAGACTTGAATATACTTTTCAATTTAGTGTCTTTTTTCTGTTTCAGTCTTCTCTAATAAATAGTGACATTATCTTTGTGAAGTTGCATGCCCCATGGGAAGTCCTTGGAAGATATGCTGAACAAATGAATGTAAGAATGCCTTTCAGGTAGGTGTAAATGTATTTTCCCCCACTCTCTATGCTGCTTCACTATAAACCTAATGTTTTCCTTTCTTGGAACAAATAAATCTGAAATGCAGACTGGGAGGCTATTAGAGGAGAAAATCCTTCAAAACTTTAGGACATGCAAATAAGTCTTCATAGCCAATAATGATTGTAAGCCTTTATGCAAAAATTTCTGGCTAATTCACTTCTTAGCAGGTAGATATTTCCAGTGCCTATAATAAAGAAGTATTTTCCAAGTGGCATTTTCATTTCCAAAGTGCCATTTTTAGAAGTCCTGTGTACTGCTGCTTTGAACTGCCAGGCCCCAGGCATCAGTGGCACGGGGGGGATATATTCATGCTCCTTACTGACCAGTTCCTTCTGGGAAAACATTAAAATCTACTTCCATAAAAACAAGTTCAAGAAATTTCAAGAAAATGTGATCTTTTTTAAAAAAAATAACCTATTTTTAAATTTTAAAAAAAGTCATGAATACTGTGCAAACATGAATATTGATATTTGTTCCAAGGGGAATAGAAAATACTTGTATTTATTCCTTCATTATTTAAAAGAGTTAATTTACCTTCATCTCACACTGAATATTTTTATTTTCCCTATGGATTAAGGAAAAGTGATCTGCATTTGCTATATAGAAATAAAATGAAGTATTAAACCTTAGATTATAAATGCCAAGATATGTGGGGGGTCCATAATGGAATCTGCTAAAGGATGTGGGGGGATTTAGTACCAAGGACAGATCCAATGGGACTTAAAGAAGTAAGTGCTTTTGGTTTGCACTTTGCAGGTAAGACCAAGTCGGATGACAGGAATTAGGCAAAGTGGTACCAACTCTACAACATACCCCTTAATGAGCTGTGGAAAGTTATGGAGACAAAGAATCAGCTACATTCATAGGGACACATTTAGAAAAGGGCAATTTCCATTCATAGCCCTGTAATATATCTCCCTGGTGCATCTTATCTTCTTTGTTTACTGGCCTTTTTGTCCTAATACCAAGTCAAAGTAGAGGCTGGGATTTCTAGCATCTGTTTTCCTGGAGGAAAAATTCTCAAAATAAATAGATATAGTTCTGATGTTATGATTTATTTTTATATTTAAATGTTAAAAAGGAAATCTGAGAACTCAAGGACTTAAAAAAGAAAACAACACACACACACACATATATATATACACACATGCACACATATCTCTCTCTCTACTGAGAGAGATAAGGAGTATCAACTTAGTTTCCATTGAAAATTGTTATACTAAAATGATTGACTAAAGCCAGTTATTTATCAATGATATAACTATCTAATATGGATTAATAACATATTATACCTAAGAACCAAAAGAGAATGAAAGAAAACATTACAAAATATGCTTGAATAGAAACTGGTATTCCCTCCTCCGTGTAAATCTCAGAAAACCTTCTGCCAGAACACACTTCTCTAACAAAGAACCCAGGGAGATTGTGGAAACTTGAGCCATGTTAATGCAAAGCAAGTTCCCTTAGTACGCAAGGATTTCATATCTGAAGGGCCTGGCCACGTCACAGATAATGCTTCTGCACGCCCATTACAGAGCAGAAATGTGCTGCCTCCAAGCAGCATTAACACCCTTTTTGTGCAGCATTAGAAGAATGTTAACCAAGCAGTAAAATGAAAATGAATGTGAATAATAATCTTCTTTTTAGATATAGGAATTCCTACAGGACAACAATTCTAGAAGAAAATATTGTTAATGTGTGACACTAATTGGCCTCATTAATATTGATATGGTTTTACCTAAGCATAGCTTCACTTGTTGCAACCTGATACATTGAAAATTCATGCTATCCACAGTTTCAGACAAATAACTCTAGCCTAAAGACATACGGGCATTTACAAAGGAGGAATCCTCCTGCCATATCATTTCAACATAAAATACAAACATCATTTTGGCCTAATTTAAATACCCCAAAGAATCTTATGTGTGTTTATTATTTTCTGTAGACTGCATTCTGAATCCCAAGTTTAATCTTCTTGGATTTTTATCCCTATAATGATTAAAAAGAAATTGTAGAACAGGTTTCTTATGAGAAATTGCTGATAAAACCTGCTTTTTATGTATGTCCTTGGGTATGTTTTTGGTTAATTAATAGACCTTATTTTTAAGAGAATTTTTAGCTTTACAGAAAATAGAGAAGATAGTCAAGTGTTCCAATTCCCTCTCTTTCCCAACTCATAGTTTCCTTATTAGTAACATCTTGAATTAGTGTGGTATATTTTTTGCAATTGATGGACCAATATTGATACAATATTATTTACTAAAGTTCATAGTTTACTTTAGGGTTCACTCATTGTTTAGTTCTATGGGTTTTGACAAATGCGTGTCACATATCCACCATTGTAGTATCATACCAAATAGTCTCATTGCCCTAAAAAATATCCTGTGTTCTACCTATTCATTCCTTCTCCCCTGACCCAAACCTCTGGCAAACACTGATCTTTTCATTGTCTCAGTAGTTTTGCCTATTTAAAAGATGAATATGTTTTTAAGTTTCCACAGGTATGCAAAACATTTTGTGGTATATAAGCTTCCCATTTTCCAAAAATACAATAGTTCAGTAACAGTTCAGAATATACATAAACTGTTTGAGTTTCATCACTAGCCCATAATAAAGCATCTACCGGCTGTACTCTCCATTCAAACTACACCCAGAAATTTCATTTTTAATATTTTGTAAAGGTAGATATACAGCAATATGACAGAACCTTAAGTCTTATTTTTTAATTTTTTTCCAGAATTCTTTGGTTTTACCTGCTTAATTTACTATAACCTATAATTTATATAAGGGCTGATGGTTATGTGAGGTTCCCCAGCGTGGTTTATTTACAGCTGGGTGTTGATGCTAAATTAGTGTCCGTCCCATACTGGTTGATATATATATTTTTAATGTTACCCCTATCTATATCATGAGAAAAGTGTTCTGTAAACTTAAAATGCTATATAAATATTAGTTAATATGATAGTGTGCCCATTAAATTATGTATGTTTCCCCCTAATCCATCTCTTTTTCCCTGGGGAAAAAACTGACTTCAGCTGAATCTGTACAAATACCAGTCACTGCAAATAATCACTCTGCACACACTTTGTAGGCAAGGCACAACCATAACAAAATTATGGTAACAAAGAGAGGAAGAAATATCATGAAAACTGTCTCATAAGATTTCATGACGCAAAAACGCATGCCCTGTGTTCCCACTACACTTCTCACTGTTAATCTCTTTTTAGTTTTTTCTTCTTCACCTCTTACAGGCTTCTATCTTCAATCTCCTTTCCTTCCTTGCTAGTTCAAACTGTAACTGACGATGGGTTTTCTTCTCGACTGGCTTCATTTTTGCTGTTCTTCCAGGAGAAAAATCTATTACCTGCCCCGCCGGTACAAGTTCATGAGCAGGTTAGTATCATACTCCGTCAGGATAGTGTTTGCCTGTCTGTTGGCCTGCGTACTCCAACAATGACAAGGAGCTACAAGCTAGGGAAGATGGGCCTTTGTCACGTGGGAAAACTGGCTGCCATGCACATTCTAAAAATAGCTGTTTCAGGTTAGCCTGGGAAAAAAAAAGCAGAGATGAAAATGTCTCTCTCAGAGTCTTCCCTGTGACTTCTGCATACTTGGGAGGATGCTATCCCCTGCAGGCCTGTTGGGGCTGTTTTATGTTTAGCCCATTCTATTAGACAAATTGTCAAAAATCCCATCCATTCAGAGCACCTTTGGTTTGGATGTTATTTTTTTCACACAAATTCCTCCCTCTACTACATGAAATTTGAAAGCTCAAAATACAGATAGTCACCCTCTAAAAAAGCTATTGGCTACTTGTCTCCCATAGGTGGGGCCCTCCTGTGTTAGTAATATTTTGTTAATAAATAATTTATTAATTATTAATAACTTAGTAATAACTTGTTATTAATAAATGTAGACACATACCCTCACTCAGGAGCACTTTCTACTCTCTTTTCTACCAAAAAAAAAATCCTACTGGGTAAAGATTGCATTTACTATACTTTGTATTCTCCCAAAGCTTGTTTTTCCTTGTTGTTTTTTGAGAACCTGGGGGATAAGGGGGATGTGTCGATGATGATGTCCTCTAATTGGGTTCTGTTGTGATCAATGGCAAATCTAATTTTAAAATCTTAATTAGTCTTATATTTCCATTCACCCTGAGCTGAGTTGATGGTTAAACTGGGAAAAAATTGAATTTCTCTAAAAAAAATCCTCTAGTTAGTTCAGCTGTATGAGATTTAGAATTCAGGTTCCCTCTGTGTATATGCTATGCAGAGTGATAAGTGAAAAAAAAAAAAAGAGTAATTGATTTATTTTGGTGGGTTTACTGAAATGCACCTGCACTCAACAAAGTATGGTGTGAGAATTGTCATACAAAGAAACTAAGATGTTGTTTCTCTAAGTTTCCTAGTGTGGCCACTTATCAGTAGTCATATCATTAGGCAGTCAACATGGCATTCGGATTCAAAACACTTTACCCTGTGTTGGTAGTTCTCAAACTTCAGCCAGCACCAGCATCCCCTGGAGGGCTTGTTAAAACACAGATTTCTAGGCCCACTCCCAGTTTCTGATTCAGTAGATCTTCGATGGGGCTGGAGAATTTTCGTTTCTAACAGGTTCCCAGCTGCAGCCAGTGCTGCAGGTCCTGAGACCACCTTCCCATTAAATTAAGGATTTGACCGACTATAGATGGAAAGAACAAAAACCCAAATCAAGGAAAATCTGAAGGAAACACAACAGGTGAAGAAAAGCTTTTCCCAACTTTGATGGCACTGTGGAAAAATCATTTGTACCTGATATTGTTTCAATCTGCTGAATGAAATATATTCCAGAGTCTAAAGGGACTGTAGGGTGGAGAGAAGTCTTATTATTGTCCAAATTTTCCAATTCAGTAAGGTTACTGTGGGTGGGACAAAGCACATCCTTTGGGACCATAAAACCTATGTTGGCCCTGGATGGCTTTAGGCGAGTTACTCCGCATATCTGAGCCTGAGTTTTCCTCATTTATAAAATGAGGATACTAATTTCTACCCTGTAGGATTGATGTGAGGTTTAGTGCCTAGTGTGTAGTAGATGTTCATAAATGTTATCAGTTAGTGATTATTATGTGTAATATTTATAAGAACAACTTTATATCTTTGCATACCTCCTATTCCCTTTCTGCTTTTGAACTTATCATCTCCTCTAGTCTCCTCTTTCTTCTGTCTTTTAGTGACCAGTCCACTAACTGTTCTGATTTTACCTGCCCAGTAGTCATTTTCCCCATTTATATTCCCTATCCTGGCCTTGGCTCCGCTATTTGAAACATCACCTAACTTAAAACCTAAGGATCCTTCTGGATGTTTCATCCTCTCATCTAATCAGTCTCTCAAGCTCTGCAGGTGCAGATGAATATTTCTAGAATCCACTCTCCATTCTCACTGCCATTGCCTTAGCTGAGCTCCCATCACCTCTGGCCTATTTTACATCAATTTATCTTTCTTCCTCTGTTTTGACCCCCTTACAAAATAAAAGAGATTCATCTTCCTAAGTAGCAAATCTGATCATGTCATATGGTGGCTACCCTAGAGTGATCAAAACAAAGCTGAAAGCCTCAGCTTAAACACAGACCTTTATGGACTGTCTTCACCCATTTCTCTCCTCCCACGACTCTCTGCTCCATCCATATTAGACTACTCGTGGTTCCCAAACACATTTTGCTCACTTGGGTTTAGGTGCCTTTGCATATGGTGGTCCTTCTGGAAGGTCCCTTCCCATCTTGTTGACCAAGGTAATGCCTACTAAGTCTTCAAAACTCAGCCCACGTGTTTGAGTCTTTTGACCAGGTTAAATGATGCTTCTTTTCTTTTTTACATTGACACCCATGGCCCCATCACTGTGTGTGTAATCTGTGATGTAGATGTCCATCTCCCCACCTGGATGGTATTTGAAGGCAATGATAGCTCATTCAATTCTATATTTCCAGTACCTAGCACATAGTAGGTGGAATGAGTGAACAAAGGAATCTCCACACACACACATGTGGATTAGAGTGGAGAGAAAGATAGTCATAAAGAAAAGCAGCATAGAAGAACCAGGTCTGCCCAAAGTGTCAGACACAGACTTGGGACTGAAACATTTGCTCAAACCCAAGGGGAAGGAATGGGTAATGAGCCCTTGAAAGAAAATGCTGAAAAGGGAACTATAGAATCTGAAGGTCGGATGGGATATTAAATGTCATCAACTCCAACCACTCATCAGATATTTAAACCTCTGCTATCTGGTCAGCTAGTCCATGTCTGAACATCCCTGGAGATTGGGAATTCTATGACCCATCTATGGGCAGCTCTGACTGTTAGAAAGTTCTTCCTTAAAATATGCCATAATCATTGTCTCTTTAGCTTTCTCTCTTTGATTGTAGTTCTGCCACCTGGATAGATATAAAAAATCTGTAGAACAAGAAGGCAAAGTATCAGCGAATGATTATGAAATTATAGGCAAAAGGTTTAGCACTTAGAGGCTATTTGGAAATTGAGAGTTGGGGATAGAGAGGTTCCCACACCTAAGGGATTGGGCAAATATTGTTGGAGGGAAAAGAATGAGTATCCAGAAGAGATACAGGTATGGTGAGGACGATGATGATTTTTCTTTTAATAATTCTGTATTATAACTCACAGTGGGGCTTTGAAGTGTCAGTGTCCTGGAGGCCTCTGGAACTGGTGACAATGCTAGAGAATGCAATTTGGGAGTCAGTGTCACAGGGAAGTATATGGAAGTTCCCAGGAAATAGTGAAGAGAAGAGGGCTTGTTGCAGATTTTCTGAGAAATCGCTACTAACTCTCTTCTCTTCACTGAAAAACCAAACTGAAGGGCATGTGTTCGACTTGCCATCCAGTGGTACCCCAGTAATGAAACCCTGACTTCCAATATTCTAAAATTCTCCTGCCATACTAAATATGGATATTTAATTCAGATTTTTGTTTCATCCATATACATGACATTGAATTTCATCAATCCGTAAAAGCATCCCTGAAACAAATCTATAGCCTAAGAATAAGAGAAATGAATTAAAAATTATAACATTTCCAAGCAAGCCGAGATATAAAGCATTTTTTTGCACAAATATCTTTACTTTTAAAAGTCACCTGACTCCCATAAAGCACACTCATGTAGTTCAGACATGTATTTCTGGAATTAATGCTCTTTTTATCCCTATACTTTGTCTATTAAATGCCACTTTGACTCTTATCTTTGGTCAGGCTTATAGGAATTATAAATTACTTAGCCAATAAAAAAAGGAAATTTATCATCTGCCTTATTTTTCTTTCATAAGATATTGCAAATATAGTCTGTAAAAGATGTGATTACAAAGTAACAAATCTGATTCTTGTGGGTGGCTCACAGCTGAAGTCTCATTTCTACTTATTCCTTACCCCCCAGCCCCCACCCCGCCATACATATTCTGCCTGACTTTATCCTTTGAAATGCTTGACAGCGTGAATCCTGGACTCAATTGCTTTATGTATTCAGTGTAGCCACAGTGTTATCAGATGAGCATATAGGCAAAATGACAAAATGCCTTGTATATTTCCATCCCTGTTTAAAAAAATTAATATATGTAAATGTTTCAAAGCCTTGGGACTCTTTGTAAAGTATGTAGGCTGTGCCCCAAATAATAGCCTTGTGACCTAAAAGAATCACATTAGCTTCCTAAGATCACTAATTCCTTTCCAAGTAGAAGCTGAAAATACAGGGCATTTGGCTCTAAGAAAAGGAAAAAGAAATCCAAGCCTCCTGTTGTCTGTTATCAGTCCAGGAGGGCTTTATTTACTGCAAGGTAGGGCTGTGTGCTGCCTCCATTTAGAAGAAGAAAAAAAGCTCATCTGTATTTTTCCTCTAGGCATATTGTCCCTGAAAATGTAATCTGTTAGAAACATGATGCTATTATTATAATATTCTGATCTAGGGAAAAGCAGGTGTCTTTGAAGTAGGCCTGTTTCGTTTAATTCAGTCTGATTAAGTCGTCCTTAGTGCAGATTCCCTCCTGGGTTGTTAGTGGCTCAAAGGAAAGGACCTGTCTTCCACTTCCTGAGGGTACACCCAGAGCATCCACACTGGGACTCTGCACATAGTAGGTGGTAAAGGCCTCCTAACAGGTTAGCATGTTGGGAGCGAGGTCCTTTGCATGTGGCCTTTTCTTTAATCATCACCTCTCCCAAAGTGGGTAGGATTATCTCCCCTTTACAGCTGAAGGAACCAAGGGCCAAAAAGATTAAATGGAACTTTCCCAAGACCCCCCTTGGGAAGCCATGGTAGAAGTGACAAGCCTGGGCCATCTGTTTGTGTGACATTTCCAGCTCCTCCCAGGTACCTGGAACCCCACTTGCCAGGAACCAGTATTTTGGGGGGAATCTGAATTTACCATCAAAACAACTTTCTATTCAAGTAACTCATCTTGCAGTCCAGATACTAACTTGACAAGTCAAGGCCAGAAATGCCCAAATGGGTGATCCATCTTCCCTGTATTGATTTGCTTATGTAGTCTGTAAGAGGCCTTTTGCTCAGTAAATGGCAGAAATGGAACAAAGTGACAACGTATCCAACTAAAATCAATGCTAAATCATTAAGCCAATGTTTTCTCTTTTCTTTTCCCTGTTAGTGGAGACTTTATTAAGTAAGCTCCACTCCCATACTAGAGAGAAAAATGGGATGCCCTCTGGTTAACTGGTTTCCTGATTTTAATGTAGCCAAGTAAATTTCAAGATTGCCTATTCAGGGATGTTTATTAGACACAACATGGGAGCAGAGATCTCAGTATACAAGGGAATATCATAGCTTTTGAATTTCCATTGGGAAGAGAACTCTACGTAAAAGTTCATTGTCATTATTTTCTTCATCCTAGAAACTACCACTTTATTGAACCCTTTGTATAATTCAGCCAAGGCATTGTGCAAGTTCTTGATACTCATTATCTTATTATTCCTCATCACTGCCATAGTACAATATGCTATTTGTACTATTAGCTCAGAGAGGTTTAGCTATTTGCCCAGCAAGATCTCTGTGACTGGGATGTGAACCTGCTTCCAGCTGACTCCAGAGTCCATCACTGTATATACTAACGGTTATCCACTAGGTGTTGCAAAAAGGAAAGCTCTTCATTAACTCATGTTTGTTTAGAATGACATAACCAAGATATTATTGCCCAAATCACCAACAACATGTAGTTTCTAAAGAGCTTCTGATTGATCATCATTTTAGAGATGAGCTTAGTAAGGCTCGGTGAGGGTAAAAGACTTGTTCTAGACCACAGTAGTGTGTGGTGGCAGGATCAAGAATTCAGCTTGAGCCTCATGCTTTCCAGCCTAGTGGCTCTTTGCACTACGTGTTTCTCCCCTGCATGGTTGAAGCAGATCCTTAGTGAAGTCTGAGTGTGGCACAGTTTGGAGACTGCAGTGTATTTGTGGAAGAGCAGCCTAGGGGAGCTCTCACTCCTTATCCCACCACAGAGAAACAGACTCTTGTTCCCGGAGCCACCTAACTGGGAGGTGGGAACAGCATGTGGACGGCAGCCTTAGCACAACAGGAGCCTGGCTAACTGTGGCCATGTCTCAAGGGGAGGATCAGGCCAAGACGGTTTTAAGAGATGTATGAGTTTCCTATTGCTGCCATAATACATTGCCACAAACTCAGCTGCATAAAACAACACAAACATATTATCTCACATTCTGTAAGTCAGAAGCCCAGCGGAGGGGGGACTCAGCTGGCTTCTCTGCTTGAGGTCTCCCAAGGCTGACATTAAGGTATTGGTGGGCCTGGGCTGTTATCTGGAGACTGGGGACAATGCACTTCCAGGCTCGTTCAGGTTGCTAGCACAATTCAGCATATGCAATTGCAGGACTGAGGTGTCCATTTCTTTACTAGCTGTTGGCTGAACATCCGTCTCAGCTTCTGTAGGCTGCCTGCATTCCCTGGATCCTGGCACTTTGCATCTTCAAAGCCAGCAATGGTGGACCAAGCCCTTCTCATACCGTAAATCTCTCTGTTTCTCCTTCTGCTGCATCTCTCCTGTCTCTAACCGGAGAACATTCTTTGCTTTTAAAGGTTTCATGTGGTTAACTTGGGCCCATCTTAGTAGTCCAGGGTGCTCTCCCCCTATCTTAAGGTCTGAACCTTACTTAGATCTTCAAAGTTCCATTTGCCTTGTAACATAACACAGTCACAGGTTCTGGGGGTTAGGGTAGGGACAACTTTTGGGGGCAATTCTGCCAGCTGGAAGAAGACCCCAACTGCTGACTGCATTTCAGTGTTTGTTCCTGTCGTTGTGAAGAGCACACAGCATGGACAGGCACGTGTGATGGAACCTGGACCACCAGCTTTGGCCACCTGCTTCTGCTCAGAATTCCCAAAGGAGGCCAGTCTGCACCCTCCACCCCCATGTCCAGCCAGTGTCTCAGGACTTTTGTTTTTTAATGTCTTTCTTCCACCCTAGTGTTTAAAAAGCCCAGCTCCTCTGCTTTCCATCACTTTTATATTAGTCCCGTGGGGTCCTTGAGAAATTACTAATAACGCTTGCTATCTGCCTGGCAGCTTGTCCAAAACATTTCCTACTCACCATGTTTTATGAGCCTCCTAACCATCCTGTGAGGTCAGTAAGATAATGATGATGGTGATGATTATCATTACTATTTACCCCCATTTTATAACCCTGGAAAATAAGGCTCAGAAATGTGAGTGGCTTGTGCAAGTTCTTACAGTTGATAGGCAACACAGCCAGGTTTTAGGCACCTTGATTACAAATCCCAGCTGCCTTCCATCATGCCAAACAGGCTCCTCTCACTTCCTCTTACGCCTCCTCATTTTTCAATTAATTAATCATTTTCATTACCCTGTTCTACTCTCTCTTCACCATCTCCACATTTCATTTAGATTGTGGTGCCACAAGCTGGCTGCTGAAAGCTGCCATTCACTCCCATAGAGTATTCAGGCCTGATTTTTTCACAGCTTTGTTTGTGTCCACGCTGAGCGCTGTCCCCAGCTGGATTTAATTCATAGTCATTGCACGCAGAGCCTAGATTCTGTGGGAATGTGAATTTTGCAAAGTGTGATCCAATTAGTGCTTCAGACCAGAGATGTGTGGGAGGTAAAACCTCTAACGTAAAAAACCTTTGGGCCAATGTCCTCTTTCTCAAATGAGTTTTAAGACAATCAGATGAAATAAAGTCAAGAGCCACAGGGAAGGCCACTAGCCTAGAAAGTCTAATTTATAAGTCCATTTAAGGACTAAGTCATTGAACACAAAGGGTAGATGCTGGTGAAGCACAAATAACTTTGAATTGAAAAGCAAAACAGACATAAGTGTTAAAAGGCAAGCTGGTTGCTCAAATTCTTATTTTTGAAAAAAAAAAGAAATATGGTAATAATAGCCAGCACTTACTGTATACCAGACACTATTTTGAAGACTTTATGTTTATATTAATCAGTTCATCATCACAACTCTATGAATCGGGTATCATTATCATGCCCATTTTACAGATAAGAAAATTGAGGTTGAGCAAAGTTAAATAACTTGCCCATGGTCATGCTGTTAATATCTACAGAGCAAGGATTTGAATCTAGGCACTCCAGCCCCAGAGTTCAGGTTTTCAGTCATGTGTCATGCTGCTTCTCTGAAGCCCATCGACTCACTATATTTTACGTCTACCTCTGTGTGTGTGTGTGTGTGTGTGTGTGTGTGTGTGTGTGTGTGTGTTGGGGGAAATTTCTCTTTGGGAGGAAGGATCTAGAGCAGCTGCGAGATTCTTTCCAGTTTGGATGTTTAGCGTTCTGAGAAAGAACAGTGATCACCAGACAGAGCTGGTGTCCTGGTGAGGCTGGAACAATACTGAAAATAAAGTGAAGGAGCAGTTTACCAGTATTTTTTAGTTTGGAATTGATTGGTTATATAAAAAATATTGCTTTCAGCTGGGGGTTTTACTGTGATGGTTAATTTTATGTGTCAACTTGGCTAGGCTAAAGGGTTCCCAGATAGCCGGTAAAACATCACTCCTGGGTGTATCTGCGAGGGCCTTTCCAGAAGAGACTAGCATTTAAATTGGTGGGCTGAGGAGAGAACATGACTCTCACCAATGTGGGCAGGCACCATCCAATCCACTGAGGGTCTGAACAGAACGAAAAGGTGGAAGAAGGGTAGGTTTGCTTCTGTTTGAGCTGGGATATCCATCTTCTCCTGCCCTTGGGCATCAGCACTGCTGGTTCTTTGGCTCATGATTTTCACCACTGACTCCTAAGATTTTGGAGGCTAGAAGTCCCATGATCTGCCACAAGTCCCATTCTGCATCTGAAGGCCGGGGAACCAGGAGTACCAATGATCAAAAGCAGGAGAAGATGAATGTTCCAGCTCAAGCAGAGAGCAAATTCATCCTTCCTTCACCTTTTCATGAAGCCAGCCAGGAAACCATGGCTTGAAAACCGCTTTTAGGACACTGTTGTTGTTTTCCTTGACTTGGCCTCATTGTGTGCATTAGCTAGAGTGACATGTGTGTCGTGATGCCCCAGCACCATGATAACTGTGGAGCCAGCTTGAAAAGAAAGCAGTGAAAGCCAGAGATCCTGCTGCCTGCCAAGAAGCTGCTCAGGGAAAGTGTCAGAGGCAGGAAGCTAAGGTGGCATTGAGCTCTGTGTGCACACTCAACCTGCTGGAATATGCTTCCAGTGCCCCGTCCCCAAAGTGAACTACAGCTAGCTTCTCTGACCTCAGGGATTTCCAAACACAATATGAGTTTCTAGAGCCAACAGAATATAAGAAGTTCAGGTCTCAGCTGCTTTGGTTAAAGGACTGTGAGCTTCCTTTTCAAAGCCTTCCAGCCTTGTTATGACTACTTGGTCAATTACTGGCATGTGAGTGTACATCAGACTCATGACTGCTATTTCATAAATGATAACACTGAGGCCACTTGGTGAAATCAAAACAACACTGGGATTCCAGTTCTCTTCTTGCTATCTGTAAAACAAATATCATGAGTGCAGTGAGAGTGCCTGGAATGTGTGTTGTATAATTATGGCTCTGTGGAGATTTCCCTCCTGTGTTTTGGGGTGATGCTGACATGCTGTACCCTTTGGTTTTGCCTTCCATGTACCACAGGATCGATAAACAAATAAGCAGGTTTCGGAGATGGTTACCTAAGAAGCCAATGAGGCTGGACAAGGAGACACTGCCAGACCTGGAGGAGAATGACTGCTACACTGCCCCTTTCAGCCAGCAAAGGATCCATCAGTGAGTGTTTCGGGTCAAAGCCCCTGTCTTACTAAGGACGTGTGGCTGTGATAGAGCCTTACCCTGCATGCCTTTGATTCCTTGGTGCGTGGAAGGAACGGCATAGTGCCCTTCTCCCCTAAAAATTCTGTGAGTGCTCATATTCCTTTTATTTTAGTCAGGGGAAGCTAACCACTGTAACAAACAATCCCCACATCTCATGGCTTAAAATGACACAATGCTTGTTCATCTGCATGTTGTGTGAATGAGCTTCTCCGGGGTAATGGAGAGACCCAGGCTCCTTCAGTGTTGTGGCTCTGTGGACCTCCTGTGTGCAGAGCCCCCTGCAGGCTCGTCTGCATCTAGCCAGCAGATGGGGGAAGGGATCTACATCTTTTCCTCTTGAAAAGAGGGCTTGTTGTTTCCTGGTATTTATGTATCTCAGTTCACTTCTCGGTTTCCCTTTCTCCAGCAATTCACTAAGTTGCCTTAAGAAAAGCTGCATCACCAGGCAGCGCACTTGCTGACTCATCTATCAAACTATCTCAGAACAGTAATTTGTCACTTTTGACATATGAGTAGGGAAAAAAAATGTTGGCTAAGTAACTGAGCCTGTGAGGAATTGCAAAAGTGATAAAAGAATTTACTCTAAAACTTCTGGGATGACAAGAAATGATGGCCGATGGCAGGGCAGGCAGAAGAGAAAAGCGTGCCGAAGACTGTAAACAAGGATAGAAACACAGCCTCTCACAGAGGGCAGAGATCAGGCCAGCCCCCCTCACTCACAACCAGGCTTCAGGAATTCCTGGCCCTCCCTGTTGCAGCCATAATGGCAGCCTCAGTAAAAATGAGTTACCTGAGGGAAGGCAAGAGATAACAGATTTTTTTAAAAAAATATTTGGCTAATTTTGTGAAACAGTAAACCAAATGGCAATTGTCAAGATGTTTCAGGGAGTGTGCAAGGTGGGGGTGTCTTCCAGCAACAGAATATCAATTAAAGTCTGTGGATCTCTAGAGGGTAAAGGAGAGAAGAAAAAAAATCAAAGATCAGATGTTCTGCATCAAAATGTATAATACTTAGTAAGATCAATCTAATGCAAGGGAAGCAACTCAATAGGCCTCTAAAATAGCCAAACCTTGGATCCCCACAGGTTTTTATTTATCTCAGTTCATTTCTGAGATAATATGCCAACCCAGCCATATTATGTGAACATTTGAAAGGGTCATTGAAGAAAACATAAAACTCACAGCCCAGCCTCAAAAACTTAGTTCAGTCCTCCACAGAAAAATAAGAACTGGGAGGAACATAATGTTAATTCAGAGATCAGGATCGATGGGTTTTTTCTTAAGAGAAAAAGACATATAAAAGCTGACATATTCCCAGTCTTAATTTAAACCCTCACCATGTCTATGTTGTTCATTTTGGAAGTTTTTTAGGCAGCTGATTATTTCTTACATTCTTCTGAAGTGGAATCTGGTTTACATGCAGATTTTTCCTGTGTTTCTTACCTGCTTGAAAGAGTTCCTAGCACAGTACAGAACTAGGTGCCAAAAATTTTGGATAATAGATGGATGGATACATGGATAGGTCAATGATGGATGGATATATGGGTGAATGTGCAGGTGGATAAATGAATGGAGGAATAAGGCAAGTTCATGGTGTGCACTCTGGGGTTTTGTTTCACTTCGGAGGGGTATAAGTGAATTAAAGAGCAATGATGGATGGATAAATGGATAGATGGATGGAGAAATCAATGAAGTATATGGTATGTGCTCTGGGGTTTTGTTTCACTTCAAAGGGATATAGGTATATGGAAGAGGAAGGTTTCCCACCTCTTCATGCTGGTTATGTTCCATGATGTTCTTGCTTTAGAACAATACTTCTCAGCATGTTTCTCAAAGTCAGAAGCACCTGGACACCCATTAGGATTTCTGGGGACCAGAACCAAAAATCATATTTATAAGTAATTTAAAATATATAATAAATGAAGGAAGATCACACATGGGATAGGGATATTCAGCCATCTCTCTCTCATATTTGAAAAGCCTTTTTTTGATATTTTGGGTATTGATTTGCCAAATAATTGATTTGTTCAATAGTCATTAATTGAGTGTTCACTTCTTAACAGGCAATGTCTGGATTAAGAGGATATAAATATAAATAATACACAGTTTTGACCCCAGCCTAGTATATATGCAGACTATTTGAAATAATTCTAAACATTATAATGAGTGTGACTTAAAGAGAGAGTTCTCAGTTCTCCGTATTTGGAGGGAGATTGGTAAGTGATAAGGGCTGGTCGTAAAGAAGAAAATGCTTGATAGGGGTCTTGAAGGATAAGACTTGCCCAAGTAAGTAGGGGGAGAATGGTATCCCAAGGAGAGAGAGCAAGGTGTGTATAAAATAACAAAGGCATGAAACAGGATGGAGTGTTTGAGGAACCACAAGTAGCTTTCTGTGGATAGGAGTATAGGGTACAAGTGTTATTGTTTGAAAAAAGGAGAATGATCAGTGAAAGATGAGATTTCAAGACAGAAGACCAAGGAAGAAAAAGTAGAGGGATGGCTGAAATGAAGCAAACTGAAGGACCGGACCTCAGGAGACCAAGAGAATAGAGGCAGTTATATCTTCCAAGTGGGAGATGAAAAATTAAATAAATATCTTGAATGTTATCAGTGGGAATTCTTTCTCTTTGAAAATTGTAATGCCACATGGGTAACATCCCTTTGATGAGTGTGTAAAAGTATGACTTAAAGAATGCTTGCTGTCAAGTTGGAAACAATTGTTTGGTACAGTCAGAAAAAAAATTCCCTAAGGATGCTTTGAGAGCGATATTAATGGATTTAAACTAGTCGGAAGTAGCTGGTTAATAAGCTCTGAGAGTTATAACATGATATCCTAGCTTTCCAAATACAGTCTAAAATCCCATGTGACTTCTTAGTTTTGTAGAATGCTTCATACTGTGTTTGTCTTGGAATAAAGGAGAATAATAGAAATTTAAGCATGTTGGGTGGGAGGTGGGGTGGAGGGGAAGGGCATGAATAGTGTAGGAAAAAGAGAAGAGAGAATTGAAGGTTTAATAAATATGATCAAAGTGGGAAAGAGCCTTAAAAATACCTTGCTCTCAGGATAAAACCCAGACTCCTAAATTGACTCACTAACTCTTGTTTTCATGAGCTGTTTTCACCTTCTTAAGTCACCTTCCAACTCTTTTGTCTCCTGTCTATCTAAGCTCTTCCTTCTGCCTGGAATGCCTTTTCCTTAGGAGCCCTTCTTTCAGATTTCATCAGAGACATTTCTTCCAGAAAACCTTCCATAATTTCTAACCTCCACCCCCAATTCTGGCTGAATTTCACTCTTCTGTGTTTTGGTAATATTTTTCTTGTCCTTAATTAATAGCACCATCCATTTTAATTGCTTTCTCCTGGACTATAAGCTCTTTGAAAGACTATGCCTGTCTCACCCACTTTTGAACCCCATAGAAGGTGCATAATAATGATTTGTTCAATGAATAGATAGAAACAAAAATAGGAGAATGATGTGAATAAAGAATGAAGATGATTTAAGTTAGCTGACTGCACACTCATCTCAAACCCAATTCAAGATGTCTTCTCCTCAAATGTGGTCCACCTTCCCTGTTCCCTATCTCAGTAAACAGCACTGGTATTTGTCCACTTGCTGAAACTGGAGTCTGGAAGCTATTCTAGGCACCTCTCTCATCTCTACTTCCCACATGTTATACATCTCCAAGGGCCGATGGTTTTACATCCTACGTGTCTCTTTATTCCAGCAACTTCTTCCTATCTTCACTATCATTATTTCACTTCTGAAACCCAGAAATAATGTAACAGGTCTCCCTGGTTCTACTTTTGCCCACCTCTAATTCATTCTCTCAAGTGCATACAGAACGATGTTTTCAAAATGTGCTTCTGATCATGTCAATTCACCCTGTTTAAAAACCTTAGAATAAACACCAAAATTATTGCTATGACTTACAAGTCCTCGAATGGCCTCATCATGCTGCCAACTCCTCTCCAGCCTTGTCTGCCTTTCTTGCTTCCCACCCTGCACTTGTTATGATCTAGGCATGTACAACCTCTCTCAGTTCTTTGTTTTTTTTAATTTGTTTTTATTGGTATGAATTTATGGGGTATAATATAATTTTGTTACATGCATAGATTGTGTAGTGATGAACTCAGGGCTTTTAGGGCATCCATCACCAAGATAACATACATTGTACTATTAAGTAATTTCTTATCATCCACCCCCATCTAATGCCCTCTGAGTCTCTATTGTCTATCATTCCAAATTCTCTCAGTTCTTTGGATATACTCTGCCCCAGGGCATTTGCACATGCTGTTTTCTCTCCTGAAATTTTCTTCCCAGTCCTTA
>CM052440.1:15947348-15968100 GCA_028533085.1 Varecia variegata | reverse complement strand
ACAGTAGAAAAATATATATGTTACTATGTATATTTATGTTTGTATGTATATACTTAAAAAATTTTTAGCTTTAGCATATTAAATTTGATGGTCCAGAGGCTATTTTTCTCATCAAAATGGTAAAAGGCAATTTAAAGCACCTATAAGAAAAAGGGAAGATTTGTTAAATTTAGGTGCAATAAAATAAGAAAGGGTTAAAATGAAGGGGAAGGAAGGGAACTAGGATCACATGTGTTGGTGGAGTGTACATGTGCAATCAATTGTGCATGAAGTCACGGGAACCGCAGTGGTCGGAGGGAACAAGGAAGAGCAGAGGTGATAAAACTATAGAGCCACACAGATGGGTCCTCTGAGCCAAGCTCTGTGCTGCATGTTCTTCCTCATTATCATTTTTGACCCTTGCAACAACCCTGCGACATAATTTTATTATCCTCATTTTACACAGAAGGTGTAACAGGGGCTCACAGACATTAAATACTTTATCCAGGGCCACACAGTAGCAAGTAGACTTTGGGGTTAGAACCCAAGTCTGCCTAATTGCAAACCCATGCTCTTTCTACAATACAACAGCTGACAGTTACTGAGTGCTCACTAGACACAGGGCTACCCATGAGACTAGTAGTATTTTTATATCCACTTAGAAATGGAGAAATGAGACACAGAGAGGGTAAGTCACCTACCTGAGCTACCTAGTGGGCAGAAGCAGGAAGCCATTCTGAGCAACTGGGGATAAGAACTGCAGGAAGTGAAGCATCTACTGCCTCTAGGGCTGGAGGAGCAAAAAGAAGAGGCTGGGGGCAGAACCAAGGAGCTCAGAGGAGGAGAGGCTGCCTCGCTGGGGCTGGTACCTCAGGAGTGTGGGGCAATGGAGTGAGTCTACTTTAGGGACTATTTATTTTCTTTAAGCTAGAAACTGGAACCAACTGCCATTGTGAGGTTGGAGGATCATTGCTCTTGCGACATTGACAGGAGCAGGCAGGCAAAGAAGAACCAAGTCCCTTCCACCTGTTTTCCCTGCCCATCTCCCTCTCACGCCCCATACTGACAGAGCATGTCATAGAGACAGGTGGCAAAGCAGAAATGTAGTTTTCAGACTCCCTGCTCCAGCATCATAGAGAAGGACATAGAAGGGGTACTTAGATAACTTAATAGACACCACACTCTCTAATACCTGGAATTTTACAATTTAGACTTTAATTCTTTGGCTAAAGTCATCCTCAATTAAAATAATCATGGCCCCTGGAAAGAGGAAATTTTCAGTGCTGTTCTTTGTTTACACCCCATTATGAATAGTTTAAAATAAAGAAGGGGAGGGAAAAAGAGATAGGGAGGGGTATTTTGGCTGTAACAGGGATAGATAAAGGATGCCACAAAGATGGTAAAGGCGGAAAAAAGCCAAAGGGAAAAAAATGAAAACGGGGATCATGGAAGGTAAATTTCACCAACTTCCAAAATTTTCAGATGCTGGGCAGAGCTTCTAGGACTTTACTGCTCACAGCAATATAAATAAGCTGCAGGGAAGTAGATAGATCTGTCCCTTCAGTCAAGACTCACCACAACTCACCTTCAGTAAGGGAATATGAAAACAAGACCCATGCCAGAGACCAGACTGAGATGCTAGTCATGGATGAGTCACTCAGTAATAAATTTATGCAGTGACAATTGCCGAAGTAATTCAAACAAAATCTTACTATTGACTGAATTATGGTAGCACCTTCATTAGTGGAAAGCTGAAGGGTTGGCTTGTTCTAAATTGGATTTTTCTGGGCTGAGGATTAATTAAGAACCCATTTATGATTCTAAACTTGTTTTACATATTTTTTAGAAAAAATAATTTCCTCTTTATTCTGACTGACTTTTGAATAGCAAATAGAACGGATCTCTAATAAATTGGAATATTGCGATGCTTGCACGTTTTCATTCTGAATATCCATTTCAGTTCAGTCCATGTCAAGCATCAGTTCTGTGACAGGCACTGTGTAGGGCTGGACAAAGATGAGTGAATCACAGTGGGTTAATGATGGAGCTCACAATAGCTCTGGTTAGGAACACAGGCTCTGGAGTCGATTGGACCCGAGCCCCAAATCCTGGATCTGTAATTCATAAGGCATGTGATTCTGCACTGCAATTTCTTCATCTGTAAATTGGGAATAATAATACCCATATAATATGGTGAAAATTAACAACACATCATATCTGTTCCTATGGTAAATATTCAATAAATGCCATCTATTTTGTGAATAATGTTGGTGGAAACTGATATCTAAGTATATAATATATGTGAATTCTGTATGTGTTGATTTTCATGGTCTAGTCTTAGACATAGGATTTGGTCTAAAGTGTTCCCAATTCCAGGATATCATTTTTTTTCCTCTCTTCCTCTTTTTTCTTTTCTATAGCATTCTTTCTCCTTTTCTTTCCCCCATCATTTCCTCTTCCCACCCCCTCCTCTTCTTCTAGAATTATCCAGATTACTGTCCACTTTCCCAGTTCTCTTGGTTGTGCATACGTAGCCAATGGCAAAGGTACTGTTTGGTCTACTGTGTCTCACCAATAGGTTTTCAACCTCTGACCAAATTAATGCATATTCTTTTGTTAAGTAACTGACTTTTTAAAATACTATTTCAATCAACAATTTGCCAACCTTTTTCGACCATGACACATGGTTATGTTTACTTATACAACATACTTCCTCCTGTTTTTCTGTTCCTGTAGAAAACATACTAGAATACATGGGAGTAAAATGAATCTATTAAAAAGGCACCTCAACTCCATTCTAATTTATTTTTAAAAAATCATTCCCAAATGTAGGCACTCTAACCATTATTAGCATCAAATTCAGTGTAACACACCTCACCATTGATCATGTCACATTAGGATGCTGTGACATATGGGTGAATAATACCCCTAAATTTGAATTTTACTTCTTTTTTAAGACCTGTCCTAATGTACATGTACCCTTAGACCCACCAATGCCATTCCTAAGTATGTACATCGTCCAGAAACAGTTGCACATGTGCATTTTACAAAATGTTCACCATAGCAATGTTTATAATAATAAAACTTTGGAAATAGCCTAAATATTCACCAGCAAGAGAATGAGCCAGTAAACTGTAGTGTCCCCATACAATATATTTCTAAGCAGCAGGGAGTATGACTGGACTAGAGCTTCTCATATCAATATGAATGAACCTCAGTGTTGAGCAAGCAAACAAGCTGCAGTAAAGTAAGTATAGCATGATACCATTTCTGTAAAGTTATAAAACATATAATACTGTATTTTTAGTAATGCATACATATTGTAGATTATAAAAAATTCCTGACAGTGGTTACCTCTAGGAGAGAGGAATGCAATTGAGGAGGGCACACCGGGGAGCTTCGACTGTATTTACAAACTTTTATTCCTCAAGTTAGTAGGAATATAGGTGTTTGATATTATTCTCAAGTACATTTTTATGTCTCTAAAAATATTTTATTAAACAAAAAAGACTTCATAAGATCTAATTTCAAAATAGCATGTACTTATATAATACATGGGGGCCTGTTTAAACTATGAGAGTCAGTAATTCTTATAAAAAGTGACCAATAGAGAGCTAATAGTAAGTCATAAAGCTACCATTTAAGAGCATGATACATACATGAGTACACTGCATGCAACATCTCCTAATCTCAAACATCCTTTTGAAGTAGGTATTGTTGTTGTCCCCATCTGAAAGATAAGAATCCTGAGATTTAGAGCAATTACTTTTCTAAATTCAAACAGTTGGTGCTTGGCAGCACCAAGACTCAAACCCAGGTTTGTTTTATCTTATTTTTCAATTATAGCAGAATCTATTGACTTCCCACTACAGAGAATAAGGATTTGCTGCTTTTCATTCTCACAAACTCTTACCACAATTCTTCTTATCCTTTATCCTTTCAATGTAGCTATATCACAATTTTATTACATTATTATAATGTATATCAGTGTTTACGTTATTATGACTGTACAAATGCTACTCAGAACTAAGTTTTATAGTACAATGTGAATCATTTGCCTTTCCTGCAGTTTTTGATTGAACTAGAGGAACTCATTATCTTGATTTTTAAATTTCAAAGTTTTCTAAGTACTTATTAATTCCACCCTAAACTCTGCCAATTGTTTGGCAGAGTGTGTCTAAATTGTCTAAGTTCAGGAACTTCAGATTCATCAGATATACAACCAATTTCATCTTTTTCAGAAAATCACTCTGTACCCTTATGACAAGTTCCAATCTGAACTTGTTTTCCATTCCTGGTACAAATTGTCATCCTGGGATCTTTCTATTCCAATATGCTAGGATTCTCTTTGTCTTTCATCTTTGTTGCATCTTCTGTTTCCTGGATCTGATTTATTCTACTCTTTTATTGCACCCTCACTTTCCATCCTCCAGTGACTTCCTGATAGAAGTATTGCATGGCAGATAATTTTTTGAGATCTGGCATACCATTATGAGCTGAATTTTGTCCTCTGCAAAAATTCACATGTTAATGTTCTAATCACCAGTACCTCAGTATGTGATTCTGTTTGGAGATAGGGTCTTTAAAGAGGTGATTAAGTTAAAATGAAGTCATTAGTGTGGGCCCTCATCCAATATGGCTGGTATCTTTATATGAAGAGGAAATTAGGACACAGCCACACACACAGAGAAGATGATGTGAAGACACATAGAGAAGACAGCTATCTACAAGTCAAGGAGAGAGGACTCAGAAGAAAACAACCCTGCTGACACTTTGCATCCTGGACTTCCAGCCTTCAGAACTGTGAGAAAATAGATTTCTGTTGTTTAAGCCACCTAGTGTGTGGTGATTTGTTATAGCAGCCCTAGAAAACTAATACACATTTATTATACTTCACTCATTGTGATAGTTTGGCTAGGTATAGAATTCTATACCCAGAATTCTATAATTTCCCTCAGAATTTTGAAAGTCTTGTTCCTTTAATTTCTAAAATTCAATATTGCTTCTGAGAACTTCAGAAACATTGCAATTCCTAATTCTCTCCATGTAACTTTTCTCCTTATAGAAGCTTATATGATTGCCTCTTTGTCCCCAATGCTTTCAAGTATAACAGTAATGTATCTTGATGTGGCTCTGTGCTCATCTATTTTACTGGATACTCAGTGGACCCTTCCACCTGTATACTCTTGTCTTTCAGTTCAGGGAAATTTTCTTGAATAGTTTTTGAATTTGTTAGATGATTTGTTCCTTTTCTGTCTTTCTGGAATTCCTATTTTTCAGATATTAGACTTCCTGAGCTCACCCTAAAACGTCTCTATCTTCCTTTCCTCTTCAATAGTCTATATATTTTTGTTCTGGGAGATTTCCTCAAGTTATATTCTGGAAGATTTCCTCAACTTGTATTCAAATGATTCTATTGAGTTTTTAACTTCTGTTATCATTTTTATGATATTTTATATTATAATAATATCTTATGTTCATAATGTTCTGACTTTTTAAACATATTTTGAGCTTTCTTTTACAATTGTAATATCTTCTAAGCTCTCTAAGCATACTGATTTTTTTTAATGTTTCATCACTTCGAATAGCCTAATTTTCTCTAACATATTTCTTTCTTTATTTTTATTTGTCTCTTTGTATTATTCTCTTTCTTTGATGTTAATAGATTTCTCAGATACATACTAAACTTTGGCTGACTGTCCATATTTAAGAATAGAAAATGTAAAACTTTAATAGAATTTCTCAGTAATAGGTGAGTCTTGTCAACTGTGGGCCTCATTGTAGAGAAATGGCTAGGTGGTTTCATTTGAGATTCTCCAATGTCATTATCATTAGATCTTTCATCTTAGGCTGGTCGTATTCCCCAGGGAAATCCCTGTCAGTATCCTTCCTGGAAAGTCAAGGCCTGGTTGGCAATGTTCTGGAGCCAAGTTAGAAATGACCATTTGAATAAGAAAAATGTCTCACATCGCTTTGTATTCCAGTAACTTATCATTTTAATCCAAAAAAGAGGCTTGTAAATCTTTACCAAGCATTCAGAACTTCCAATATTATATATTTGATGATTTGATAATCTTATCGTCCTTTACTCATAACAAGTGTACTGAAGATAAGAAGTTAGTTATTGTACTGCATACAATTGCCTAAAGCCCAGAAAACTCTCAAAATAGGCCTTGTCACATAAAAAAAATTAATTGCTTGCTTTGTTCCTACTTAGATTGTCATTAATTTGAGGACATAATTTAAGTGACAGTTAACTGTATCACCTTTGCTTCTCCTTGTTAGAAAAGAAGTACCTATTTAAAAAATCTAATTAAGAAAGTTTCCTTAAATATTTATTTTAAGGCACTAACCTTCACTTTTCTTTTTGTATTATGAAATAATACAACTTCAGCCTTTTAATAAAACTAGTATATTGCTTATCTATTGCTACATAACAATCCGCTGCAAAACTTACTGACTTAAAACAAAAAATATGTATATTTTATTTGCTCATTATTCTTTTGTTTCAGCAATTTGTGCTAAATTCAGCTGGGCTGGTTTCACCTGCAGTTAACATGTGGCTACAATTGTCTCTTTCTCCAGCTGGACTGGGTGGTCCAAAACTGTCTCATTCACATATCTGGTGGTTGGTGCCAGCTCTTGGCTGTATTTCTTTCTACACATGGCTCATCTTCAGAGAGGCTAGTTCAGTCTTCTTTACCTTGGCAGTCTTGGAGCAGCATTCCAAGTGGGTGGGCAAGAATGGAAGCTGCAGAGCCTCAGCCTAAAAATCATAAGACTCAATTCTACCATATTCTGTTGAATAAAGCCATTCACAAGTCCTACTCAGATTCAAGAGGTAGATGATGCTACCTCTTGATGGAAGAAGCAAGAAATTCCCAGCACAATGAAGTGTGTACACATGGGGGTAGGAGAAATTGTCGCCATCTTTTTTTTTTTTTTTTTTCAATCTAGTACAGACTTCCCTCTGGGAGTAATTTATTCAAATTTTTTCCACACAGAAAATGTACTCATCGCCATCCCAGGATCCCCACAATTCTTATCCCAATGTTTCATCAGGTTCAAAGTCCAGGATCTCACATTCTGCATCAGTTAGTTAAGGATGAAAATCCTTGGATATAGCTCCTCAGACTTGACTGTTCATGAATCAGAAACTAGTGAATGAAAAAGACAAGTTATCTTCCCCCTACATTTTCAACATGTAATGACTGAACAGGGACAGAATAATTACAACAAATACTACCATTCAAAATGGAGAACAAGAAGAAGCATATAACAGTCACTCGCTCAGGTGAATTCTGAAATCCAGCTGAGGTGAATCCAGCTCAGGTGAATTCTGAAATCCAGAAATTGGCACACTCTTCAAACTCCTTTACTACAGAGCCAAGAAATGTGCCTTGATTAGTTATCTGGTCCTGTTTCCCACTTTGCCACAAGCCTTAGATTTTTAAATTTATAGCAGTCAATAATGTGGCTGTAATTCTAAAATAATCATACAAAACCATCTATAGGTAGTTAAATGCTTCTTGACAAAGTTACCACTTGAAGTTTTAAACCATGGAGATTTTCATACCTTTGAGAATACTTGTTTTGTAAATCCCATAAATTCCATAATATATGTAAAAAGTCAAATTGAAAACCCTCTTCATTGCCTTTATTTCCCCCAAAGTAGTAACCCATACAAAGCATAATTATAAAATGAAACTGATTTTGAGAATCTTCCAATTAGAAAAAAATGTAAAATTTATCTATAATATAATCTGACAATTTCTGGAACATCTAGTGGGTCTCTATGGGGAACACATGATTTACTTATTTCCTTGGGCCCTAGAATACAATACAAGGCAGACCAAGCCCTGCCCTCATAGAGCTTACATTCTGCAGGGGAAGGAGGATAAACAACAAAAATGTAGATACATATTCCCCCACCCCAACCCCATTCTTAAAATTTTCAGAGAGTAAAACATAGGAGAAAATAAAACAAGGTAATGAGATGAGAGACAGAGAAAGAGAGAGAGATTTGTGGAGCAAGAGATTGAACTATCTTAGCTAGAATGATAAGGAGGCAACATTTAAGTTGAGACCCAATGTTGGGAAGAAACAAATTTTGCAAAAATCTGGGAAAAGCATGGGCTAAAGCCCTGGACAATAACAAGCTGTGTTTGTTCAGGGGCAGAAAACAAGGGCCATGTTGCTTATTTACAGTGAGCAAAGGGAAGAGGAAATGAAGTCATTGGTGCAGGCAGAAACCATGTAGAACTATGTGGAAAGAAGTTGAGGCTTTCTTCCAAATCTATGGGAATCACTGAAGAGTTTTAAGTTGAAAAGAATAAGATTTTATTCATTTTTAAAAGGTCATTGTGGTTGCTATGTAGAGGATGAACTGGATGAGTGAAATTAGATACAACAGTTAGGAGGCTCTTGCAATAGTCCTGGAAACACCTTTGAAGTAGAAGAGTGAGAAAGGGTGAGATTCAGGATAACATTTGGGATGAGAGACCCAAAGACCTTGATGGATTGGACGTTGGACATGCGAAAGAGGGTCAAGGATGCCTCTCAAGTTGCAGCTTGTGAAATTGGCACAGGAATGCCATTTTGTTGTTGTTATTATTAGGTCTAAAAGACTAAAGGAAGAGCAGATTTTTCTTTTAAAAGGGTATATATCAAAAGTTCTGTTTTGGAAATGTTTGGTTTGAATTGTCTCTTAGACATCAAGTGGGATGTCAAATAGGCAGTTGGGGATAGGAGTTCAATCATCTACCAGAGAGGCTTGATGACCTGCCTGGGTACTCTGTAGTCTCATGTTGTGACTACCTAACCCTATCTTCGGGCAACTAAAACATGTGACCCTCATTTTCCTGACAAGTAAGTGTGTTCCACAGAAACTCGATGACTTCCTTGAGGCCACAGGGCTAAAGTAGAAGAGAAGGATTTGGACCCAGTCTTCTGGCAACCTGTACATAGTCCTGTAGGGTACTCCTTACCCCTCACCCACTCTCCTCTTTAGATATTGTAATCAAAGGAAGATGCAGTGTGAAGATCCCATCTTGCAGGCTGAGGGTAGGTTCTGCCACATGCTCAAAGTGCCATCCACAACTTAGGCAATTGTTTATCTGTGTTTATCTGTGCTACTAGCCACATGTGGCCATTTAAATTTTATTTTAATCAATTAAAATTAAATTAAATTAAAATTCACTTTCTCAGTTTTACTAATCACAGTTCAAATGCTCAATAGCTACATGTAACTAGTGGGCACCATATTAGATAGCACAAATTAGAACATTTTCATTATCTCAGAAATTTCTTTTAACAGTTCTGGAGTCTAGATAATTCAAACTAATCTAACATTTCCCTCAGTCATAAGAATTTGTGAAGAAAATGTTGTCTTATTCTGATAACTGTGGTCTAAGAAGAAAGTTTAGAAAAAGAAATCAGTTATCTATTTTAAAAGTGGCACATTTTATAATAAGTGAATTTTTGGACTAGCACTAATGAGTACCTTTGCCCAATTCTTACCTTTGAATGTTTGTGTGTTTCCCATTTTATCTAATAAGAATATAGGCTTCTCTGAGGAAGGGAAGTAGGTTCTTTTCACCTTTGCATTCCCCCATCTCAAAATACATACATCCCTTCCCGCGCTCTAAACACTTCCATACATACACACCCTCGATGCACACTGTTTTGCACAGAACAAGCATAATATTTACTTGTTAAAAGACCTAGCATATTGCAATATTTTATACATAAGGAGAACATATGCATAATTTTGATAGACCTGGTCAAATGGCCCTTGTAGAGTTTGCACCAGTTCACTATCCCCCAAGCAATATGTGGGACTAGAGCTGAGTTTCTAAGGCAGCGTGGAACCCTGCTCAGAGACTGAGCCCCAGGTGTCGCAGAATTTCTTTAGCCAGAATTTCTCAGCTTACTCTGTGTGTGAGAGAGAGAGAGAGTGAGAGAGAGAGAGAGGGAGAGATATTTCATTTAGAGAAAGTTGTTTGTGGCTAAGAAAACTGTGAGAACCATGACACAGGGAATCATCACTGTTCCCTCTCATAATCCTCCAGTTTGAAAGAGTGACAGAGAACAGGAGACTGTTCCACACCCCATGAGAAGATCCTTAGACATGCAGTGTGGAGGGAAGGGTTCAGCTGGCAGCTGGAAGAGATGGAGTGGGTACAAAGATCCCCAAGAAGCAAGAGTAGAGCCCAAGGTGTAAGGAAATGAGTTTTCGTGTCATAGCCCCCAGCGTTAGCTAGTGTTCTCCAAAAGTTCAGTTCATTTGAGCCAACTTTAAGGGTTTGTTGTGTGCTAAGCCCTTTGCTGGTGCTGGGAATTCAGAGATGAGCATAGCTGGTCTCTGCCCTCAGAAAGCTCATACAGAGAAGTTGGGCATGGAGGCAGGCAATTTTGATATGAAGTAATAGAAGCAATAGCAATGCCGACAGCTGACTGTGAGAGCTTCTTAAATGCCAGCCAGTGGGCTCAGCACTGCCTGTCATCTCTGCTAATCTACAAAAACCCTATGAGAGTGGTTACAGTGTTATCCCCATTTCACAGATGAGGAAACTGAGACCCAGAAAAGTTGAGGGATGGCCCCAATCCTACTTCGTAAGTGGCAAAGCTGGGGTGCACGCTGAGGTCTGTCTGACCTCAGAGTCTTTAGCAAAAGCAGAGATGATGTTGAGCACACCCAGAGCTAAACGCCCATCTTCCTCCTCCTGCATTCCAGTGGTGTTCTGCTTCCTTCTCTATAGCACCGCACTATATTTCACAGTACGGGCGTCAAGTCAGAGCCTGGGGGGAGACATGGCCTGAGCTGAGGTTCAGCGGATGCGTGGAAACAAAAGACCAACCTCCAGGAGTCAGGAAGTTCCTGCCATAGAGAGGGAGGCAGGCAAGCGGAGTGGAGCCAGACTGCCTGAGTTCAAATCCTGGCTCTGCTCCTTTTTAGCTGAGTGACTTTGGACACATCGCTTAACCTCTCTGATACTCCACCTATAAAATGGAGCCAATAACTACTTTACCTCGTGGGTTATTTATTGTAAGCATTGAATGAATTCACGTATTCAGAGTGTTAAAATAGGGCATGACACACGCCCTGTGTGTTTGCTCCCACTATAGAATCTCAAGGCTCCAGGTATGACCTGGATGTAAGGAAAAGGGAAACAAAAATTTGAAGCTTGTCTTTGGTGCTTATTATAGAGAAGTATTATGTGTGCTCAGAAAATGTAATGTCATGCTATAAAAAGAGATGGAAGCAGAAAACCATTTAATGGAGGAGAGACATGGGCTTTTAGCCCTGAATTTTCTCGTCAAGCATGGTTGTACTTATCAGCTTTCAGTTATCATCTAGGATTGTGAGTCAAAATGCGCTTTTTATTTGTTGCCTATTTCTTTATGACACCTTTACTTGGTATTAAAATGTAATGGCCTGTCTCAAACAAGGTGAAAAAGCAGAGGAGGGTAAAATACAAAGCATCACATTTGATGTGACTCTTGGTTTTCTCCTCTTCCTCTTTGATGCTATAAAATGTTTTCAGAAATCCCAAGAGAAAATACCAGATAAATGCTACAGCTTCCTCATTTACCCACGAGCATTTGTCTCTCATCCACCAAGTCAAATTATTTCCCTCCAAGAGCAATATTCTGTAAGAGAACCCAAGAGAAGTGAAAGTAGGAAGAAAATACTTCTCCAAGAAATCAGTTCACATGATTTACTTTTTGTCTTCATATTCTGTGGCCTTTCTCTCCTTTATCTGTTGTCCCAAAATTCACATTCCCAAGCCTGTTTCTAAACCAAGCTCCTCATCTGGACCACACTTCCTCTAGGCCAAGTTTATCTCTTCCTCTCATCATTGGAACAACTCCTGAGAATCCATCTTCTTGAAGAAAAACATTGAATGGCGATTTCCCCAATACCCAAGACCCTCACACACCTGTGCACCCACCACTCACTAGATCTTAGGGCTACGGAAGTTATGATTCAGGCTTTTGTCCTGAATGAGCTCACAGTCTCCCGTGGGACAAAAGGCATGCAAAAGGAGGTTAATTCTGCCCTTCTCTGCCACACGATTGTGTTCACTTCCTTTATGCCCTGTCTTCACTAAACTGTAAGCTTCTCAAGGACAAGGGTTTTATCTGTTTTTCTTACCACTGTATAATCATTACCTTACAGAGTGGCCTGCGTACACATTTTATGAACAAGTAGAAACAAATAAATGACAACACAGAATGATCAGCAAATTGATATGCTTGCAAAATAAGAAATAGCACAGAGAACGGAGTAGTAAATTCTTTTGGGGAAAGGAGTACAGTTGGAGGGGTGGGGAGACTTGCTGGAGGAGGTGACTTCTGATCTGGGTTTAGGGGTGATGGCTACCAATGTTTATATGCCTTTGCATGGTATCTGACTTATAGGAGGTATGTAATAAAAGTTTGCTGAGTTGATAAACTTTATAATTTATGAAGCAATTACTCTTACAATATCTCTAATAATCTACCATTTATCACATTCCCAAGAAGGGAAGAAATAGCCACTTTATACTGGATTATGTAGCCCTGGAAGCTCTATCTGTTATCCCTCAGTAGGGTAGGAACACCTACTAGAAAGCCCAGTGTGTGTCCGGCGGGTACGGGGGTGTGTGTGCGTGTACACTTGCCCTTGACAAACTTTAGAGACTCACTGGGCCACTGGCTGAGAGAGAAAGCAATCTTAAGTGTGTGCTTTAGAAGAAGGGTTCCATATAGGAAAGACTATGGGAAAGAGAGTGGACAGAGGTGATTTCCAAAGACTGACCTCTCACCTCACCCGTGAGCCAGATCAGAGCTCATTCCTGTGTCTGCCACGCAAGTCAGTTTCAGGTCTTAAAATTTCTGAAAATCTACTTAGTTATGATATGGCAGGGAGCGGAATAGAAGACAAGAGGAGACAAAAACAAAATGAATTTTTAGTTGACCTTATCTAAAGACCTTACTGAGAAAAAACAAGATACGAGACCTAGACTTGCTATTAGTTTATTTTAGGTTTTCTTAGTTTTATTTAGCTCCAGATCCTTCCTGACATACTGACGTTAATGCTCAGGATTCTAAGAACCAAAACTACTCAGATTTATGAGCCTCCTACTCTGGTGTAATCTCTGGGATTTCTAATGCTGTTCCAGACACACCTTCTCTATGACTGATTGAAGACACCTGCTTCTGAACAACACCAAATTATAACCAAGATTAGATCTCTTGCCTCCAACTAATTCTCAACTTGTGTTTTTAATGTGTGTGCAGCTTCATCATACACAACAAAGACACGTTCTTCAACAACGCCACAAGAAGTAGAATTGTGCATCATATTTTACAAAGAATAAAGTATGAAGAAGGAAAAAACAAAATTGGTAAGTAGTATGTTAGTATAGCAAACTACATTTGGTATTTGGGGATTTCAGACTTCTTCCTTTGGTTTTAAGTTTGCATTAATTCTAGCCATGCTTGTCATTTATAAAACCTCTATTCCCTTGATAATACCTTGAATATATTCAATCTTTGTTTGACAAGTACATATTTTAAAATTTAAAAAAAAAGAGAGAAGAAAAACTGATTTCCCAGCCCTTGATCCCAATTTCCTAGCAGACAGACAGAAAAGCTTTCCTTCTACACTGTTGGTGCCCCCAAGGGGGTCTGAATCACTTTTGAAAGCTTAGATTGTTTTCTCCAAAAAGTATCACCCTTACATTTGTCTTGAACATTGCGAGGATTAAAACTGGATATTAATCACGTGGACTTTTGTGTTGTTTTAGGTCTGAATCGTTTGCTCACCAATGGCTCCTATGAAGCTGCATTTCCCCTGCACGAGGTATTGTGCTGCCTTCAGTCTTTATCTTTCTCTCAACTTCTTGTTACTGAAATCAGCTTCTAGGGATAGGCATTAATTGAATTTGTTGATATGACGTTTGTTCCGAATGAGTTTAGTTTGTCCAATGGGTAATTAGGAGGCAGTCTACTTGCACTGTTATATCTCTTCCAAGAGTCACTCAGCATGAATTAAAATTAAAAAGGCATTGAAACTTTGCATCAAACACCAGACCCAGGGGGAAACAAATAAATGTATAGCTATTCCTTAAAAGAGTGGGAGGAAGCCATCTTGCAAAGTCTCTGGTAACCAAAGGGTGAATGGAAATTAATAGTATGGTACTCATTGTTCACCTAAGATGTATAAATGTTGATATTCTCCTTACTTACTACATGGTCTTTGCCATATATAGCAACTTTCATATGTATAGCTGTGACTACCCTTAACTATTTTCCCCAATAGATCTTGGATTGTTTAACCTGGGATTCTCCTACACATGGTTTTCAGGAACATAATCCTCATGAGTGTTGAGAGATTACTGCTGTTTCCATGGTATTGTGCCACTACTCTGGTCACTGCATGACACAGAGAATATAAAGATAAATGTCATAGCCTCTGCCCTCTGGGACCTCGCAAACCAGCCAGGGTGAAGCTACTGTGAGAGCCAACATCAGTACAGTCTTTTGTTAGAAACGATGATAACAACTTGTCAATAAACACAGTGGAGGACAGTTCCAACTCTCTAAGTTGGCAAGTCTTTCCAAAACATACTTTTTGTTTGGCTCGCGATGTTTCTTCTCTTGATCTTAAACACCAAGAAGATGTAAAAGGTGAGGTAGACTTTTAAAACCTTATTTATTAAGAAAACTGGAAGCTGTGATCTGAGACCCTGTTTACAGACTACCAGGAAACATTTTCGGAGTACTCCTTTTACTGACAGATGCAAACATTTTGACACAAAGGGTTGCTAGAGCCACAGATAGGTGTTTCTGAATTTCAAAGACAGATTTCCCCCCAAAACATCATGTAGCTTCCCATAGCAATTAGTTGGCCTTGCCCAGAAAAGGGTGTTGGTGAGAACCGCATTGTCCCCCCTCCCAGTCCCAGCCGTGGTACCGACAGTGTCCGAGCAACGTTAGGCGCAGAAGCATCTGTGCAGGGAAGTGGGTGGGTGGAAATGAGGAGATGCAGCCACAAAACCCCAGAGTAACCAACTCGTGGCCTTCTCTATGACTTTCCCATCTCAGTAAAGCCCTATATTCCACAAGAAGAGAAATTTCAAATTAGTAATAGCAGCAGCAATAATAGCATCATTGTTCTTTTGACTTTTTCCTCTCAGTTTAACTTAATTATATTATTTAACCTCATAACAACCTACAGAGGCAGGAAGGCAGGAAGGGCAGATATTGTTGCCCTTGTTTCATGTTAAAAATTTAAATAGGGATTTAGAGAAAGGTTAAACCTCCTCTAAATCACACACTGAGTTGGTGGTTGAGCTGAGACTAACCTGAGCTTTTTTACTCCCAGGCCTGTGTTCTTGCCATCAAGAAAGGACTTTTCACGTTCATGTGAACCATTAGTTTGCCTCCAGAAAGTACCTCTTCTGGTTGTGAGACTAGCATTGCCACAAACTGACCTCAGAAAAACACCCAACTCTCTGGTCCTTGGTCTCCTCCTTTGTTCAGTGAAGAGGTTGAATTAGATTTGAACTATTAGAATTCGGAAGTGACTTCTAGCTTTTACATTCTAGGATTTTCTTGTAGATAAGGCCATGTGACTAGGTTACAGCTACAGCTGTTTACCAACTACCCTATCTTAAAAGAAGTAGGGAAGAGAACTAGTGAGCCTTGGGCATGGCCTCTGGGCCAGACACTTTACTCACTCAAGCCACAGAAGAAACCTAACAAGGAAGATGTTATTAGTTCCATTTTGGATTGCGAAACCAAGGCTCAGAGCATTTAGGCGGCTTGTCCAGGGTCTCCTAGCTAAAAAGTAGCAGAACTGAATTTGAATTCAGTTCAAACCTGCTTGATTCTAGCAAGCATGAACTTTTTACTAGACATCATCATCAGCAAGACAATGTCCAGAATAACTCGTCAAACTGTCTTCCCTTTCATAAGGGATCTGTTTCTTCCTCATGTCACCCCTACTCCTGCCATAGGGACTAGTATCACCATTACCTTAAGGCTTTTGTGGGTATCACCTCACTAGCAGTGTTGTTTCTATCCCAGGGAAGTTACAGAAGTAAAAACTCCATTCGAACCCATGGAGCGGAAAACCACCGACATCTACTCTATGAGTGCTGGGCCTCCTGGGGTGTGTGGTATAAATACCAGCCTTTGGATCTTGTAAGGTGAGTTTTTAACCAGCTTCAAATATAAAGCTTGCACAGAATGCTTAGGGCAGACTGTCAGCTGGGACAAACCATCATTAGAGCAGAGTCTGGAGTGTACAGCTCTCACTCAGACCTGGCTCCTTCCCAAAATGGCAACTCATTGGAGGACATCAGTTGTTCTGGGTAAACCTTCCATCCCTCTGATGAGGATGGAGTTTCCTCCTAAAGGGCCTTAGAAAGGGACCTAGGAAGGGGCATGGAGGATCAGCCAGGCCTTTATCAGGTCACTTTATATTTTATCTCCTTGGGTAGTGATCTTCCTACCAGAGCCCCTGTTACCTTGTTACCAGGTATTTATTCCGGATGTTGCAAGGACAGTGATGAATTGTGACCCTTGTGTTGGTAACAAATGATCCAGATGATCAGGGTGGGTGGAAAATATTTTCTGAGATGGGATCATTTTCCTTTGTCCAGACTCAATGTATGATAAACAGTGGGAAAAAATAAAAGTAAATTCTCTTCCCAGCCTCAGTGCCATAGTACAGGATTACATTGATTAGAAGTTCCAGATAATTGCTGCAGGCAACGCATTTCCTGTCCATGATGGTGTTTTGATTTTGTGATTAGTCAGTGAGCATTAATTAACTGTCCATTGTGTTTCTAGTACTGTGCTAAATACTATCGGCAAAGACAAATGGAAGCCAAGGTCTCTGGCTTTGAGAAATTCAGTTTCCCTTAGGAACATAGGCCCTGTATACTTGAGACAACTAGAAAAAAAGACAAGACCACACATCATCAGGTTAAATGTGTGACAGAGGCCATAAGTGTTACATGAATTCAGAAAAAAATGGAAAGGATGGATGGAAGTCAAGAGCTGAGCCCTGGAAGAGCAGTGGGATTTGTGTTGGGCAAAAGGAAGGGAGTGAGAAGCACAACCAAGCCTTGAGGAGAATGAAGGTGTGGAGCATCCAGGGAAGCTCATCTCTTAAACAGTTCTTGTCTTGTAGATTTTACTTCCTCCATAGCTCTCAAACCTGGCCAAATCCCAGCATCTCCACTGCCTTCACCTGTCATCTGGACCACAACAGTTGCCTTCAAGTTGATTTCCCTTTTTCCACCCTGGCCCCTTCCAATCCATTCTGTGTTCTTAGAATAAGCTTGTGGATAATCATGTTCTTTTATGGGAGGGCTAATTCTCGTTCTGATATAGAGTAGTAGGAGTAGAAATTTAAGCCCAGAGCCTAGATTTGATCAAATGTTCCATTCTCCAGGCTTACCTTGTCTGCAGTCTACTAGTAAGGCCACTACAAATTAAAATGGTTGACCAAAGTGTTATAACGCTTCACTTTACACACTGCGCTGTAATTTGCAAGGCTGTTGTGTCTTTAACAGGCGGTACTTTGGAGAGAAGATTGGGTTATATTTTGCCTGGCTGGGCTGGTACACCGGCATGCTCTTCCCAGCTGCCTTCATTGGATTGTTCGTCTTTTTGTACGGAGTCGTCACTCTGGATCACTGCCAAGTCAGGTACGGGGAGCTCTCGGGTGAGCCTGCCTTTGCTTATACTTGGAGGGGGCTGCTTGTGCTTTGGGGATGTTCACAGACTGTGGACACACTTAGTTTTTCACCCTAACTTCCCTCCCACTCTCTCATGGAAAAGTTCAATTCACAGCGTCTTCTTGATCCATTGCCCTTGCAGTGATCTTGTGGTCATCAGCTACCATGGAAGCAAAAGTCACATTTACAGACATACAAACCACTATACATCCATGGAACAAATCATTTTCATTCACTGGCTAAAAGTGCTCTCTCTTTTACTTTTTCACCTTTCTTTCAACTGATACTGCAAAATAGTGAACTGACAATCCTTTCTTATGGATTCTATGTTTTTGTAAGAACCCTTTAAACCTAAGCCGGAAGGACATCTCACAACTTGCTAGTGCCCTGGGAATGGTTCAGTGTCAACAAGCATTATCTTGGGTGTCTCACCAGAACATAGTTTAAGGTATTCATGGAGATCTTATTGCAAGGCTGAACAATGATCTTAAATTATAAGTGTGCCTTTCTAAAGTAATTACAAAAATAAAAGTGAGTGATTGAGTCTCTCACCTACAAAAATACTTTACTTTCTGGTGAAATTGTTAATGAAATGCAGTTTTCTCCCAGGGCAGGACTAAAATCCCTACTCATTTTTATTTATTCTTCCATATTAGTTTTAATTGATCATGCACATAGAGATCGAGACAGGCATTTTTCGGTGTCTTGTTTTTCCCGTAATTCAGTATGAAATTGCTTCAGATCTATGAAATGTTGTGAAGGACCTTTGTATAATTTGGGATATAACAACCAATGTTTTGCTTTATATATTTGTCTGAGTTTAACTTGTTAATATGTAAAAGCTGAGGAAAAGCTTCCTAAATAAATAGGTTTATCAAAGTATTAAAATGTATAGGAATTCATTTACTTTAATAACAGACAAGGCTAAGAAGCATCTGAGGACAAAAATTTAATCTACTGGATCTTATTTACTAGTTTCACATTCTGGTGACATTGGAGGGGGAAAAAATGTTCCATGTCATCAAAAAGCAGTCCTTCTTTGTTCTCTTTTCCAGTAAAGAAGTCTGCCAAGCTACAGACATCATCATGTGTCCTGTGTGTGATAAATACTGTCCATTCATGAGGCTATCAGACAGCTGCGTTTATGCCAAGGTAATTTCAGATATGCAGCATTTTAGGTGGATTGAATTTAACATACACCTTGCTGAGGGATGGTGGGTAACCATATTACATAATTTCTAATCTTTGATTCTCAAGTTAATGTTGTAGGATAGACTTATCTCCATCATTCACTAGTCTAACCCAGATATCTTTCTTAATGCACACATATTTAAATGTATGGCTCTAGACACCATCACAAGAAGCTTCAGCATGGCACAGTGCAAAGGGTACAGTTGCTGGAGTCGGAGAAATTTAGGTTCAAACTTCAGCCCTGCTGTTTACCACTTGTTTACCTGGGAGCAAGTTATTTAACCTCTCTGAACCTCAGTTTTCTCATCTGTAAAATGGAGAACATGATGCTTGTTTTGCCTGGTTGTTGTTAGAAGTGAGATAAGATGTGTACCAAGTACAGTGCTTAGCAAATAGTAAGATCTCAGTAAATGACAGCTTCCATCATTTTCCTCCTCTTTGTCATCTTTATTGTCAAAGTGACCTCAATTCAAGGCTAGCTGAGCTGCTTACCTGTTTAACCTTGCACATGTGCAGCCTTTCTGAGAGTGAGCTTTCTTGTCTCTAAAATACAGGTCCTCTCTGTCCCGCCCTATTGGCACATCATGAGGACTGAAGAAGAGAGTATATGTAAAAGTGGAAAAAATACATGGCACTATTATTTCTATTACATGTTATTGCATGTCCCTTTCTCATGGTATGCCTTACTTTATTAAAACGTTAGACATGTTCATCAAATTGCTAGGATTTTTTTACTTAAGGGTGTTGTCAGTAACTTGAAACAATAACTAGAGTTTGGATTAATGAAGACTTTTCCAAGACCTATCGGCTTGCCCAGATTCCAGATATGCAAGGGGTTGGCAGACTTTATTGAACCTTTACAATCACTGCAGCCTGAATCTATCTAATTACTCTATTGGCATTGCAGAGTTCTGTTCATTTTAAATGAGAGAACATTTGCTAGGCAACCCAGGATCTGACCTGTCTCTAATGTCTCAGTACTGCAGGTGGCCGGTCTGTGTGGGAGGAGCCCAAACCGCAGCAGTGAGCTGTGATTTTAGATTTTTTAGATTAAGATTTTGGCTCTTAGTATATGTTGCAAGGGACCAAAAAAGCACAAAATGCTCTCCCTATCTTTGGAGAACACACAGATAGACCCGAGTAGATGAGAACAAATTTAACAGAGTGACCTTGGAAAATACAGATTTGGTAAGGATCAAGAGTTTTGTCAGTAATATAATTTGGTTTAAAGGTCATGAGATAAGCCTGAATGTCTCAGGTTTAAAAATTCTGCTTTGGGGGACTCCCAGAAGCAGAAGCCCAGGTTTTTTTACTTTTGTTTTTGCTTTTTTGTGGGTTTGCGTGCGTGTGTGTGTGTGTGTGTGTGTGTGTGTTTTATTGGATTTTTTTGTGTTTTTCTAACCATTGAAGATACACCTGAGTGAAATTCTCTTTTTAGGATATCCTTGATAACTCTTTAAAGGGATCATCATAAATAGTTTAGAGTGCTTAGATTTTATAGGGGCTTATTTTGGCAGTTATCCTCCCTAACGTAAGATCTATTATAGAACAATAATAGTTATGATAGTTATAGCTCTAATAATAGCTTGGCAACCTAGCTTTATTATTTCTAATTCTCACAGCAACTTCAAGATAAGTGTTAATATTCCCATTTTACTCAGAGACTCAGAGAGGTAAAAATTACTCATCCATGGTCACACGGCAATGAGTAGCTGGGCCTTGGCTTTTGGACTGCAAAACCTGTCTTCTTTACTCCTGTGCCATACTGAGCAACAAGATGTTTAGGTTCTGAATTTAACATTTGCTCTCACTTAGAAACTTAGTCAAATTAAGGATAAACAGCC
>CM052440.1:15928873-15946848 GCA_028533085.1 Varecia variegata | reverse complement strand
GTCAGAAGTCCCAGGTACCCACCTGGGCACGGTCACCACATTCCCCCATCGGACCCTGCTTTCCCTTGACGTTGGTCCAGGTCTCAACTCCCCTCTCCTCCCTGTCGTTCCTTATCTCTGACCTCTCCTGAGTCTCGTACCTCAGAGCCTGGCGATGCCGTTAATCAGATAAACCCATCACAGACCTGTGATGTGATAATGGAAAGTAACGTGTGTTCTCCTTGCAGGACACATATGTATGTATCTTTATATACTAAAAGGAATCTTCTAGAGATACAAATGAGGAGAACTTTAGCACTGGTAGGCTTGGAGGGAGAAGTAATTTTGAGAGGCTTTTTTGTTTGTTTCCTTCAAATCGCACCTTGTGAATGGCTGCTTTTTCTCCCCATTCCCATGAACATGTGTGGGGAGCTTTGGTTTGGTTTTTGTATATATTTAAGATGTGCAACATGACGTTTTGATATATGATACTGGGATATTCAGCAATGCTCGTTCTTCTGATAATGCTTTTTCTCGTATTCGTGTAAACATTGGAAAATGATTCTCTGGGCTTGAAGAAGCGGCGCTGGCGGACCGTGGAGGCTAATGGCATCAGCCAGGCTGCATTGAGAACTTCCTCCTGGGTGGCACCATTCTGCTGTTTCTGGTTACAGGTGTTCATGGGAACAGTTCCCAGGAGGATGGAAAACGTTCCTTCCTAGGAATCCAAGTCACCACTAAGCCACTGTGTCACCTCGGGCAATTACTTCACCTTTGGAATTTCTTTCATCTCTAAAGAAAAGAGATGTGACTAAATTCCCCTTTTCAGCTATAAAGTGTGGCGTTATTTGAGTAACTTTGACCAAACCAGTCTAAAGTCACCACTGGCACTTGTGGTGGGCCCAGGATGTGGATATCCTTAAAGTCAACATATCCCTTGTCTGTCTGGAGACTTCTGTCTTCCCAGCCACTGTTAAAAAGCTTGGAGAGCTGAACTGTTCTGTCGCTCAGCATACCTTTGTACAGAAGCCTACCTCTGTAGCCACAGACGGTTCTAGTTCTCAGTTTGGGATTCACTGTGGAACTGCCTTACTTCTAGCCCATGGCTCCCAGCTTATTGTGTGGAAAAACCCGGACTCACTGCATACTTTCTTCCAGGGGAACCTAGTACGTTAGTTTGCTAGGGCTGCCATAACAAAGTACCACAGGCTGCATAGCTTAAATAATAGAAATTTGTGTGTTCACCATTCTGGAGGGGAGAAGTCCAAGATCAAGGTGTCAGAAGGGTTGGTTTCTTCTGAAGGCCATGATGGAACAGTCTGTTCCAGGCCCCTGTCCTTGGCTTGTGGAGGATGTCTTCTCCTGTTTCTCCACATCATCTTCCCTCTGTGTGTATCTATCTGTGTCTAAATTTCCTCTTCTTATAAAGATACCAGTCATATTGGATTAGGATCCACCCTAATGACCTTATCTTAATTATCTCTATAAGAACCAGTTTCCACATATGGTCACATTTTGAGGTGCTGGGGGTTAGGACTTCAACTTATGAATTTGGGGGACACGATACAATTCAGCTTATGACACCAAGGAACACAGACCTGGCTGCATGACTGGCCTCCATTTTTGATTGGCAAGCTCAAGGTCTCTTGATAACACTTAAATATTGAAGCCTAATAAATTGAAAGTTTCCCAAAGAAACAAAACAGTCTAAGCCCGCTCTGTTTGTATCCTCAAGTATAACTGCCTGAAATCAATGAAAGAGGCAGAGCCAGCTTCTAACTGCATCTCCTACTGATCCTCCCCGTGACCTGCCCTGAGGGAGATCGGCACTTGCGCTGGGGCATGAGTCAGGCTGAGCTGATACAAAGGCCACCTGTCACTCTGCACAGGTGGCTACGACCAAACTGTGCTCACTCTCCGTGACCTCTCTTCTGTCAGCTCTTTCTTTGCTCTATGTCAATACTTTCTTCCAAGTCTCCAGTCTTTCTGCAGGGATTAACCTGATCTCCAGTCCACCAGAGTTTCTGCTTGTCCATCCTCTTCCGAAACACTCAGATAAAACATATACTTAATCACCCAGAGCCACATCAGCGCCCCCTTGTGCTAATTACCTTTTCCTGATCTCCATAATTGCTTTTCAGTCAGAAGCTTTCACATTTGGATGGGGCTTAGCTAAATAAAATAAAAGCTTGATTTAGAATTAGAGCCTCGATTTTAGCTGGTTTTAAAAGGTATTTACCTTGTTTTCAATAACAGTTAGGTATACATTTAAAATCTATTGTTTAAAGATGAATGACTCCTACAGGAACATATCAAAAAGTAGATCCACCATGTTTAGTTACCTAAATCTAAAAATGCAAAATAAAAATAAAAATAAAAATGAAAATGAAAAAAAAAAACATTCACAGGAGAAAACTAAGATTTATATTGTCATTATAACTTGCAAACTATTTTCCTGTTCAGAAGCCTTCTTTGTCCTGGTGTCCTTATCGCTCTCTGGTAATAAAAGTAAAAGCTTATTAGTTGTTCCAAATCAGTAAGGACAGAACATGTGGTTGCTTTTAAAATACTATTCTCAGCTTCTTTCTTCAAGCTTAGTGTAATAAGATAACAGAGGATCGTAACTATTAGTCTAAATCACATTGCTTTTGATGATAGTAAATCTTGATCTTCATTCTTTAGATTTTCTTCAAGTGGCCAAGTTTCAAACATTTAAGCCTGGGTGGTTGACTGATCAGTGTGGCAGCTATTGACTCAGTTGTACACTGGGGTAAAATGATATATTTTTCTTATTGTGTGAACACCTCTTCAGTGCATAAAAATGTATCTGCTTGTCTTTTAGGAAGAAATCCGACCCCAGTTTGAAGCCAAGTATTCCAAGAAAGAGCGGATGAATCCCATTTCGGGAAAGCCAGAACCTTATCAAGCATTTGCAGATAAATGCAGCAGACTTATCGTTTCTGCATCTGGAATATTTTTTATGGTTTGAGACTTTTTTTAAAAAAAAAAAACTCTTTATTTGTTTCATAAAGTACAAACCTGTAGCACAAAAACAACAATGTTCATATCAGGCAGTTGCATAGTTCTATAAAACATTTTTCACTTTGTATTATTTAATCCTCCTAATGGCTCCGTTTGGTGTTCAGGGATGGTATTGCTATGCCCATATTACAGATGGAGTAGCTGAGACTCCAAAAGGTTATGGGGCTTGCCCAGAGTTAGCCAGTAAGTGGCTAAGAGCTCAGGCCCTTTACTCTAATATGCTGTTCTTGCCACTCGCCATGTTCCAATATGCCATGCCGAAAGGAACTAAAAATTTGAGGTAGGATCTCCGGCCATATGTTTCAAACTTTTTCCCATGCCCATGTAGTAAGAAATGCATTCTCCATCATAAGCCAGTATATGCTATCCAAGTCGATGTCAAAAACTGAATATGATAACTAAAACAATACTCAGCTTTACAATATGCAAAAAACTCTGATTTTTTCTGTTTTGTTACATCTATATTTTTAATACCAGATAAAATCTCCTAATATTGATTTCCTGACTCACTAATGGTCATATCAGTTTGAAAAATACTAACTTAGAGCTGAGTTGTTAGCTTTTCCTAAAAAGAAATCATTTAGAGATGAACTTTGATATGATTAACTTCTGAATAAAACATATGAAAATTTTCCAGAAATGTCATTGTAGAACAGTAAAGGATTGTTAGGACCCTCCTTCCTTTTTTCCAAATGACAAATGTATAAATACATGCTGGAAGCCATTGGAGTACAAAGAACAAAACCATGGCAAATCCAGGCCGTCTACCCACTTCTGCCAGTGAAGAACCCAGGGAGATGGAAGCCTAGGCAGCTTGCCCAGAGTCCCTGGGCTCAGACCAAGGTTCAAATCCATGCACGTCTACAGATGTCACTTTGTAAGCAATTGTGTCGTGCTTTGCCTTCTACACACACATTTATATTTATTGTCTTGTTTCTCACACAAGACCCATAGATAAAGATTAAGCTTTCCCTATTCTACAGATGGGGAACATGAAGCACAGGAGGCTGAAGCCATGGAGAAGACAGGCTTGCCCAAGGTCATGTTGCCGGGTAATTAGTAGCTGAGCCAGGGCTCTGATCTGTCCTCCGACTCTGAGTCCAGTGAGCTGTCCATCCTACCACATTGCCACCCTTGTCTGAATTTCAGAATTGATTTTACCTGTCTTCTAATCAACAGCTCCAAGATTAAGTTCTGGGCAGGTTTTAATTTCTTTATTTGATTATTATTATGTTATTACTATTTTGGCCAGTTCCAGCTGGGGCTTATACCCAAGCTTTCAGAGCATGTCACTCTTAAAAGTAAGCAGGAAATAAAATTTGTACAAGACAAAGGAATACTTATGTGAAGAAAGGAATCTCTAAGTCAGCAGAGGCCTGCCTGAGGCCCAGCTTTACGATCCAGCTTGTGATAATTAAGTGGGCTAAGGTCTCTATTCTAACACATATTAGGTAAGTCACCTAGTGAAAGTTACAAAATTTCTTGGAGTCTCAGATTCGCATTATAATTGGCCCTTATATTCATGGGTTCTGCATTTGTGGATTCAACCAACTGCAGATGGAAAAAATTTCAGAAAAAAAAAAGAATGATTGTATCTGTATTAAACATATACAGACTTTTTTCTTGTCATTATTCCCTAAACAATATAGTAAAACAACCATTTACATAGCATTTTCATTGTATTAGGTATTATAAGTCATCTAGTGATGATTTAAAGTAGGGAGAATGTGCATAGGTTATTCAAATACTATATGATTTCATAAAAGGGACTTGATCATCCCTGGATTTTGGGTATTTACAGAGGGTCCTGGAGCCAATCCCTCATGAGGATACTGAGGGGCGACTGTATATTTCATAGAGATAAAGGATATGCTGTATTGTTCTCAAGTATCATGAAATCTTCAGGGAAAGATGCCTCAGTCTATGTGTATATTCGATTAATAAGATACTAGGTACCCATCACATTGTTGGTCCATTCAGCAACAAATAACTGAGCACCTACTATGCACCTGTAGTTATACTTTATACTAAGGTACTGCATAAACCACGGTGAGCAAAACATACCATCCTTGCCCTCCTGCCCTCCTGGAGCTTACTTTCTAGTGGGGGAGACTGACAATAATCAAACAAATTATTAGAAATTATAAGTAGTATCCTGAAAGAAGATATACTCGTATGGTATAGGGGCCATATAACAAAAACAAACAGTCTGGGGGTCACAAAAAACTTTAATTATGAACTGGTGCTTAAGCTGAGCATTGAAGGATGAGTAGGTGTTAACGAGGCTGTGTGAGTGTGAGCACATGTCTGTGTGTGTGTGTGTGTGTGTGTGTATGTAGCAGGGGATTGGGTGGGTAGGCCTTAGGCAAAGGAAATGGTCTTGAAGATTAGGGTGTTTAGCCCGTTTGAAGCAATATGAGAAGGTATGGGGTCCCCAGAGGGAAGGGTGAATGGTGCCCAGTGGGGCTAGAGAGAGTCTTGTGGGCCACAATAAGAACTTTGCTTTTATGCAAGAGTAATAGGAAACCAATAAACAATTTCAAACAGAAGAGCAGCATGATAAGATTTCCATAATAAATGTTTGTTCATCTGCTCAATCTAACGTTCAGCTTTAAAAAGTGTTACCCCATAGCTTACATAGATTCTCAACTTCCAAGCAGTGTGATTTTCCTATGTGAATAACGAAGAAAATACAGACAAGAGAAAGTATTAACCACAATGAAAAGGATGCATTTCATTGTGGTGTCTTGAGTCAGTACCACCATGGCATTATTTCCTTTTCTCATCAGAGGATTTGCCAGGAATGTGAATCTTCTTCCTGAAACTTTCGGCCAAAGGGCTCACTGGGTCTCCTGTGTCTTCCTGCCAGATCTGCGTGGTGATTGCCGCCGTGTTCGGGATCGTCATTTACCGGGTGGTGACTGTCAGCACTTTTGCTGCCTTTAAGTGGGCGTTAATCAGGAATAACTCTCAGGTTGCAACCACAGGGACTGCCGTGTGCATCAACTTTTGTATCATTATGTTGCTGAACGTGGTAAGTGAGCTACAAGGTAACTAGTCAGATGGATCAAAATATGTGGGCTGCAAGTGATAGTTTTCTTCTCTTGCTAAAGGGACCTGGCCTCAGAGAGGTGGGTCACTCATGTGGCACTGATGTCCTGGCAGCAAAGTGCCTGGCATGGGATGCATGCAGCTCTGGGGGCTTAAAAGGCTTGATTCAAATCCAGGCTCCAGGATATTTTGCAGCGTAAGATTGGGCAAGACATACAATCTCTCTGACCATTAGTTCCATTATTTGTCCAATAAGATCATACTGTATACCCCTTGGGGAAATTTAGAGAAAGAATATATTTAGAACACCCAGCTCAGAACCTGTGACATAGCTCAGCAACGTTGATTCCTGTTTCCTTGAGAAAACTGTGCAAGGAAACTATCAAGGCGGTACATGTTGCTTTTGTTGATTTCCAGCCTTTTTTCAATTGCATATTTCAGCCCAGATCGTTCCCCCAAACTCCAAACGCATATATCAAACTGCCTACTTGACCATCTCCACCTAACACTTTCAACCCCAAATTCCCCATCTTTCCTCCAGAATCTGCTCTTTCCACAGCCTCCCCCACTGGAGTTGCTCGGGCTAAAACCCTTCCATGGGTGGGGCACCTGTGGCCTTCTGATTTCAAGATTGTTCTTTTTTAAGCACCGAAGGAGGCAAGAAAAGCTTCATCTTGCTCTGCTGCACCCCTTTTAATAAGGGTTTGTTCTGTAAAATTAGGATTCAGTCAAAAGGCCACACTTAAGGAACTAGAAGGCCACGAGTGGCCTTAAGGCCGCAGGTCCCTGGTCCAGGCCCCAGCCTCCCTCTTACCTGGATCACTGCAGGAGCTTCCTAACTGGTCTCCCAGCTGCCATGGTGTAGGCTCAATGCAGAAGCGAGAACTTCTCACATGGGAGTCAGCTTGCGTCACTCCTCTGTTCACAAGGCACAGTGGCTTTCATCTCCCTCAGAGTAAACATTCACATCTTCACAGTGGACTCCTAGGCTTTCCCTCATCTGGCCCCTGTGATATCTCTGACCTTGTCTCCTCCCCCGCTCACCCTGATTCACCTGCTCCAGCCACATTTGTCCCTCAGATGTTCTCACCCAAGAACCTTTTAGTTGCTATTCTCTCTGCCTAGAATCTTCTTTCTCTCAGGGTCTGCATAGCATACTCCCTCACCTCCTTCAGATCTTGTTCAAATGTCTCTTCTCTAAGAATTGCTTCCCTTATCCCTCTATTTACAATTCCAACCCACTCCTGCCATCTGTCAATTTCCTATCTCCTGGCCTGCTTTATTTTCCTCTATAGCATTTATCACCATCTAATATGCTGTATATTTTACTTATTTATTTTGTTTACATCTATCATCACCATTGGAATATAGGCCCATAGGGCAGGACTTTTTCTCTGTTTTGTTTTTGTTTTTCACTGTTATTAATCCCTAGTACCTGGAACAGGGCCTGACACATAAAAGATACTCAGTAAATTGTTGTTATTGTTTGTAGAACAAAGGGTAGTAGCTGACATGGTTAGACTTTGGGGTCAAGCTATATATAAAAATACTGACTTGGGTTTGTAGTAGGGAATAAACCAGATAGTGTATGTGGAGTGCCAAGCATCGTGTAAGGCAAGGGGTAGACATTCAACTAATTATAATTCCCCTCATCCTTATTTATACTGCACCTGAAATCTGAGCCATAGTGCTGAGATGCTCACATCATTAGAAAAAGGCTTTCTAAAGGCCAAGAAATTTAATACTATTATCAATACAGTTTTATCTATTTAGACTGGCACGTTAGTTCTTTAAACAATCCTGACTTCCATACATGATAAACTCTGAGTGATTCCTAAGACAATTCAACCTACCCAATAATAAAGAACTTTATCTATGATTCCTAGGTGAACTAGCAATTACTGAACTAATGAAATACAGGTAATTTATTAGTAGTACTATCAAAATACACAGGAACTTCTTTATTGTTCTAGGGGGGAAAAGTTTCAAAATCCAGGAGTTATAAAAAAGAAAAAAGAGCAGTTGCTGATCATTTTGATGTGATGATGGTGTGACTGCTTGGCAAATGGAGAGTGAAAATAGGTGTTTGCCCCGCCCTGGATGTCCCCCCTCTTCTCCCCACCAGGACTCAGTTAGTCTCATTGTTGACTGTGGAACACACATTGTGATGGAGAGTGATCCACAGTGAAACTAACCAAACAGCCAGAGGTGGAAGGTTCTGCATCCAGGTAGGATGCAATGAATTAATGCTGACTGTACTTTTATCATCTCTTTCCTCCAATGTCTTATTATAGTTTAATTTATACATCTTCTTAAGAAGTAAATATCTGTGTACATGAAGTGGATCTATAAATATACACTTGCCCATACATTTTCTGCTTACATTACAAAGCACCTACTATGTGCCGGGAGCCAGGCAACAAGAAGTTTTACATGTTTCATTTCACAAAGTATTTCAGAGTGGCCAGAATGGATGATGTAGAATGCACACACTGAAGCTAACAAGTATTATTCTTAGGAATGCCTTCATGGTTTATTGTCATTTATTTTAGAAACAATGTGAACACCTTTGGTGCTCTGATTTCCCAGCCAACGTCAAACTAAAATAACATAAGGTTGCTGAGGCAAGTATACTGACGAGAACAGGAAATGGCAAGCCACAGCAAGGAGAAGGAAAGAAAAGAAAAAGCATCATAAGAACTCAAAAAGCAGCGTCAGCCAGGACCCTTTTGTTCAGGGGCCACTTGCCTCATGCTCTTTAGCCGTCTCTGATGACATCTCATCCCAGCACACAAATTTACATGCCTGTCATATGCCCTGAAGCTTCATAGGTTCCGTGATGAGGGCGACCAAGTGTGTAATACAGTTTGAAATGGTTTTCATCAGAGTATCTAAAATAAAAATGTTTACATCCTTAGAAAGAAAATATCAGCATAATGATGACAGACTAATGACTACAATGTAGCTTTGACCAGTTCAGAACTAAACTCTCCTAGCTTCTGAAATTTCTTAACTTAAGATATTTTCATGGCCCAATAAGGTAGACTATTTTTACAGCTATCTAAATTGTTTTCAACTATTTAAAATTTTGACAATACTGATCTTGCAAAATAAAATCACCATATAGACATTAATTATTAATACTTTTTTATTAATCCAATATAAAAACCTTGAGAGCTAGATTAGTTTTTAATTTATATTTGTTAAAGACTAATTTTTAAATAATATAATTATTATAAGTCACATATTCTGTTTCTAACTTTTTGCTAGATTTGTCCAGTGCTAACTGAAGAAGCAAATCTATAAGGGATGCATACTTTCTGGATTTGATGATGTATATTTACTTTTATGTAGCATGTACTTTAAAAAGAGAATTCATATTATTTTACAAAACTTCTTTAGATGCTAACAAAATATTATGCCTTTTAGTGACTAGTTAAGGGGTACTTAGCAGTTTATATTTTATTTCCTGTCTTGAAAAGTAAATATATCAAAAATAGAGTGAATAGGAGTAAATAGGATGGATTTCTTGCTACTAATAATACTGTTTCAATTCTGTTCTGCTTCACTAGTGATCAAAGAGCATCTCAGCATGGTGGTTGCAAGCTAAATAGGCCACCAAAGGACATATCCCAGGAGGAGATGAAAAAGTTATGACTGTCCTTTTTTATCCAGCCATAGCAATATGAAGCAGATCTTTAATTATATTGTAAACAGTGAAAACCACAATCTCTTCTTCTAAAAAGAAGTAAGCCAGAAAATATGACTTACATCAGAACGAGGTCACATAACGTCGATCAGGCTGACAAGATAAAATTAGAAGTACACATAGCTTCTTTGTGTATGTGTCCATAAGATCAGAAAGGCTTTCTGCCAGCCACAGATGTTAACAATCAGCATTTGTGTCATCCAGTTTAGAAACTTTGATGTTCAACTGGTCCATCCATGGTTTCTATCTCAACTGCCTAATGAGATATCAGACGTTTTCCAAAAACCACTCATGCTGATCCCTTAGCCGCCATGAGCCCCCTGAGTATGTGCCCTTCCCTGCTGGGTCCTGTCCAAAGTCTCATTGTCAGCACCCTCGTGTCTTCAACGTGTCTATCAGGTATTCACAGACGCCACGGATCCCCACTGCATCCCCATACACCTCACCTTATTTTTCAAAAAGTTAATATTAATCATATGTTGACTCTTATGTTTTTCCTTTTTAAAATTTCCATTTTTTCAGTGTTCATACCCAATTAACAATGGTGCATCCTCAGATCCCAGGACATTTTAGACAAGTGTGCAAAGTGAGGCACTTTGACAAATATATGTCAATGTGCAAGATATGAAAGATAAACTAGTTAATCAAGAATTGTAGGTTTGAGAAAGAAAGTCTCATGAGTCAAATCTAATTTTCACTGATAATTACACCATTGAATAATTTTAATGTTACAGTGCATTTGGAGTATTAAAATATGTTTGATTAGAACATCTGTTCTAATCTGTTGTTTACCAGGATTTTGTTTTTATGATCGAACGGGTATTACTCATTTGTAACACAGGGTTTCTTATTGAAAATTACACCAAACTCCTTTAACAATGGACTCCAGGAGTCTGAGGTTTCCATGTACAAGATTTGATCCTATGACCGTATTAATTGTATTTTAATAGAGCAAACCACAGTCATTGTTGAAAGCTTGGAGTCATACAATCTGAGTATTTTGCCTGTTTCTGTGGCTAGCAGAAATCTCAGAAAAGAGAATTCTCAGATAAGAGAATAAAAAATTTAGGACCTTAAGGTCAGTGAGTTCAATACCCATCCCACCTACATATAGGAAAAGCAGTGGTCTGAAGAAGAGGTGAGGTAACTTGCCCAAGTCCTGGATGGTAAAGCTATAATTCCAGCCTGGGGAATTTAACCAGCGTGTTTTCACTACTTTTTTGTTTGTTTGTTTGTTTTTAATGAGGAAGAGCTTGTTCTGCAGCCCTAGCTAGAGCACAGTAGCGTCATCCTAGCTCACTGCAACCTCAATCTCCTGGGCTTAAGCAATCCTCCTGTCTCAGCCTCCAAGTAGCTGGGACTACAGGCATGTGCCACCGCATCCAGCTAATTTTTCTCTATTTTTGGTAGAGGTCTCACTCTTGCTCAGGCTGGTCTCAAACCCCCAAGCTCAAGCGATCCTCCCACTTCAGCCTCCCAGAGTGCTGGGATTATAGGCGTGAGCCACTATGTCTGGCCTGTTTTCACTACTTTATAATTTTCATATTGTTCAACTATATTACTCTGGTTTTCCTTTTCCTTTTCATTTATCATCCTTCATTTTAGAAAGAGCACTTGCTCTTTCTCTCAGTTTATGCCCTCTCTAGGGACTCTCCTAGAGCTGGGTTTGCTCTAAACTATACCTTCTGCACCTTGGCACATATGTGCACACACGTACACACACACACACACACACACACACACTTAATTCCCCCAAGACAATCCATTTACCAGATGGCTGGGTGAGTTAAGGTGCGTGAGTTAAAGATGCATCAAGTGCACTAATGGAAAAGCAGAGTAGTATAAGCTCTGGGGGTTCCAATAATGTGTAATCTAGAATTTACAGCAATCCATAAACAATAGGATTGCAGAATCTTATTGTTGGAAGTGGTCTTAGAGATTTTACATTCAGGATGCCAAGACACAGGAATATTGTGACTTGCCCAGTGTTACTGAGAAAGCTGGTAATTAGTGGCAGCTAGCCTTGGTGCCACAGAATTGTTCACCGAAAAATAAGAAGGGAGATTTAAAAAATAATTAAATGGGACGTTGTACATTTCTTTCTTGTCTTGAAAGGGCACAATTGTTCACAATGTTTTTATTGTTTGAGCAATGGATGATTAATGAAATTCTTTTCACTTATGATTTGATTACCCATTTCCTTTATAATCATAGATTTTAGAACATCTACAGTTCATTTGTTAAATATATAAAATTTATTTTACAGCTCTATGAAAAAGTTGCACTGCTTCTGACAAATTTAGGTAAGTGGAACCCTTTTCATTTCACGATATAGTATTGTGGTCTGGAAAGTATCTTTCAAAGCTTTCTTTCTCAAACACTGCTGAAAAGAAATATTCGCTTTATTTTAAATTGTGCACAACAATTTTTTCTTTGCCCGCAACAGAACATTTTAAATATATCTAGTAATTGGAGGATCTTTTCTATCTAAAACTTTAAAACCTGTCACAAACAGTATCTGTCATGAGCTAGTGTGATTAAGTTTTCTCTTCATGCACAAAAAAATAACATCAAATAAGTACCTATGTATCAAGTGTCCAGTATCATTTAGATAAGTGTTCATTTGCCATTGCCTACAATTTTAATATAATAAAATTTTAAATGTGTTTAATTTTCAGCTAGGAATGGTGGCTCATGCCTGCAGTTGCAGCTACTTGGGAAGCGAAGGCAGGAGGTTCATTTGAGCCCAGGAGTTCGAGACTAGCCTGGGTGATTTAGTGAGACCATATCTCAAAAAAAAAAAAAAAAAAAGTATTAAGTTTTTGATGGTATAAAAAAATCACAGCAAATTTTGCTTTGAAGACTAGAAACCTTTTACCAGGAATATATGCAGGCAAGCCATCACTGATATTTATAGAAATCACATTCATCTGGACAAGTCACCCTAAGAATATTTCTCTGACCTCATAAAGCACCAGAATAATCCGGTAGCCAGCAATAAGTTATACATTTACCACATTTTTCAAGATAAAGATTTTGCCCCAATTTTATTAACAAGGTATTAGTCATTGTGCTCTATGCAGTTTGAGAAAATTACTTGTTCCTACGGATAAATTGCTTTAATGCATTCCATGTATAGCTTGTCCAGAGTGGGAAAAAAATCACAAAAGTGCTTTTATTTATAATAATCACTATAATAATAGATAATATTTATTGAACCTTTCTATGTGCCAGATACAGAGCTAGGCATTTTACATTATCTCTTTTAATGTCATTGAAATCTTCCATCACCACCACTTCTGGCCCAAAAAGATAGAAAGAAGTTTATGTCCATAGACGAAGTAAGTGCATGTTGGTAGATTGGGTTCAGTGGAATCTTGGTGCAGACTGACAAAGATGCCAGTGGAGATTCAGTCCTGGCCCATCCATGCTTGGGACACCTGGGAACCCAGCTGGCCGGCAACCCAGGAGACCATTCTATGTAACCAAGGGGTCAGTAGCAGAAGTGAAATGAGGCTAAAACCCTTTAAGAATCCTTTGTCTTTTGTACCCTCAACGCAGTACCACCCTGTTCTGAAACTGACATTGAAACCATTTTAAATCAGATTCTCTCCCTTCCCTTCTCAGATATGCTCCCAGAAAGCATGTTGAGTTATAATTCATGGAAAAGGAATTGGTGGGGTGAAATGTTAATTGAGCAATTAGAAGCTCGGGGAACATGGAAACAGAGAAAATGCTATTGCATTAAATACATTTTCTCAGACATTGTTTGAGGTGAGCATGCAGCTCCCAGGGAAGGATAAGTGCATTTGGCATGAGATTTCCAGTTGGAGGGTTGAGCTTGAAGGCAAACAGATGCATGTTTTGGTTTACATCACAATGTCCAAATGCTTTATGGAAGTCGAAATATAAGGAGACAAGAATTAGCCTCTGACTGAGGTCAGGAAATCGTAAGACACAGATGGCGACGTGCAGTAAAAGCCCTGAATGTGAGCTCGTGTCTTTGGAATTTGTGAGTGAGGATGGACAATGGTGGGTGAGGGTAAAGGCGCAGGATCAGATACCGTCAGCATCCGTGTTGGGGACCTGACTCCCTCGTACAGCAGGCTGGCATTAGCACTGGAATGAGAAGTCGAGACCAAGGAATTCTTAGCAGCCAGGAGGGGACCTGACTCCACACAGGCCCCATCCCAGGGGCAGAAACCAAGAGGAAAAGGAAAGGCCACTGCAGAGGGCCAGGACTGGGACAGAGGCCCCTTCAGCCTGGCTGTCTCTGCTCCGGGATCTCTGGGCGTCATTCTGGATGTTCAGTCCCTGGGATAGCTCCGTAGCCATTTCTCATCAGATCCTTGTCGGGGCTGGTCTGTGAGCTTGAGGATCCTCCAGAAGGTCCCTTGCACCACACGCCATCGCATGCCAATCCGGAGTCTCCTGCCGCAGTCTCTGCCCTGCCCTGCGTGTGGGGAGAGGGGGAGAGGCAGTTGAGATGGGGTCAGATTCAGCCTCTCAAACTCTGCTCCCCTTTTGTCCACAGAACAGCCTCGCACCGAGTCCGAGTGGGAGAACAGCTTCACCTTGAAAATGTTTCTTTTTCAGTTTGTCAATCTGAACAGCTCCACGTTTTACATCGCGTTCTTCCTCGGAAGGTAAGAACCCGACCCCTTCACACCACCCCAAGCCAAGGACAGGACACTCGGAGGTCACTGACCGGGGGTGATAGAGAAGCCCCCCTTTAGGGTGATTTATACAAAGTGTGAAAAGAGCAGAGCATCTTCCTCCTTTTTTTTCCCAAACCTCAAAACCACCCGACGTCCCAGGGTAATAGTCTTCACTCAAGAGTGCCTGTGCCCCTTTTATTACTAAAGTAAGCAGAGGAAAATAGTTAGCACACGTGAGTGATGCCTTGAAAACTCCGGCCTCTGTCTGCACCTGAATCAGGCCCCTGGATCTCATACCTGAGAGCAGGTGGCATAAGGGGGAGGTGGCCTGCAGCGTGTCCTGGACCCCTGACTTCACAGAAGAGGGAAGGACATCCCGACAGGAAAGGGGGCAGAAACAGGTTTCCAGAGGATGCCAGGTAACTTTTAAATCCAGCAGTTATGAGGATCTGGGAAAGCTTCCGTGTTTAGCAGTAATGTTGCATGAATTCCATCACATATGGAAGCGTTTCTGAGGAGGTGGGGAACAGGGAAAGGCCGGGTATAGGGTTTTGGTGAGATGGATGCAGCAGCCGCTCCTCAGTTCCAATCTATTCCAGTAGCACAAAACTCTAGTCAAATAGCTTAATAATTTTTTAAAAAGACAGCATTACTATTATTCAAAAAAGATCCAATGTGTTTAAAGCCAGGAGTAAAACTGCTGCTTACACAGGCTAGAGCACTTGATATTCAGCAGGAAATGTTCAAAGTCAAAGCAAGCAGCAAGAACTGGCCTCTGCGGTCAGCAGCTGGACAGAGAGGCTAGAAGAGAAATGTCCTCTGGAGAATTCCAGAAGCTGTCATCCTGACAGCTCTAGAGGGTTTCCTAATTCCTTTAGATCTGATGCTTAGGGTACCAGTAACTCACACTGGAGGATGTGCTAAACTGAACATAATATTCACTGAAAGCTCAGACCTACAGAATGCTGATGGCTTGTTTTTCTCTGTGTGTTGAAGATTTACAGGACACCCAGGTGCCTACTTGAGGCTGATAAACAGGTGGAGACTAGAAGAGGTCTGTATTTTCCCTCATTCCTTGTTTCCTATGGACTCGCGTTAAACAACCTTCAGGCAACTTTGTGTAGATTAGAAACAAGACACCCTTTCTTCCTCTCCATTGATTCTGGAATTTCTGTGTTTGCTTACCTTGCAGTGCCACCCTAGTGGATGCCTTATTGATCTCTGTATGCAAATGGGTATTATAATGGTGCTAAAGCAGACCTGGAATAATTTCATGGAACTTGGCTACCCGTAAGTACCCTAGTGTCAGTAATGGAGAGGCAGCATTGCTCATTATTGGCTTTTCTAGGTGTGGCAAGTAAGATAAGCAATGCAGACATACATGTGTACTTGGAACTAAGTGCTCCCATTTAGACATTCAAAGGCAGTCATGAAAATAATAACCATTGGCTCTTTTGGAAAATTTAGTACAATGCACATGAACGAAAGTGAAGAATTCTTTAAGAAGTCTCTTTGGGCCTCCAAATATTGGATACTTGCTTACAAGCTGCTTTAAATGATGCCTGCGACCCTCTGGGCTCCAGCATTCAAGTCCCTAGCTGTGTATGACACATCAATTATACTTCCACTCCACCATCCCTGTGATAAATCAGGGATGGTAATTTTTTAAAAACTACCTTAAATTCAGACTACACAGAAAAAGAACTTATGGAAAGGAGAAAAGTCCAGGGTTTCAAAAAAAGAGCAGGAGTATTTCTAAGTCAGCATATCTTAACCAGTTGACAACAATGGACAAAAACTTGCCTCACTTTTGTAAGGGTAACCTTGAATTCTGCTGTATTTGCTCAGTTCCAGTCAGTTAGGTTTTAAGGGGGATGTAAATCATCAACACTTCTATTTCTGCTATAGTTCCACACCTGTCGGTTTTCATGTCAGCGCAGTGTCTCTGTAGGGACATAGAGAACCCCAAGTTTCAGGGAGGACCACTCAGCCAGAATAATTAGCTGAAACGTGGTTCACTTCAGAAAGCCTTTTCTTAGCTCCCTGTCAGAACCCATGCCAGCAAGTTTCTATTCTTAGATTTATTTTTAGAAATCTTATTCCAGGTATTTAATGTCCCCTATAAATCTTTTTTTAAAATAAAGCATAACATACATAAAAAACCTCTCAGCTTTAAAATATAAACCATAATCAAAATGACATAGACATCAAGGGAGCTATGGACATAGAGCAAAACTGTGAAGTAGCTAGGGTTTGCCTTTGATTCTCATTCCTTTATTTCCTTTATGTCACATGTTTTTGTTTTGGCATTTCTATTCCTGGAGACCCTCAGCTTTTTCCTTGCCTCCTACAGAACACAGACCTCCCTCTCCTCCATTTCCTCACACTTTCCCACATTATAAAATGCAGTCCTGAAAACTGCTAAGATTAATGTGCTAACCTCACCAATGTGAGGTGCATTTTACTGGGAGTCAAGAGCCCCTGTTGAGCTCAAGTCAAAAGCAGAGAAGTGCGGTTGTCGAACTGTGACATCCACGTGCCAAGACAGGAAGCATTTTGTGGGTTTACAGATCTTCTAAGCCCCTGAAGTCAGACTATGCAGGTCAGCACCCATCCAGTAAGATTGCTCAAGGGTCTTAAATTAAGCTGCTTAAGCCAAATCTTCCTTTCCTCAGATGTCTGGGTGTTGCCTTTGTACTGGGGGGTCAGTTTATAGATATTCTCAGTCCTCTATTTAACCCTCACAGGCAACGCCAAACATGAGACAGTTTCATGAATCATTAAAATAAATTAATCGATCATTCTGTTTACTTGCAAGTAGAACTGCTTGAAGTATAGACTCCATTGTTATTTTCTTCCTAACCCAAAGCTTTATTTTCTTGATAGCCTGTCCTGAATTTTTCTAAACTATGGTTCTATATTCTAACTCCCTCTTATTATGTAAGTCTCATGAACAGTTCCATTATTTATAAGAAATTGATCTTGTTGCACAGGTTAATTCAGAATTGGTGGACTAGAAGAAAAGTACGACAGGAACACGGGCCTGAAAGGAAAATAAGGTTCCCACAATGGGAAAAAGACTATAACCTTCAGCCGATGAATGCCTACGGACTCTTCGATGAATACTTAGAAATGAGTATGGAAATATTCTACTTTACCCTATTAATTACAAATGTAAATTTTAGGTCTCTGGCTACATTCAACTAAACATATACTCATTAGCATCAAGGCCATCAGTGTGTAGGGATTTCTGAGCTAAACACAGAGGAAGCAGCGTCCTGCTTAAACTATGCTACACTTTCATTTAAGGAATCAGATGTCTCTAGAATCAAACCAAAGCTATTTCTCTTAGCATGTATCTAAGACCATGGGCTTTGGAAACAGATTACCTGGGTTCAAATCCCAACCCTATCATTTGTTAACTGCAAAACCTTGGGCAGTTACTTAATCTCTTTTCGTCTCAGTTTTCTCATCTTTAAAGTGGGAATAATAGTAAGAGTAACCACATCATAGAGTCTTTGTGTGGATTAAATGAT
>CM052440.1:15905464-15928373 GCA_028533085.1 Varecia variegata | reverse complement strand
TAAAACTTGTATCAGTCTTTTTAAATTTTAGGATTGTGGTTGATATGTAGCAGTATCTTATCATGATTTTAATTTGAAATTTTATAATTAATGATGCTAAGCACTTTTCATATGCTTAGAGTCATTTGAATATCCTCTTTTGTGAATTTACCTTCAAGCCCATGTTTTATTGGGTTATCTATCTTTTTTCTTAATGGTTTGTTTGTCATTTATATATTCTGGATATGAGTCCTTTGTCAGATAGATATGTTGCAAATAAACTATTCTTTTCTAGTCAGTGACATGATCCTCAAGCTCTTAACGGTATCTTTAAATGAACAGAAGTTTTAACTTTGTTCTGCTTCAATATTGGTCCCATGTGAGTTTTCGAATCAGATTTCTAATTTCTGTAACCATCTTACTGACATATTGGTTGGAAAATTTATGTATATGCATATAAAAATATAAATAAGTACACTGCAAGGATGCATGCAAAAGTCATGTCAGCTGTTGCCTCTGTGAAGGAAGAGGAGACCACTTGGAAGCAGAAATAAAAGGGACTTTAGTTTTTTCTTTATAGCATTTTATTTATTTTATTTCTCAAAAGATTTGAAGCATGCATGACAAAATGTTGCCAAGAGTTAATACTAACTCTTTCATGGGTATGTGGAAGTTTGTTACATAATTCTCTGTGCCTTTCAGTGTTTAAATTTTTTCAAATGATTTTTTAAAATTTATCTACCTCTATCCTACAATAAGTCTCTTCCCCCACTGGACCCCACTGAGAAAGCAGCAGTTAATGGACAACATAGTGAATCTCTTTAAGACCAGTAACATGTAGATCATATCTCAGCTACGTGAAAGCAATTGTTTGGTTGGATTGTAGGGCATAATTAATATCTAACTAGAGAATTAAGTTTGTTTTGTGTCAGATAAACAAAAACTATGAATGAACTAAACATATTTTCCTTTTAAACTTGCATTATTTTCATTATAAGCACAACATTAAAGAACTATTCTTTAGTGAGTCTTACATCTTTCTGTCTATAACATCCAGTACTCTTAGTGATTATAAGAGTCATCGCTCACAGTTTTATTTCTCCCTGATGGGTTTTCTTTACTTTCCTGGCCTTTATTCATTGTAATTATGTCAGTCACCAGCATTTATCTGTAGGTGACTGACAGGACTAACAAGTCCTTTCCATACACAAAACCCCTGCAGTGGGTATATCAGAAATAGGAACATAAAGAAGTTGCCATTCCTACCTTCATGAAGCCCAGTGCAAGAGGGGGAAAAGATGGGCAAAGAACCACAAAATCAAGACAAAGTAAATCTTATGGTGGTGAGCAGAGTTATAGGAGCTACAAGAGGAGGCAATAGTTCATTGCAATTACAGAAAGTTCCACAGTCGGGTATATTTGAGCTTACCCTTGAAGGAAGAATAAAATTTCATCAGAGGACTAATGGAAACCACAAGTACTTATATGATGTGTTCCCATAAAACCAGAAGTCAAATGTGACCAGACTAGAGTTTTGTTTGGGAAACCCTGCAGGAGTGTGGGGTCTATTTGGACATGAGGCTTGGAAGTTTGCTTGGAGTGAAATTATTGAGACCCTTAAATGGCATGGTGAAAAGTTTGGGATTTATTCTGTAGCCAATGAGAACCTACTGAAATGTATTGTGTAGGGAAATAACGAGTGATGGGCTTGAACCAACATTTTAGGCACACTGACAGCCGTGTGATGGGGGAGGGAGGTGAAAGTTTGGAGGCAGAGAAGCCAGCTAGACAGTCTGAACTTGAGCAGGGACAGTGGAGAGGAGGGAGAAAGGAGAAACATTTTTGGAGGGTAGTTGTCAGGAGTTGGCAGCTAATGGTTCTGAAGGCTGAGCTAGCTGAGACCTGGTTTTTACACAGGATGATTCTAAAGGGAGCAAGAACAAGAAAGGAGGAAGAGGTTTAAGGATGAGATTGAGAGAATAGTTTGGAGAGTGCTGTTCTCTAGCATACCAACAGACCACTGGAAATCCCCTGAGAAGAATCAGGGTTATAGAGAAAAAATTAAGAATCCTTACAAAGATTGGCTCAATATATGACTGTATACTTTTTACACCTTATTAGAAAGTATCAGCAACAAAACAGTGATTAATACATACTTAGCATTTGCCTTCCAGTCTCCTGGCCATCTTTCTGGAAGACATGTCCCCTGTGCTTCTGTATTGGAAAAAATAGAGCTTAAGACAATGACATATTCAGCTCATGATCCCTTTGAAAATAGTAGTAGAAAACCAATACTCTCTGTTCTTTTTTCTTTTTTTCTTCTCTAGTTCTTCAGTTTGGATTCACAACTATCTTTGTGGCAGCTTTTCCCCTAGCACCACTTCTGGCCTTACTGAACAACATAATTGAAATTCGACTTGATGCTTACAAATTTGTCACACAGTGGAGGAGACCTTTAGCTTCAAGGGCTAAAGACATAGGTAAGTTGTATTAGGGTATGTTTTTCAAAAGATATTAACATCTGATGGATAAAACAAGAAAAGCCACCAACTTTAGATTTTTACTTATAGTTTCCATGTAAAATGATTCACCTGATTTTTGTAAAAAATAATTATATTAGTTTTAAATAATATTATACAAGAAGTAAAGTTGCCTGTTTGGAAGTTTATAATTTCCAGCGCTAGAGAATTTGTGCTTAAATAGATTCTCAATTTGGTTATTTCTGTCTTAAGACTTTGGAATCTAAAATTTTGATTTATTATCAATTCCTTTTTAAAATAGATCTTCCACTCGCTTAACTTTGTTTTGCTCTTTCCTAAATGTTTGCCTGATTTACATGAAGCATTATCTAGTTTTTCTAATGGCAGAGATGAGCCTGGTCTTTGTCTAGAGATGCTGAGTTGAGTCAGATGCAGCCTTCTTGAGAGGCAGCTGAGATAAGGGACTTTTATTCATTTCTATATCCAGTGCTTAGTGCAGGCAGGCAGGCACCCGGCCAATGTGTGTGGAAGAGCATTGAATGTGGACGTTCTTGCTCACTGTGGTCTTTTAACCTCCATAAGAAACAAACACACATTCAATGAGCACCTCCCCTGGGTCAGTGTGTCAGGGGCTGGGCCCACAAAGATGAACAGGAGGGACTCTGTTCGTACCTTTAAGGATCTTCCAGTCTGGTGGTGGCCTGACATTGTGTGTGCTGATCTTAGATGGTGCTTTGGTGCCTTATCATTGACCAGAATTTTCTGCCTTATGTCTGATCCTAACTATTAAGTCATGAGCACATTGGCACTTCCACAGAAACTCCTTCAATGCCAAGGTGTTTGCAAGCACACATTCTCACTCCTGGTTGCAAGTGTCAGTATGTGGAAAGAGGAAGGAAAAAACCCACCGAAAGGACTGTTGAAAATGAGTTCCCTCCATTGTGTTCGTACTTATTACCTCTGCTGTTGTGTGTGGAACTAATACAATACTTCTATTTGAATAGGAATTTGGTATGGAATTCTTGAAGGCATTGGAATTCTCTCTGTTATTACAAATGCATTTGTCATAGCGATAACATCTGACTTTATCCCTCGCTTGGTGTATGCGTACAAGTATGGACCTTGTGCAGGCCAAGGAGAAGCTGGGCAAAAGTAAGTGCACTGTGAAGCCACTATGAAATCCCTATTTCCTAGCCATTGTGTGGTATTGAACACTCAGACAGAATCCTTTGCACTGGGGAATATGGAACACAAGCCCAAGATGAGGGCCCTGTGGTAGGGAAGATGTAATTGTGACACAATAACATTATCCACCAAAGAAAACACATCCTAATCTACTGAAGGCTTGGAGGCAGGGCTCATGCAAGTCAGACAGGTTTTAGATGGAGTCCAGTGTGAGAGCAGCAGTTAACCATTTTCCTCACCCCCTGACCTCTGCCTGCTCTGAATTCAGAAACGTGTGGTATGCAAATGTGTGTAGCCAAAAAAATGATATATGATGTGATATGTAGTTATGTCATTTTTATGAGTTTGTAAAAGGACAGATACAGTCTGATTCATATTGTGTCATTATATGTAGACCCTGCAAATTTTACATGGGAAATATGGAACCATGTACTGAGTACCCAGTGAGTACTCAGTAAATAAATATTTGTGGAATAAGTAAGTGAATGATTCTTTCCTGGCCATTGACCTGACGAGTGTCTATATTAGCCCAGGCACATTGGGTAGACTGAACCCTCTGGAGGGCTCAGTTCTATGGCACTGCCTCAGTGGTTCCTGAGGCCAGGGAACTATATATCTGGTCAGATAAAGCCACCTCAAAATTATAACATGTCCCCTAGCTTTCATTTCTGTACCTTGGGAAAAGGACAAGAAGTCTTAACATATTTTTAAAATCCCTGTTTGGCTAAAGCCAAAATCAAATTCTAATTGTGGCATTTAGACGTCTGTAGGTCAGAGTAGGGTGTGTTTTGGGGTCATAGGGTCTTCTTAATGTCCCAGAAATCATCCTACTTGGGCTGCTGCCTCCTTATACAAGCAGCTCTGCCTCCTGGGTCACTGGCCTGGGCCAAATTAATTGGTCCCCTACAGCCATTGTATAATAATTTGATCAACTCCAAGGGGTAAGGTGCTGCCAGAATAAATCAACTGAATTCATGCAAACCTGGACTGGGTCCAATTTCATTATTAATCCTTCATAAATGGGCTAAGGCCTGGATGATTGAAGAATGTGATAAAGATTTACAATCCAGCTATCCAAAAGGCTTCTATAAAGTTCTTCACTACAATAACCATGTGCGCGTGACACAGTAATTATTTAGCAACGTTAAGTGACCATATCATCCCATTTTAAAAGAGATTCAAAGACTGATGTTACACTACCCAGGCATTTCTTTCTAATTGCAACTGTGCTTGGTTTAGCCTAAAAAAAACTTACCTTCACTCAAACCACTTTCACATGTATTTTGCATTTGGTTCTCAAAACCACCCCAGGAGTGGGACATGCATTATTATCCTTACTTTGAGGAGCAGGAAAAGATTAAGAGAGGGTCGGTCCCCAGTCACAAGGCAGAGAACTAGGGGAGCCCACATAAAGGTGGAGCCTAGACTCACAAGTGCGCTGCATCCTGCCCTGCCGGGGCCCGGCCCCTCTAACAGTAATCCCCGGGGGTGTAAGTCCCAATGGTCATTCTAATTCTTTCCTAACTTCAAACATGGTGAAAATGTCTTATTTTTTGGGTGAACCAAAAACTAAAATGGGAACGTTTATGCACAGTTGATGGCAAATCAAAGCTTTAGAATTCTAACAACCTATTAGATTTAAGACAATGTTTACGGTGATTAAAATATGTCTCATGGCTTCCTTGAATCAGTTTTATTAAGCTCTCCAGGGATTTTCCTTTCTGTTTTTTTTTTTTTAACCTTTCCCTTTGAATTAAGAACCATCTGCCACTTTCAATTTATATAACTGCCTTTGTCTTCTAATCCACTGGTCTTTTTTCACGTCTTCAAATTGTTACATTTGTGTATGTTTCTTCATGAATCTTATTTTCTGCCCCACTGACCACTCAATTACTTTTCAGATTTTTTTTCTTTTTCCAATTTAGAAATGCTTTAAAAATGATTTCACTCATAGAGTAGCAGCATGTTGTCAAATTTTAGAAAGTTCTAGGTTTTGGGGTAGTACAGTGATTGCTGGTTCATCCTTTTCTCATGTATTAAAGGATGGAAAACAATAAACAATGTGTAAATTCTCACATTTAAATGAATGTGGTCTTCTCAGAAGTTACTTGAAAGAGATAGGCATCCTAATCCAAACACTACCTTACAAAAGACATTTTCTGAATTTCTTTTCTTGGAAATGCCTTCAGAGGACATCCACCAGCCCTTTAAGAAAATGGACATTATAACCTTGTATTCACAGAAATCCTTCTTTTTTCTGGTGCTTTTTTCTTGGTCCCTCTCACTTCTCCCCAATCATCAATGTAGCCTCATCTTCCCTCTGTCTCACCGTTCTGTGGTGGTAGGTCACGGTGAGGGTACGTAGAGCTCCTGCCAGTCAGCTGAGTGACAGACGCGGACCTGCTGCTGTCTGTGACCTTGCTGATCTAACAGTAGGGCAGTGAGTTGACACGTGGAAGCCACTGGCTGAACTTTATACAGCAGAGTGTGGGAAATCTCGTTTCCCGGAATTGGTGACAGCCCCAGCTATTTGATGTTGGCAATAGCTTAGATTCTACCATGGTGAAAAGGACTAGCAAAGTGCCTAGACAGTTTGGAATTAGCAGTCCCTCTTCTTCCTGGTTATGGAAACGATATGGAAAGAAGACTTCCACAGCTGGTAACTATGTATTTACATACTAGGTCTACATGTAATGCTTTGCACAGGGGAGGAGTAACCACCCATTAAAGACACATTTTGAACTTGGATTTATGACTGCCATTACATGAATACACTTAATAAATAGGTTCAAAGATACACCCTCTTTATTTTGGGGGAGAAGGTGTTGTCCACAAGACAGGTGTTTTATTTGAATTTAGATTTTCTCAATGGAGTTTTTGAACAGAGCTACCAATGGGCAGCAGCGTTAATCTCAATAGAGCCTCAGGGCTGCTTTGTGAGATAAGAGTGCAGGAGCCATCATGGATATTCCATTTCAATGCTGGGCCTGTTCTTCACCAGTTTCTAGAACGCCTTTCCCTTGCTCAGCTCCTGAAAAAGTGCTAAAACTGGCTCCCTCTTTGTGACAGCTGATAGTCATCAAGGCTCTCATTTGTTTTCATGTTAAGCTCTAGACATTCCGTAGATGAGGGAGACATGACACCGAATTACCCCATCAGGGAGTGGTAGGGGAGCCTGCTGCCCGGAGATTAAGGCGTGTCACACACCCACGGACCATTTGTTTCACCCATGAGTGAGTGACAAATGGCTTCTTCAGCTTGGTTCATTTTTCTTTAACGCCGTGATAAAGCCAGTGGTTTGTCTTGAGTGAGACGACACACGGAACCCATGTGCTCTCAGAACTACATTCGTGTCATCCTTTTGGCTTAGCGTCTATTAATAACAGCTTGGGATAATCACTCCAGACGTGTTAATGAAGAGAATGTGAAGATCATGATTTATTCATTCAATCAATAATTATGTATTGACCTCCTGCTAGGTGCAAGAAATAAATAAAATGAATAATTGCCACTCACATTTATCTTACTATAGACTAGGCACTGTACCACATGCTGTGCATACATCATTTCATGTAATCCCCACAATCACCCTATGAGGTGGGCACCTTTGGCACTTAAAAAAGTTATATAAGTTGCCAAGATTGCGTGGCTAGAAAGCAGCAGAGCTAAGGTTTCTTACCCAAAGCCTAAGCTTTTAGTACTGTACTTCCTCCCTGGTTGTGTGCTTAAGAAGCTTCTTATCCCTAGGAAGTCCACGCAATAGTTTTATTCCTGGTTCATTCTCAAGATAATGTTCCACATGTAAAACACTATTTAAAGAAAAATTTATAAAAGATGTATCTAAGAGTGATAATTTCATGCAAAATTTCGAACATTGCTATTTCAGTAAGTGTGCTTGTTTACCACAGTGTTCAGCATGTAAAACTCTGTTTAAAGACAATGTATAAAAGATGTTTCTAAGAGTGCTACTTTTTATCATACTTATGAAAACTACTATTTCTTGAATGGAATTGTTAATAGAGTGATTGATAGAGTCATTGATTTTATCTACCCATTCAACCTAGAATGATCGATAGAATTCCTGGTACTTTAGTTTCCCTCCAATCAAATCAATTGAATTCAATCTCCTAGGTCCTAGGATACAAAAATACCTAAGACACCTGCTTTGCTCTCTAAAAACTACAGCCCAAAGGAGAAGATGTACATGTGTGCTGCCAACACTAGTACAAGCTCTATGGTAATTGTGAACTAAGTATAGTGGCACTACAGAGAGAAGGAAAGGAGTGAGTCATGCTGACTGGGGGGATTAGGATGTCTTCCCAGAAGGGGTGGCATTTCAGTTGGCCACTGAAGGATAAGTACTATTTCTACTCATAAAAGAAGAGGTAGAGAATTCCAACAGAAAAGACAACTTGAGCAGAGGCATGAAAGCATATGGTGCACTCAGGGAATATAGTCCAGCATGACCGCAGCGTGGCATATGAGTTAGGGAGAGGGTCATGTTCACACCAGTCATATTTGGGGCATTTTGAGAAAAAAAATATATAAAATATCACTAATGAGAGAATGTGTTTATGTGTGTATCATCAATGAAAGAAGCTGTGACTTACATGCAATTAATGCTCATCATGCAATGCTGTCTTTGACATATTTCACTGAAACAGTAATTGGGGTAGAGATGTTCTATATGGCAATTCTGCTCCAAAAGGACTGGAACAGAAGAAATAACTTGTTCCTGATTGAACATGCCCAGGGCTGCCTGTGACAAAGCAGGGCCAGCTAAAGGCACTGAGGACTGCAGGGACTTCTAGGAAACAGAACCTTTAGTGGACTGGATGCAGAGAAGGTGATCAGTGTTCTGATTATAGAATTTGTTTTCTCGTGTAGATGCATGGTTGGCTATGTGAATGCCAGCTTGTCCGTGTTTCGGATTTCTGACTTTGAGAACCGATCTGAGCCCGAGTCTGATGGCAGTGAGTTCTCGGGCACTCCTCTCAAGTACTGCAGGTGAGCGTGGCACTCTTGTCGTGGCTCTGCCTGCGCTGGGCTGGCTCTAGGTGGGGAGGCTTTGCTCCAATGGCCCCTGCTGGCTGAGTGAGTTTAAAACAGTGGTTGTCAACCTTAACAATGCATTAAAATAGCCTGGGGAATTTTAAAAGCTTCTCTGGCCCAGGCCGAGACCCAAACCAATTAAAACAGAATCTGGGGGAGTGGAACTCAGATATCAGTATGGTTAAAGAACCTCAGGTGCAGTCAAAGTTGAGAACTGCTGGTTTAAAAGGAAAAACTAAAATTATAGTAGCCAGGGAGTCAGGGACAAACAATCTCTAGGTGGTGTGAGCAGCAGCTATCGAGGGCACTTGTTTTTGTTCTGCTTCTCTCTCTTGCCCGTATTGTATAGCATCACAGTTCAAAGGCTGAACAACTCAGATATATGTGCAAAGAGACCCAACCTATTAAGATTCCACCATAGTTGCCTCTGCCACACATTCTTGTTCTCTCTCTCTCTCTTTCTCTCTTTAAAAGAGGAAACTAATTAAACTGTGCCTCTTGATGTGTATCCACACAATAACACATGAAGGGGAATTTATTGAGCACCTACTATGTGCCAAGAACTGTTACTTCATTTAATAGTCACATCCACCTTCTAAAGTAGGCAGTATTATCCCATCTGACAGATGATATAACCATTCACCAATCTCGATGAGATTACTTGTTACAGCTGTTGAATTCAACTTCAAATGGTATTAATACCTTTTATCTTAATACTCTGATGTTATCATAATTTTGTAGATTTCCCATGAGGACATTTTATGCTCTCCCTGTAATAAAAGCATGACAAAAGACAGCCGTGGAGTCCTAGACCCTTTGACATAGAGACCTTTGTAAACATCCACTTCAACCCCTCATTTTACAGAAGGGAAAGCTGAGGACCAGAGATGGCAATTGATTTGTCTAAAGAGAAACAGCAAGGCTAGTGGTAGAATTCAAGGCTCCCACCTTTCATTGTTGTGTTCTTCCAAGTAGCTTCATTAGTACAGGTGACACAAGAACATGGGTATATATTCCCCACATGCCACACTAGCCTGGAAGGGACTCTGGACAGAGACATAATAGTGAAGCTCCAACATAGTTCTTTCTGGAATTGATAAATAATGCCTATGGATAGTGATTTTTAGCTTTCCGTGAAGGAAAATCAGATGATCATTCTTTTGCAAATTAACCTCCTAACTACTTGCTGGAAAATAATCTATTTTATTTGCCCATTTTCTTTCCTTTGCCTATAATTGTTTTTTTTGAAGAAATGGGCACAGGCACAGAAACTAGATGTTTGGAACAACAGTAGCCCATATTTACCCACTTAGTCCCAGTGTAAGAAACTAGATCCTAGAGAGCAGAAGTTGGCTTGGCCTGCCTGCTAGAACAAGTGACTCTATGTGCTCACTGTGTGGGGAAGAGAGGCATAGACCCCACTGACTCTGGGCATGGGCAGTTCCTAGAGGACAAGGCAGATGTGAGAAGCCAGGTGGTCCCTGTTTCTATGCAGGGACAGCACACTCTCCACCCCCTCAAAACACTCATACCAAGTTCCCAGTGTGCCATTGGCTGTCAGATCTCATCAGATGGCCTATCTCCTTCTCCCATATGGAAAAACAAGTAAAATGAGGATAAAGAGTGGCTGGACTATAACCCAGTACTGCTCCCTGTTGGAAGAGTAAGCAATCAAACAATGACAATGGATGCTTTCTTCAGGAGATTTTCCACTTGCTTGTCCTGACCATTTTACACATGAAATTATTTAGCAAACATTGTTAGAGGCATACAGGATTCCAAGTATAAAATGATTCAAAATAAAATGCCAATTATTATTTAAAAGTAAAAACCTTGTAATCATTAGAAAATAAGATAAAATACAGAGCTTTTCTCCTCCTTTCCTTCCTGACTCATAATTCTCCCTGCCTTTTTCATATAGTGGCATAAAAGTACATTCCATAGATTATGAATATGAATGGAATTGTTGATACTGTCATCATTAATTTGAATGATGATGGTTTTGTGTAGCCTTTTTATTAAAACTTTCCTAAAGAAAATATTTTTAGCCGGGCGCGGTGGCTCACGCCTGTAATCCTAGCACTCTGGGAGGCCGAGGCAGGTGGATCGCTCAAGGTCAGGAGTTCAAGACCAGCCTGAGCAAGGGCGAGACCCCCTATCTCTACTAAAAATAGAAAGAAATTATCTGGCCAACTAAAAATATATAGAAAAAAAAATTAGCCGGGCATGGTGGCGCATGCCTGTAGTCCCAGCTACTCGGGAGGCTGAGGCAGTAGGATTGCTTAAGCCCAGGAGTTTGAGGTTGCTGTGAGCTAGGCTGACGCCACGGCACTCACTCTAGCCTGGGCAACAAAGCGAGACTCTGTCTCAAAAAAAAAAAGAAAAGAAAAGAAAATATTTTTAAAATTTCAATTAAAAATAAGATAAAATAACATTTTCAGGTTTATTCAAAACTTTTAAATTGTGGTTATATATATAACCAGAACTTTTGTACCCCCATAATAAGCTGAAATAAAAAAAAATAAAAAAAACAAAACTAATAGTATAACAAAAAACAAACAACAAAAAAAATTTTTAAATTGTAGTATACACACACACACACATACACACACACACACACATGCATACCATCATGAAAAATAGAAACATGGGACTTTTATTTTTAGTCATATAGCAGGTGAGGCACCAAGGTCAGCTCTCAGGCTTAAAATATCTAAACATGTAGAGAAAATTTTAAAAACACCTCAAACGCATCGATGATCTGGGAAGAAAATTTGATATTCTAAAGCCAAAACTAAATGAAGGCAGAACTTAAGAGTGCTACACAGAGTCTTGCAACCAACTTTACCCAAAGGCAATTTGCTGAACTGAGTGGGCTGGAGCTTTGTTTTTCAGGGTCTTCTATGGTTAGGGAAGGTCAGAGAAAATATAGAAATGGCCAGCCTGTAAGTAAATCTAAATATATACTATATAAAACAACTCTAATATAGTCACACTACAGTCTATTATACAGCAATGAAAATAATTGAGCTATGTGCAACAGTATGAATGAATCTGAGTAACATGATAGTGAATAAAAGCAGTTCCCAGAAAACTACACACAGTAAAATATACTTTCTATAAAATTCAAAAACAAATAAAGCTAGTATAATATTCGCCCAAATGTATATACACATATACATGTATGTTAATGATAAAAATGAAATTCAGGATAGGAGAAGCAATAGATGTTAGAGATTTACCTTATGTGAAGACACAGTATAAAATTTTAGTAATTAATCAGTGTGGTAGTGTCACAGGAATGCCTAAACAGAAAATGCAATAGAATTGAGAACCCAAAAATATATTGGATAATAATTAAAGATGCAATCACAGAAAAACACATACAATATGATTCCATTTACACAGAGATCAAAGCAGAAAAACTTAATGCTATTTTATTTAGGAAAACCTGCTGAGGTGGTAATACTATAGAGAAAAGCAAGAGGGTGGTTGTCACAGAAATTAGAATAGGGGTTACCTCTTGGGATGGCTGGAAATAAACCAGGGCATTTCTTTCTAAACCATTGATCATGTTCTGTCTCATCTTGAAAGGGGGATATGTGAGGTTCACCTATCATTCTTTCAAATGTTCATATACTTTTATTTTCATAGTTTAAAAATCAGAATAAATTATATATAGCACTACACACACCTGGTGCTAGGAAAATAATGCTTGTAGGCCAGTCATCCATTTCTCCATTCCTTGAGAAATAGAAGCAGCTTTAGGGGATGCACTAACTTAAGCCAAAAAGGAAACACCCTGCCCTCCCACAAGTAAAATTGAAGCCAAGAAATTAAAAGTATCACTTCCAAAAAACAACTCTTGAGTCACTTAAAAAAATTTCCTCCAAACATTAATGCCACCGGACGGACTACTTAATGTCTTTGAAGGTCCTGGACTAAAAGATTAGAGCAGTAAAACTTTGACTTTAATAGCTTTGAAACTTGGCTTCATGGCTGTCTCTACAGCAGCAGAGGAAAGTGTTTTCTTTGTACAAGTTCCAAGGAACATGCAGCCACAGTTGTTTTGCAAATAAATAGCACCACATCAAAAGCAGAGAAGCAGGGCACAAATGACATCTGTGCGTGGCCCTCTCCCAAGCCTCCGCCTGATGGCAAAGGCCGGTGGGATCAAGGACAGGCTAGAGCCAGAACTGAGAGCTCCAATTGCAACAGTCATCTGCAAACTCAGAGTAGAGCAGAGCAAGCATGTAAAAGTTTCCAACAGGGAGAGATGAAGAGACCCTAATGTTATTGACAGGGAAAACTGACCTGCGAGAAAAGAATTCCCAGCCATAGTGAACACTGTTGTGTAAAAAGTTTAAGGAGTCAGTGAAGATGACTCTTGAAACAATTTCAGGTCCCTCCTTTTATAAATATACCTTTGTCTGATAACCAACACTATATACAATTAAAAAAAGCATACTGCTATTGTCCGTCTAGAATACTTACTTGGACTATATCTGAAATACAGATAATTAAAGATGAACAATGTAATTTGTTATTTTAATTGTGGAAAACACACTTCCTGGTTCTTAACTAGCAGTACTCTGCAAAAAGCAAATGGAGGTTAGAATAGTCCATGTACACTTTTAGCCCTGAATAAAATTATGCTTCCTAAAATTCCATGCATAGGTATTGGACCTATGACAAGAACAGAAAACCATATATTGGAAAGAACAGTGTTTTAGACAATTACCTAATCCTCATCACCATAGAGAGAACCAGCAGTTGTAAGGCACTAACAGTTTCATTCTTAATTTCAGCACCAGGTACCCATAATAAATATCACTTTAATGACAAAATAATCATGATACATTGTTACTACATATCCACACACTAATTATAATTAAGATGATGATTGTGATGATAAGGAAAATGGTGACAGCTCATATATTTGTAGTCCTTGATACATTTCAAAGATAGCATAGGAAATTAGCCTGTATCCTCCTATGCAAATCAGTACCGACCTTGAGGATAGCACTGTCTTATATGAGAACCTGAATAGTCATAACTTTTATTTAGACAAGGGAATTTGGTATGTCTTCACAGCAGAACTATTGGAATAACCAGTATTTCTAGATTTCTACATTTTTGGAGCTAGTGAAAAGAACACTGGGTTCAAATATGTGAAAACTGTCTGATATTGAACAAGTCATTTTTCAGTTTTCCCACCTGTGATAATAGTAATGGTACCTGGATTAAGGTTCCCAAGTTAGTGCCTGGTCTTTAATCAATAGGTGGTCAATGAACATTTGTGCAATTTCATGCTGACTCAGAAGTGATGCCTGGAGAACACATTAGGAAGGGCTTTCGTGGCAGGTGGTGGAAATCCAGTATAAACTGATTCAACCAAAAAGAAATCTGTGGGTTTAGGTAATTGGGAGAGTTAAGGGGTGATATGAACTTTAGTAGTGACCAGATGCCAAGAGGACAGTGACTCTCTGCTTTGCTCCGTTGACTTCCTTCTCAGGTGACCTCACTCTCTCTCCATACAGTTTGAGATGGCCACCAGCTGTTGCAGGCTTTTACCTTCTGTGGGCTTAATGATGGTTGCTAAGTGACAGTTCTAGCAGAAGTCATAGTTATGAGTTTCACTGCTCAGATCTGGCTCATCTTTTGAGTTGGGGTCAGGGAGGGGGCAAGCCCTATCCAACCCACATGGATGATTCCCCAGGGGAGAAGAGATATTCTTTTACCAGAAGAAGAAAATGCTGGACAAACAAAAAAAACAGATATCTAGTAGAGAGAAACTTTTCCGACTTCTCTCTCATTGAATGAGGACTACATGGTGGGAATGGAAGAGACTTGGGAATTGGAAAACTCAGAGTTTGCAATGCAATATTGTCCTGTGTCTTCACAGATACCGAGACTACCGGGACTCTCCGCATTCACTGGTGCCCTATGGCTACACGCTGCAGTTCTGGCACGTCCTAGCAGCTAGACTGGCTTTTATCATTGTGTTTGAGGTAAGTTTCTCAACCACGCCCTTTATCTCCCTTAACATAATGAAGTCACTAGGAGTAATGAATAAAAATAAGTGGTGGGGACTTTGAATGTGATGATCTACTTGCAGATGCAGTATTGTCATATTATGTAATTTCTCTTTTATCTTCATTTTCTTTTCCTTAATTGAAACATTTGAATTTTCCAGGAAATATTTGAAAGTCCATTGTTGGTTATTAATGGACAAGTCAGAACTCATTGGTCCTAAATTTAATACTCTAGGGCCACAGTTCTTAAACTTAGTTCTAAAACTGCATTTTTGCATCCCAGAGATTCTGATACATCATGTCTGTGACTTGCTTTTCACAAGCACTCTGAGATGATTCTGATGCAGGTGTTTAAGGACCATAGTTGGAAAAACATTGGACTGGGTATGACAAGTGGTACCTCTGGGTGTGTAGTATTATGGTATTCCTTGTATTCAAGCACACAAATAAGTTTTGATTATCTAAGACCCAAAATGGAATTATAAGGTAAAATCTACCTAGTATTATAATATTCTATATTATATGTCAATAAAAATACATAATCTATTTTCTTACAGTCTTTAAGAAAACTGCTATATAAATGGGTTACATTTCTATAACTCTAGTCATAAATGGAAATGTCATCTGTTGTCACATTTACTGGAGCCATATTAATGCAAGCCAAGGTTGCCTCTTGGCTTGGACCAGAAGAGCTCTTTCAGACCATTCGCTGCTTTTGCCTTCGTTTCAGGGAACCAAGAGAAAGCAATATTAAGCTGCTCTTCCCTGGAAATTAGCTTTTCAATGACTGAGTCTCTCTTTAAAGGAGATTTTTTTTTTTTAATGAGGCAAGGTCTCACTCTGTCACCCAGGCTAGGGTGCAGTGGCATCATCATAGCTCACTGAAACCTCAAACTCCTAGGCTCAAGTGATTCTCCTACCTTAGTCTCCTGAGTAGCTGGGACTACAGGTGTGCGCCATCAAGCCAGGCTAATTGTTCTATTTCTTATAGAGACAGGGTATCGCTTTTGCTCAGAATGGTCTCCAACGCCTGGCCTCGAGCAATCCTCAGCCTCTCAAAGTGCTAGGATTACAGGCGTGAGCCACCATGCCCTGCCTAAAGGACATATTTTTAACCTACCACTGTCTTAAAGTTTTTCAGACAAAATAAAACAATGGGTCACAGTAAGTTAATATTTGGCTTTTCAGGTAGAACTTTTCACTTCTCTTCAATATTTTATCATACTACTTTAAAATACTAGAAATACACAGAAAAGCTTTGTAATTGGCAGAATCATGTGCGATCCACGCATCATCCAATTTATCAAGTTTTGTATAAAATGAAGAATACTTAGCAGTATCATTTGAACATGATTTAGTCTTTATTTAGTACTTTAGAACTGTAAGGGCTTTAAATTGTCATCTGCATCTGCTACTTTATTGGTTACCAGGATATAGTTGAACAGAAATGACAGTGATTCTAAAATTCCAGCTATTAATATTTCAGGTAAAGAATTTGTGACAGTTACCAAAAACAAAAAAAGTTTCTTCCTGAAATGATCACTTCCCTAGGCCCATTGATAATTCTTACAATCAAGATTTGTAAAGCATTTGGCAGTCTACATAGCATTTTTAAACATTTTCTTCTAATTCTCACAATAATACCCATTTTATAGATGAACGAAATGAGGCTCAGAAAAGTTAAGTGACTCATCCTCAGGTAGACAGACAGCTCTTAAGCAATAAAAGCTACTGAGCTGGGATTCACACTCAGGTTTTCTGATTCCACAGTATGTGTTCTCTGGCTCTCCTCTGAATTCTCCGACCATTCCTCCCCACCTTCCATCCTGACTCCTCTTCTTTGTCCCTAGGTGGTGCCATCAGACCAAGTTCAGATCTCACCTCCCTTTAATCTTCTTTGATTACACACACCTCCCCTGGCCCCATCCCACTTTCCGGATACCCTAGAGGCTCCACGTCCTTCAGCCAACTCCCAAAGCTCATTCAGACCAAGGATGGACAATAGACCTGACTCTGTTGCATTCTCCTCTGTGTTTTTAGCACCTCGTATTTTGTATAAAGCACCTCATTTCATATCTGATCCCAGACCTCCCAAAAGACCTAAGGGATCGAATGAGAAGAGAGAAGTACTTGATTCAGGAGATGATGTATGAAGCAGAACTGGAACGTCTCCAAAAGGAACGAAAGGAGAGAAAGAAAAATGGAAAAGCGCACCACAACGAGTGGCCGTGACCAGGTAGGTGAGAGGGGTACTCATGACCTGAAACCACTGCAAGGTTGAGAGAGGGCGCTTTCAACTCCCTGAAACCAAGCTCGCCATTATTGCAAAAACAGGGATCAAAATAAACTCCTTAAAGACCAGCTTGTTTCTTACTTTGCTAATTGCAAATGTAGCTTGATCTCCCCCTCCCACACACCTCCTGCAACTCTTCTCTGCCTCCTTGCCAGACTCTGGCCTGGCAGTCAAGGTCTTCATGGGTTGGCCCAGGTGTTCCCTGAAATTAAATCTTTCTTTCCTTTATACTCCAGCCAGGCTGTTCTCTTTAATACCGCCAGGGAAACATGCCCCTTCTTTCTGGTTGAAGTCAGCCTTTCCTCTCACTCCCGATGGGCGTCACTCCATCACTCATTTCCTGTTTTCTCGTAGGCTGATCCACGTCACACTACACCCTCTAAGGTTTCCTCCGACTCATCAGCCCATTGAGACCTACTCCTTCTAAATGTTTCTGGTTGCTGCCATCGGTACCACATGTATTAAAATATACTTATTTTATTATTGTTCATTTACGATTTTCAAATTATCAGGATTCCCCCAACACCATCTAAGCATCTTTAGGGCAAGCTCTATGGATTGTAATTTTATTCTTCCAACTGGCTTGCACAGCGTTAGGCACGTGGCTCCCGTTAAATGCACGTTCAATTGATAGTTCAATAACTTAAGACTGAATACATAAGAAAGCTCTATAATATTCCCACACATCGCATCAGAAAGTTATTCTGAAACTTTCTCTCTAGCAAGTCAATTATTAGCTGTGTGACCTGGGACAAGTTACTTACCTTCTCTGATCCTGTTTCCTCAGTGATGAAATGTTTAGATGAGCTCTTTATTCTGGTACTCTGTGAGTCTAATTTTATTACTGAATTTCATTTGCCTTCCTTGCCCTTCAATTCTCTCTTCACCACTTAATTGAAAACTTTGAAGCTATTTTTCAAAATTTGACCTCCAAAAGAAAAGTGAGATACATAAGGGAAAAAAGTATGATTTTCACTTTTCCTGTAGGTTAAGATGCAGAGATATCTGCCCAGATGTTTGTTATTAAGTTAGTAAAGTTGTCTCAACCCAGATCCATGTTTGGAGTCCAGAAGGTTATTATGAGCTGGATGTGAGGGTGGGTTTGGAGGAAATAACCAAGACCTCATAGGGTTAAAAGTCATATATAATTGAATACTAGCCTTGCTGTCAATTCCAGAGTAGGCTTTAGAGGCAAGAAATGTTTTGCTACTTAGCAATTTTATTATTTTCCAGATCTGCTATTTGGCTATGTTACCTTGGCAAAGAAAATTACTTGTCTTTTCTGAGCCTGCCTATTTGGCAGAATGAATATGCAGCTCAAGGAAGGGCATGTATGTGAGACATTTACTATGTGATAAAGTAAGCTGTAGAATACTGTGTGGGATTTGTATTATTGTTAAGCGTCGTATTATATTCCTTCCGATTCGAGACCAGGCTTTTCCAGTCTGTGTCTGTATGATCTGGGGCATTCACGTGGATTCAGTTTCCACATTTGCAAAAGTGAAAAAGTTGAACTAAACAATACTTTAGAAACCTTACCAGCTTTAACCTTCTGGGGTTCTGTGATTTGCTCCAAGCTTCTGGCCCCCCCAACCAGTCTGATCACCTGTTCTCTGGCTCTTGTCAGTCTTTGGAGGAGAAAGGCTGACTGTGTCCAGAGGCCTTCGGTCGGGTGGGAGGCAGACATTAGTGAAGAGAATTGTTCCCGAGAGCTCCAGCGGCCAGAGACCAAAGTGCAGCGGCGGTAGGATCCACGCCTGGGGGATGTCCTGGCTGTAGGGCCGGTAACCAATAGGGAGTTTCTTCTGGCCTCACCACTACTAGCTACTTTCTTCCCAAAGAGGCCATTTCTAGTTTGTTTTTATTTTTTTTTTTTTAGAGATAGCGTCTTGCTCTGTCACCCATGCTGGAGTGGAGTGGCCTAATCATAACTCACCATAACCTCAAACTCCTGGGCCCAAGAGATTGCTTGATCCTGCCTCAGCCTCCCAAATAGCTGGGACTATAGCCACACGCCACCACACTTAACTAATTTTTTTTTCTAGAGACAGGGGTCTCTCTATGTTGCCCAGGGTAGTCTTGAAGTCCTGGGCTCAAGCAATCCTCCCACCTCAGCCTCCCATATTGCAGGGATTACAGGGGTGAGCCACGGCGCCCAGCGCATTTCTAGTTTTTGCTTGAAAAGGATAGTGTTTACCTCTCTGTCCCTATTCCCCCAACAGTAGGCAGGATGTCGTGTTGCTTCAGACTGGCTTTCTGACTCAGTCTGTTCATCTGTAAAACAGGCATGATAATGTTTATACCGTACCCGACTCAGTTTGGAGTTACAAATTCTTTGATGATGGTAAGTACAAACTATTCACATCATGTTGTTAAGCTAATGTGTGCACATAGGATCTTCACTCCTTCTTTTCTCTTTCCAGATAATAATTCCTTTCCAGGCCAAGAAGCTGAATTCCGTTTACTTCTCCCAGCTGTGCAAAAGCACATTCAAGTGAATGACTAAAAATGCAACCGCAGTGCATGTTGCAGACACCGGCAGCCGCGAGGGGGCAGCACCCAGTGGAGGACTGGCATCGGAGTCATGCGGCTGTGAAGTCACGTTGCAGTCCGGCACACAATTGCTATCCATCCATAGACCATTCTTGACCAAGCAAGCATGCACATTATGGGCAGTTACATTCTCAAGTTTTTAAAACCAAGGGGAACTTGTATACTGGGCCTGTTTTTCAGCCTGTTTGCTACCTTTTTTGCATTCTATCCTGTGTGAATTTTACAGACACTGGGCTAAAAAGGGTATTTGGACACCTGGACACACATTCCTAGAATGTCATCATATGGTCCTAATTCCATGTCACCAACGACACAGACAAGACCCTGTTTACAACTTTTTCTTTCCTTTTTTTTTTTTTTAATTTCAGATCTTTCTGAAAAGATTATTGTATATGACATATCTATAGCTATGTGTATGGCCATAGATGTATTTCTGTGTGTACATATGTATAGTCATGTATTCCTACATATGTACATACAAATACAAAGATATATAAAGTACATAGAAATTCCTTACTTGTAAATAGCCAAAAAGTACTGACGTGAATGACGAATTTTCACATTTAAATAGTCATCAACATGAAGCCATGTTTAATGCTTGTATAATGTGATGCAATAAGATTTAAAATAAATTTATGCACATGGAATATTTTCAGCTGAATCCTCTGAAATTCTGTTAAATTCTCATATAATGAGAGGAATCATATACCAGAGTGAGATCTTGAATGCAAGGGGAATTTCGAAGGGACTTTGCAAGAAACCAAATGTTTATTGAATGAATGCACGCAAAAACAAACAATAGAGCCAGCAAAATATTAGCATATGTTTCTGATGCACTTTTTTTCCTAATCTTGATAGTACAATATTTTAAATATAAGGTATAATGAGTAGGCCAGAATTTGAGGATTTGCTAATCTACCTAATCTTATGAGTCTTCATAAGGCTAGAATATTAGAAATATCCTACTTCAACACTAGAATCTTCATTAAAACCTCATCGGCTGTCTGGATCACTCAGGAAAATAGTTACTTCGATAATAAAGTTATCCAAAGAGTTAGCAAGGTGGGGTGGTTAATCTTTGGCCAAATTTTATGTTAGCTTATTTTTTAAGCAGAAACCTTTCTACAAATATACATTTGTAGTACAAATTGAAACACATTTATCCTTCCTTTGATGACTTAGTGTCACCACTGTAAAACTCCAACTTTTCAACAAGTACATTTCCCAACAAGTCCTGTCTGCCGAGCTCCCCAAAAGTCTCCTATTGCACAAACTGCCCCACTCACTGGGACTCTTTCCCCGTTCATTGCATTGCTCCTCACCTAGCGCATGCGTACCTATCTTACATCTCTGCACAGCTTGTAGTGATATAGGTCGAGACATCCACCCTCACCTTCCCCATTGCCTAACAAAGTTTAGTACCTACCCTCAAGTTTTCAGTGCTTCTTAAAAATAAATGAAACAAAATGGGAGACACACTTTTGCTTATAGCATGCAATCAATTTAAATTCACTTTCCTGTGAACATATATTTCAACATGAAAGAACTAAGTGTAAGTCCTCAACTTCATATAATCCTCTAGTGAAGGAGTTAAAGCTACTCACATCACCTGTGACATGTTAAGTGCTAGTTATTATTTTCCCAACAGGCACAGTAAGTGATTTTTTCAAGATTGCCCATTGACTTCTGGGATTTAGATGCCAATTTTATAATATTTTCAACAACAAAAAAAAAAAATTTAAGGAAGGCTTGCTTAGCAATGCTTCCATTACATGAGTGGTTTTAAATACTTAAGTACTCAATTTAGATCCCATTAATCTCCTGGTAGGGAGGAGTAAATAGTCAAGCTGTTGTCAGTGGGGCACAGCCACACTCGGCTTGCATGTTCATTAGTCCCCAAGGAGGTAATCTTTAATTTTCATTAATTCAGACCTTACTAATTAGGAAGTTGAGATCATTTGGATGGGTGATGTCCATTATGAAAAGAAATACTATGAACAAAATAGAGAAAATATTCAAACCATTTTTTATATTTATTATTAAATACTATTTCATTTACACAAACTTCAAAAATATGCACTCAGGGATGTATTCTTGAATATTAAAAGTATAAAATAAAAACAAAGTGTTTGCTCTGGAGTGTGAGTGAAAAGGGAGAAACAGGCATCTAAGGTGCTGGCAACATACTATTTCTTGACTGGAGTAGTAGTTCCACAAACCATTTTTAAAAGAATATTTATACATAGTTTATTTGCTAATTATTAACATAAACCCAGGTTGTTTTTTGCTACTAATTATTATTATCTCTCCGAGTAGTTCTCACCCTCTAGCATGCATTGGAATCACCTGAGCCCTACCACTACTGATGTTTCTGACTCAGTAGGTCTACAGGGACCAGACGATTTCATTTTCTAGAAGGTCCCTAGGTCATGTTGATTCTGTTGAGTGGGGACTACATTTTGCAAACTACTGATTTAATGAATATTTTATGGCTATAGACTTTTATGGCCATATTACTTTAATATACTCTACAATTCAAGCTGAGCTTAATCAGTTTTATCTGACTATCATATTTTAGGGAATACCAACTTGGTAGCAAGGTAGATGGGCAGCAATTTCAAACGGTGATCTTAGTTACAATAGCAATTATCAGTTGGTCATATCATTCAATACAAAGCACTGCCTCCACGAGCCTCCCAGCCGAGCAGAGCACTGGGTGCTTCTTGATGGATGGGGCCGGTGCACACAAAGGTCCTTCACCCTGACCTGCATTTTGTAATAACCCAGCAGGCTGAGAATAACTCCCACATCTAACCCTTACCTCGCTAGTTCAGGAAAGAGTTTACATCAACATGTATAATAAAGCAAATCTATTAAGATTATGGGCTCTGGAGCCAGGCAAAACTAAGTTTGGATCCAAGGTGTATGACCTCAGACAAGGGATTTAACTTCTACCTCGTGGGGCAGAAGTCATATGCTGCCAAGATCTGTCTTCAATGAAAGACTTCTTGCCCCAGCTGTAGGGAGTGTCACAGGCAAACTGCCTCCAGCTGTCAGCCTCGTCAGGCCTGCCTCATTGCAGAGGGTCTTTTGGCCCAAGGCCTTACCTTCTCCTGTGACAGCCCATGTCAGTGACTAATCGATGCAGGAATATGAAAGCCCAGCTATCGTGGAACAAATGAGAAGAGCTCCTCTCACTCTGGAGGTCCCTGGGGGCAGACTGTGCTTAGGCCTGCAATGTAGCCGAACCTCCACCTCTGCCCAAACCTGCTTCCTCTTTTTCCTTCCCTGAGTGATGATCCTAACGGCACTCCTTAATAAAATCCAAGCTC
>CM052440.1:15870508-15904964 GCA_028533085.1 Varecia variegata | reverse complement strand
AAAATCCAAGCTCATTACACTCCATATCAGGGTCTGCTTCCCAGGGAATCACACCTGTGACATTCATTTTAAAAAACGAACAAAAATCCTAAGATGCAGGAATTGTATGGATTCATTCATTCAATAAATATTGAGCCAGGCTCTGTTCTAGATGCTAAGAATACAGCAATAATCACAGATGTCTGACATTAAGAAATCATGAAAAGCATTAAGAGGTTGAAATCAATTGAAATCAGTTATAGTATCAATTGGCTACTTGTTATAAAAAGAAAATAGTGGCCAGGTGCAGTGGCTCACGCCTGTAATCCTAGCACTCTGGGAGGCCAAGGTGGGTGGAACACTCAAGATCAGGATTCGAGACCAGCCTGAGCGAGACCCCATCTCTACTAAAAAATAGAAACAAATTATCTGGCCAACTAAAAAGATATATATAGAAAAAATTAGCTGGGCATGGTGGCGCATGCCTGTAGTCCCAGCTACTCGGGAGGCTGAGGCAGTAGGATCGCTTGAGCCCAGGAGTTTGAGGTTGCTGTGAGCTAGGCTGACACCACGGCACTCACTCTAGCCCAGGCAACGGAGTGAGACTCTGTCTCAAAAAAAATAAATAAATAAAAATAAAAATAAAATAGTATATCTTCCTCTCATCACCACTTCCCCACCTGCCTTGTTTTTTTCTTCTAATTGCCTAGGCCTATGTTAATAATATTCACATTCTGTTCTGAAACCATAAGATAATGATTGTCTATGTAAGCAGATCTCAGCCTGATTGAGCTTTAGTCCCATGTGGGTTCCGTTCCTACCTCCATGCTGCCCTTGGAAGATTGGAAATCATCACACTGCTTTTCCACTACCCTGGGTTGTGGAAAACTGTGAGCCTATTTAAAGTCCTATTTCCCTGCACATCTAAGGCAGCAATTTCTTCTATGCTCATGAAACATAGTAATGTCTAACTTCTCAAGACCCTGTGCCTGCCTGAACACACCTACTGGGGTCTTGTGCCTTTACTGGAATCTTGTGTCTTTACTGGAGTCTTGTGGCTCTAAGCTCATCCAGGAGATACGGGGCATGGATTTTGTCCGCTTTCAAATCCCACAGACCTATGGTGGTTCGCTGCTGCCATCCCAGGGCTGACCACATTAAGTAAACATAGAGACCCTTTCTCAGAGACATGATACCAATTAGCTCTCACCTCTTCCCTACAAAACTCCCAGCACAGAATCCATTCTACTCTAGAGCAGGGAACTTAGCTCCTACTTTCTACTTTCCAAGATATTTTATCCTTGTCAACCTGAGAGGCTAGACTTCTGGTACCCAAAAGCCAAAAAGAAATTGCTATTTTCTCTGTTTTTTGCTGAAGCATCCCTTTTATGAGCTACAAACATAAAACATCAGGCCTGATTACTTGAATGTGAAGAATAGCCAAGAAGGCAACAGAGTGATCTGGAAAGTGGAGGTGATCATTGGTTAAATGCTCTGAATATCCCACCACCCTGCTCTCCTCTGGACCTTCTCACGTGCCTCTCTTCTATGCTTGATCACTTCTGCCGTAGGCCTCCTCCTTGGACCAGCCCCTTGATTCTACAACAGCATGAAAAGCAAGGCTTTCCTTGGGTCTTTCCGACCATTTATTTTCAGTCTTGCCTTTGCCTGGTATCCTGGCTTCCACCTGTTAGATTTTACTTCTGTTTAGACCTCAAGCAACTTTTCTCCATAACTCAGAGACTGTCAATTAAAAAAAAAAAATCTCCAACCCACAGAATGGAAGAAAATGTTTACAAATTATGTACCTAAGGGACTTTTATCTTGAATATATAAAGAACACTTACAATTCAATATTTAAAGACAATAAGCCAATTTTAAACTGGACAAAGGATTTGATTAGACGTGTTTCCAAAGAAGATATACAAATGGCCGATAAACATGAAAAGATGATCAACATCATTAGCCATCATCAGGGAAATGCAACTCAAACTCACAATGAGATACCATGTCACATGTGTTAGAATAGCTATAATAAAAAAAATACAGAGAAAAACAAGTGTTGACCAAGATGCGGAGAAATCAGAACCTTCATACACTGCTGATAGGAATGTAAAATAGTGCAGCTGCTTTGGAAACAGTATATGTAAATGGTTAAGCTCAGAGTCACCATATGACCCAGCCATTCCACTGCTAAGTAAATACCCAAAAGAAATGAAAACATATGCCCACACAGAAACTTGTACACCAATGTTCAAAGCAGTATTTTTCATAATGTCCAACAAGTAGGAACAACACAAATGATCATCAACTGATTAAAGAATAAATAAAATATGGGATGGCCATACAACAGAATACAGTCATGTGTTGCTTAACAATGGGGATATGCTCTGAGAAATACATTATTAAGTAATTTTGTTATTGTGTGAATATCACAGAGCATGCTTACATAAACTTAGATAGTATAGCCTAGTACACACCTAGGCTACACTGCACAGCCTATTGCTGCTAGGCTGTAGCAGCACCTGTACACCTGTACAGCATGTCACTGTATTGAATACTGTAGGTAACTAACACAGTAGTATTTGTATATCTAAACATATCTAAATATAGAAAACATAATGTGTTGAGCTGTGACATTAAGATGGCTACAACATTACTAGGCCATGAGGATTTTTCATCTACACTACAATATTAAGTAAAAATTTAAATTAATTATTACTATTTGAGTAAGAGAGGTCAAAGAGATAATGGGAGTGAGGGGTGGTGGAGTATAGATAATGTACATTCTTTAAGCAGGCAGATCCCAAAGAGAAATGAAAGTGGAAAGGAATAAGATACACGAGTCACTCCTTGTTTGCATGGAGGGCAAGGAGTGAAGGGGCAGAGAGAAATCAGGAAAGTTATGCTAATGGATGGTCCCTTTGCATGGGTGAGAACATCAGGAATGGTGACTACTCACCACTTAAGAGACAGCTGTGTACATTTGCATGCGTAGAGCACATCAGAACCATTGGAACTGGAGCTAAGTGTAAGGTCCCCCATGGAAAGTGTCGAGAGTGAAGGAAATGATATGCAAGCTGGATTCTAACAATTGAGCAGATGTTTTTCAAACAAAGATCTGAGAAGTGGACATAAGCTGGGCAGCCTAGACAAAGGGGACAGTGTGTAAAATAACAAGGAAGCAAGAAAGTGGGTGGTATATTTAGCAAATCATGGGATGCTCAATGTGACAGGCCTATGTAACACGTGAAGAAGGGTACCAATAAACACTTCCGAGGGCAATATACGCAACCTAAACTTTTGTACCCCCACAATATGCTGAAATAAGAATTAAAAAAAAATCAACACATCCAACCCTGAACTCATTCTCTTCCCAACAAGCCATATCCTTCAGTCTTTCTTACCCTTGCTATCATTGTAATTAAAACCCATAGTATAAAAAAAAACAAAAAAACCACTTCCGAGAAGCCCTCCAGGCTAAGGGACGGGGCTTTTATTCTGTACTCAGAGATCCTCCAGTGGAGCAGTGAATCATCAGATTCAGTTTTCAAAGAGACAACTGTGGACTAGAACAGTGGTTCCCAGGCCAAAAGCACCATCATCCTTAGGAAAATTATGAAAAAGATAAATTCTCAGGACCCACTCCAGAGCTGCTGAATCAGAAGCTCTGAAGGTGACGCCCAGATACCTGTTTTAACCAGCCCGCCAGGTGATTCTGATGCACACTGAAGTTTGCGAAGCTCTAGAAGAGAATGAGAAGGGCGCAGTGACAGACCAGATCACCGTCCAGAAGGGAACAAAGGTCTGGATTTAGGAAGCCGAGGAGAGCAGAAATGGAGAGAATCCTGACTCCTGACGCGCACATGTGGAAGTGGATCTGAAACTCCAGGAGAAAATTCTGTTAAATTGATATCCGGTGCCCTTGGGCAATTAAGCCTAAACAAGGGTAAGAGGGGAAATAGGCCTTTTTAAATGAAGGAAAAAAATAAGTGATTAAAAAATGGAAATGAGTAATAAAAGGTTAGCAATTTTAAAATATTAATTATTTTCTTTGATAAATTTAAATTATAGAGATCCGATTTAACCTTCATAGTGAAAGGTCATGTAAAATTCCCTCTATATGGAGAATTTGCATTTTGCTCAACCAACAATTGTTGAATGGGTAGGAAATAAGTAGGTACTTCAACTTAGATGACCAGCAGGAAGAACAGAGATGTGGAAACTTCATGCCAAAGTGGAAACTTGGCAACTGCTTCTTTGATGATGCGTCTCCAAACTGGGTTTAAATACAGTCACCTTTGGCACCTAACTTCTCTCTAGCTTAGCTGTCCACTGAGTTTTATACCCCACAAGCAAAATATAACTTCAAGATATAAAATGTAAATTTTACACTTCAAATTGATACTTTTTTAAGAGAAAGAAAAAAATGTTCAGATTAACAGCTTCTGTTTTTATTTTGAAGTCCTGATATTATCAACAATTACTTGGACCAACTTTTAAAATATCAAATTACCACAATTAAAAATTAGGTTGGGGCAAAAAAAGTTGGTACTTTTGTATGCCTTATTTTGCACTTTCTACTTTCAAATACAGTGTTACTTAATTAAAAAATAAAATATTCTTCTGTGACAAAAGTTCTGCATGTTTATTTGCTTATACTTTTATAATGTATTACAGAATTTAGGAAGAGTCCTTTCTGTGGTGAATTGGGTAAAAATATCTTTCTGTAGAGGCTGAGTAGATTAATTATATTCAATTTGACATTTATCCCTCCAAAACAGGCAACTGCAAAGACATTTGTAGAGAGTTTAATCAGCAGGTTGAAAGATCAGATTTGCAACCATATTTCACATTGTAATATTCAACTCTCCCAAGCTTCTTCATAAACAATGAGCACAAAATTTAAACGTAAAAGCATAAAGTGAATTTTCAGTACCTAAATGACCATGCACTCAGTTGACTCTTTATCAACAACCTTCATGGAAAAATTCAGAATTTCCTGTAAGAATCAATCCAGATAGTTACTTCTCCCGTCTCCACCCCATCCCTGTCCCATGTATCTATATCATGGACACTCAGTTGTTTCAAAAATAAAATAACTATACCATCTGTGATTATCATAAGTAAAACAAAATTTTGAAATCTTTACACTCATATATTTAATAGTTCCTTCATCCTAATGTGTGTCAATATTAGAAACCACGTGGAGAAACTAAACTGTCCTAAGACTTATTTAAATAATCATTCACAATTCTATAGTCCTTAATATTTCAAAATGCTATGAAAATATATGGTCATCATTCTGCATTATAACACATCATATGCTACCAGTATTTTCATTTTACCTGTAGATGAAAACGTTCAGATAGAAGCATCAGGACATTTCCCTAAAGAAACACAACCATGCTGTGTGACTTCAGGAAAATCAGCCTTAGCATCCAGCACAGGGTTCTCAAACTCCACACTACTGACATCCTAGGCTGGATAATTTTTTGCTGGGGCAGGGAAGCTGCCCTGCCTCATAGGATATGTAGTAGCTTCCCTGTATCCTACCTGCTGAATCCTACCCAGCAGCTCCGCTCTGCAGCTGTGACAACCAAAATGTCTCCAGGCATTTCCAAATGTCCACGAGGAGCAAAACTACTCCATTGAGAACCACTTGTCTGGGGAGAAAATGATTGCATAATCAACTAAATAGATAAATATGGGTTTATGCTGTTTTACATCTCACTTATACACTTTTCATTTCTCTATGGAGTGAATATGATTTATCTACATCTTCCTGTAAAATTTATATTCCCTCTGTTGCAATAATCCGCTGATTCTTAAATATAGTTTAATATTCCTGTGACACATTTTTTAGAGAAGGCACTATCCCTACATCACGATATTGCAAATTAACAGCTCATTTTTTTAAAAATTGACAAATGACCTTTGTCTCAAACTTTGAATCCCAATCATATTGAGTGTACACTATTTGAGTTAATAAAGTGCTATTCTGCCAAAGAGGCCAACCTGATCTTTTCTACTCACATTATTCCTGTTAGGTAGGTAGGGGTTTAGTGCTATGTACCATCATTAAAGGAGATCAAGGACAAATTCAAGGGTATGCAACTTGTCAACAGCAAAACAGACATTGACACACACAAATCTTATGGCTTTTTCCCCGCATTAGTGTTTTTGTGATTCAAAATACCTAAGAATAGCAGATTATTTAATTTACACTATAATAAATTAACACCTTACCCCTATTTGATTTTATCAAAAAAATTTAGAAATTAAGATACATTATTTTTAATTAATAATAATATTACTGTGCTTTCTTAAGCAATCTATCTGGCATTTTCATGTGTTTATAAAAGTAAAATATTTACAGTTCCAAATGTTACAAACATGTACTTCATCTAAAGGAAAGTGAACAAGAATGGATGCATCATATTTCTCATTAAGAATATATTGCATAACCCCTTGGCAATCAGATAAGAGAAAAAGTTAAATAACCAGATTTTGATTTCCAAAATTGAAGCATTTTACACACACATGCATTTAGAATTATCAAATAAATAGCAATAGTTCAAATTACAAATGCATAAAAAAACAAAATTATGTGTTTCTACTCATTAAAACATTGTAGAAAGATCCACAAAAATTTGATGTTTGCTTACAAATATAGTGATTTAAAAAGTAACATCTATCCACATAAGAAATATATGAATATATAGTTAATTTAAATGTTATATAGACCTGTTTGCTTTAGATAAATGCTACTTATTATTTTAATGTCTTAGTGTTGTCTATTAGCAACCTCTAAATGTGCAGGGCATGGTTATCTAAATAGTTTGGATCAGAAAATAAGCATAAAGTTATTTAATTATAAAGCATTTGGTATGTATCTAAATATTTCTTTTTTTTTTTTTTTTTTTTGAGACAGAGTCTCACTCTGTTGCCCAGGCTAGAGTGCCGTGGCGTCAGCCTAGCTCACAGCAACCTCAAACTCCTGGGCTCAAACAATCCTCCTGCCTCAGCCTCCCAAGTAGCTGGGACTACAGGCACGTGCCACCATGCACGGCTAATTTTTTCTATATATATTTTTAGCTATCTATATAATTTCTTTCTATTTTTTTTTAGTAGAGACGGGGTCTCGCTCTTGCTCAGGCTGGCCTTGAACTCCTGAGCTCAAACGCTCTGCCCACCTCGGCCTCCCAAAGTGCTAGGATTACAGGCGTGAGCCACCTCGCCCGGCCTAAATATTTCTTATATTTTTTTAAAAAATTGAAAAGTTTAAAAAAAAACACTTTTAAACAGTATCTAATGTGGGAACTGTAGAAAACAATAAGTTATTGATGAAATCCTATAACCAAACTCTTAGCTATGAACATAGCAAAATAAACAGCCAAGCAACTTTGTTACTTGAAATTTTAAAACATGGAACAAAGCATATATTTAATGAGTCTAGAATATGAAAAAAAAGCAGTGCTTGCCTATGTAATTTAGCTCTAACTGGATGAATGTACTAGAATTTCAAATTTTCTAAGTCTATGCACCTTTAAATTTAATTGATTGCAAATTAGTTGACATTCAAAAGTTCAACTTAATAGCATTTAATGTAGTCATCTAACTCCACAGAACTTAAATATTTTTAATAATATAATGTTCTAAATCATCAAATCCATAAGGACCTACATCAAGTATACATTAGTACCAGGCTCATGGGAGTTTATAATTTATAGGCTAGGACTTGATGAACCAGGATTTGGGGTGGCATAATCCTCACTGGGCATCTTGAGACATATCCAAGCCCAAGGCAATAAACAGAAAATCAGGAAGGCAAGCACAGGGAAAGTGCAGAGCAAAACCAAAGTTGGGGGCTCAGAAACTAGGAATGTAGATAAGAATGATGGTCCAAGAAAGGAACTATAAGCAATATAAGGCCAGAAACTCTAGAAAACAAGACAAAAGGCACAAGAATAGATGTGTAGCATCCAAAAGACCTTGATCATTGGGCCCAGGTTCTTTCCCAGACAGGATACTTTTGTTTGTTTGTTTGTTTGTTTGTTTTTTGAGACAGAGTCTCACAATGTTGCCCAGGCTAGAGTGCCGTGGTGTCAGCCTAGCTCACAGCAACCTCAAACTCCTGGGCTCAAGTGATCCTTCTGCCTCAGCCTTCCGAGTAGTTGGGACAAGAGGCATGTGCCATCATGCCCAGCTAATTTTTTCTATATATTTTTAGTTTTCCAGCTTTTTCTTTCTATTTTTAGTAGAGACGGGTTCTCACTCTTGCTCAGGCTGGTCTCAAACTCCTGAGCTCAAACCATCCTCCCACCTCGGCCTCCCAGCGTGCTAGGATTACAGGCGTAAGCCACCACACCTGGCCAGGATACTTCTTGATTATCACCTTCCTGAGCCAGAATCAGTTCCATGGTTAGTATGTGCCCTGGGCTGATAGAGGGATAAGAAACAAAGATCTAGACAACATAGACCTGTCACCTCATTGCTCCGGAAGAACAGAGTATGTGGTAGGAGAGAGAAAAACTTTTTCCAATATTAATTATGATTTTGGTAAACCCTCAAACTTACATGCTAGTACCAAAGGCATTGAAAATATTTTCCAATAATGCCCAAATTTAAGAATATGCCTTTGACCATCAAGCACAGGTGCATATGTGCATATTGGCCTTTCAGCACACACGGAGTCATAACCTTCACAACTGTGGCTTCATTGAAATTAGAGAGAGGGAAATGCCTGTGCTGAAACTCTTCACTCCAGAATAACATTAATTAATGAGTGTAGGAACTGAAGAAAGTCAGGACTTCGTTTTAACAAAAATTTAGCCCCCAAAACATTCATGATAGACTAAAAAAAAAACCAAAAAACAAAAAAAGAAGCCTGATCCAATTATCTTAGAAAATACATAAAATTGAGACACTGTTTAAGATCATGTAGTATCAGAGATGCTTCACAAACGAGTCCCATTGATCTTGCCACTTTGATCTGTGAAGTTCAATTCAATATGGTTGAAAGCAGGATTATCAGTTCCACCATCTTCCATCGGATGAGATTTATAGCTTAAAACATGCTTCTTCTAAAAGAAAATGTTAGCATGGTGATTAGAAAAAAGACACTGTTCATTCATTTAATTCTAACTAATTATTACTACTGTATGTATTCCTCTAAACCAGCTTTGTAATCTACTGAAAGAGAGAAATATACAACAGGTATAGCCCATCGAGGTAGAGAGATATACAGCAGACAGCTCATCAGAGGATGGGATATACACCTGGATATATACCTTTCTTGTCCATCACTATTTAAGAGAGAGGGGGAGAACCAACTAGCGTTCTATACAGCTAATCAAGCCCAGTCACCTAATTTAAGGTAAATGAAAGCCAACTCACTTTCTTAAAAATATCAAAATTGGATAAAAAGTCCTCTTTGGTTAGTATGAATCTGCTGTCTAAGTTCTGTTTTCTTCCTCCTGAAAAAAAACATATAGATTATTTACAATGTTAAAAAGATACCTGTAACTACACAGTGACATTTCATCATACAGGCATTTAACTTATGCACATTCAACTCGTACTCATAAAACACAAAGAGAAAGAGACACTTTTAAATAGTGCTGAAGACTTAGCCCACCGTACCCTTTCCTCAGTCAGCCTCAGATCCTACAAGCCTCTCACTATGATAAATATGAGTTCTATATAGAACCTCTGCTGTTGCTGTTCTGGAGATAGAATCAACTTTAAATTAATTCATTCAACATTATTGAGTGTCTATTGTGTGCTAGAGACTCCGCTAGGTGCTGGAGAAACAGAGCGGAACAAAAGAATTACTGGATGCCCAGATCGTGGTCTACTTAGGAAAATATTTATCCCCACTTCACTGATGAAGAAAGAGGCCCTGGGGCATAGTAAAGAATCAAGTGGGCCTGAAATGCCAACCAACTCTATATGTCCTGAATTCTTATGGGATTTCTAGTACACTACAGCAGGTTTTAAAATATATTTGTCAAACAATATCAGAATTGTATATTTCTAGATTCTTTTTCAAGGTACTCACTGCTGCTATGGAGTGGGAATCAATCATTTATGAAATTAATGAAGTTGAAGTTTTTTTTATGGATATCACTTACCTGGGTAGAGCATTATTTTTAAAAATAAAAGATACAGCTGGATATGGTTATCAGAAGCAAAGCATTTAAGGGAAAAGAAAGAGTACTCAAAGGGAGTTCTCTGACATCCACTTTCTTAAAAAAAAATGAGTTGAATAAGGACCAAAGTTCGAATATTACAAGGAGACTGATTAGGTATATTCCAGATACAAACGACTGGGTAACTGATGGGAAAAATTTAAAATAGGTCTTAAAACATATGAAAACAGACAAAAGAATAAACCTGCTGTGCTGGCAATTTTGTTTACAAGAAAAAAACAAGTTCTTTTGGGAAAGAAAGAGAATACTTTCAAACAATTGTTACAAACTTCATAATTATAAATACAAATGTCACAAAAGTTTAAGAGATACTGCTGTATCCAGATATCAGAAAAAATCGACAGTAGGGTTCTGTAAAGTGTCACACTGCTGCTGGCTCTGTAGCATAAAACAAACAAAGACATCAGATATATTTGGACAAAGCATAGGACTTCTGACCAGTTATAACACATTTGACAAGGAGGCCAGTGTGGCCTTTCCCTAGCATGGTTGCTATGGGTGTATATGCATGAGAGGGGTGCAGGGAATTAGGGAGCCCAGCACTTCTCACTGACTCCATGTTACTACCCCTGTCCAGACCACTGTGATCTCTCACCTGGATTACCGCAATGGCCTCCTACCTGCCCCTGTTCCCTTATAGACTATTCTCAATACTGGATCAGAGTGCTTCTTTGAGAATAACTGGAAAAGTAAGTGAAAAAATATCCCATAGAGCAGACCTAAAAGACACAGAGATGGAAAACAGGAGAGAAAAGACAAGAAAATTAGAGGAACTATCCACCACTCGAACATTGACTAATCAATTTCCAGAAAGAGAAAACAGACAATGACAGGAAATTGCAAATAAATAATATAAGAAGATGCCCAGAACTCAAGGACATGGATCTTCAGATCGAAAGGGCTCTACTGAAGGCCTAGGTCAAGGCAGTCATCATGAAAAAAATGGGTCACATGCAAAGGGTCAGCAGGTGGCATGGCAATGTCACTCAACAGCAACACAGTAAGCCAGGAGAAAATTAAGACATACTCCCAGAAAAAAAAAAAAGTTATTTTCACCTTAGTATTCTCTACTCAAGTTATCAGTGAAGCATAAGATAGATTAAAGGAATTATTTTTCAGACATGCAAAATTTCAAAAATCTCTTTCCTCGTCTACCCTTTCTCAAGAATGTTCTGTAGGATGTGCTCCATTCAATGAGGGGAGTAAACAAACATGAGGGGAACCCAACACAGGAAGGACACAGAGTGAGGACAAAATGAAGTCTCAGGCTAACAGTTCTGTAGCAATCTCAGAAAGCAAGTTATACTATGTGCATGATCAATTTGATGTTTTTAAACACACTCTTTAAAAAATTTATGAAGGTCAAAAAAAGCCTTCTCATTATTTAGACATAAAGGTTATAATTATTATTCCTCACATGTATATACTTCTTTACAGTTTACAAAGATTCAGCACAGAACAACAGAATGATCAAGGCTCAGAGATACTATGAAGATATGTCTAAAATCCTGAGCATGTAGTAGCCACACACAGTGTTTCCAAGCATCTTGTTTTTATCTTACAGCCACCTGTGAAGTAGGGAGGTCAATGATTATTGTCCTCATTTTACACATCAGAAAGCTAAGGCTCAAATTAGCTGCGTGACCAGCCCAAGTTCCTACAGCTGCTAAATGGCAGAACCAAGATTCAAATGGGGATGGATCTTCCGCTTTCAAGTCCAGTCCCTCAAATTTCCCAGGAGTAAAATGGAAGAAATAATTAAACTTGTTGTTAACAAGATCATAGTAAAATTACATAAATAGCTATAAAACAAATATAGTAAAAAACAGGTATAGAGGTAAATTCAACAATATTAATGTTTAGATAGTTACCTGTCGATAAACTGAGAAGTATCCCCACAAATAATGTTACCAAAGTTCCAACAGCGCTGAAGTACAGGTATGATAAAGAATACCAGTTATCCATCAGTGGAGTCCTAAGAGAGAGCAAAAGCATAACTATAAGATTTCATGTAACGCAACTAGCAACTACCAGTATGTGCCAACGCTTCTCATGGCAAGGTCAAAATATAATATTTAACAACGTTTTAATGTCATAATCTGCTATCCCGATTTTATCTTATTAGATCGGGAATTAAAAGTATGACTTCATTTAGACCATGCACTAAAATATTTGGGTCATGTTTATTCACTCAACTCTTAATAATGTTCCAGGCGCTGCTCTTGTCATTGGAGAGTCAGCCATAAATAAAGTAGATAAGGCGCCTGCCCACACTAAGTTCACATTCTAACAGGAGGATAAACACAATCAACCAATCAATAAACATATTAATTTCCACTGGTGGAAAGTGCCATTAGAAAAATAAAACAAGATGATCTGTCATTAACAGGGAGAAGAGGGAGAGACCACACTACAATGAGTGGTCAGAGAAAACCTTTGGTAAAAAAATGACATTTGGACTGAGCTCTGACTCACAAAAAGTTCTTGAGGAAAAGCATCCCAGGGAGGTAAATACCAGCTGACCGAAGCATAGTGAGCAAGACACAAAGTGGTGCCAGACAAGTGGTAGACAGAGGACTTTTTGTGGGGCTTGATATGAGTTGGGACTTAACTCCATGGGCAATGGCACTTGTCGCAGTATTTTAAGTGAAGGAGTGACAAGATCGCTCTACAGTCATTTCTACAACTGTTGCTCTAGAGTCCCACTTTCAGCTTTGATAAAGTTGCTTGATTTAGATGAACCATCCTGCCAAGAACAATATATTAAAACTAAGGGATAGAGAGAGAGGCAGATTTTTAAAAACATCAGAGAGATTAAGCCAATGAGAACTTAAGGGGCCAAGAGCCCAGAAAGAAGGAAAATGATTGAGGTGAGCTAATGGAATTAAGAGAATGTGATGTAGAGCCAAAGACAAAATAACCTAGACTAGAGAATCAAGAAAGAGACCCGCAGGAAAATAGTTATTTGGTTTATATGGGTTTAGTTGCCACTACATTGCAATGGAGCAAAGGAGAGTCTTTTCAATAAATGGTGCTTGGTAAATTAAATATCCATATGGGGAAAAATAATCTTGATCACACCACCCACAGAAATCAATTCCAAAGGGATTACACTTCGTAAACAGACACGGTTAACAGTAAAACTTTTAGATTAAAAATCCAAGGAATATCTATATGACCTCGGGGTAGGAAAAGATTTCTTAAACAAGACACATAAAGGACTAACCATATAGGAAAAGACCGAGAAACTGAAATTAATTAAAAGTGAGACATTCTGACCACAAAAGGTATCATTAAGAGAGTAAAAGGCAACCCATGGAATGGGAACAAAATATTTTCAAAACATATCTTGTATCTAGAATAGAATAAGAACTCCTACATAAATAAGGAAAAGACAGAGAATCCACTTCAAATGGACCAAAGACTTCAATAACCATGTCACAAAAGTAGATGCTCCAATGGCCAATCAATATATGAAAAGGTATTCAACTTCATTAATCATAAGGGAAGTACAAATTAAAGCCACACGTGCTACCAATATATACCCATCCAATATTGGGAACTGAAAAGAATCAAAACTGAATCTGGCCAATGGAAACCAGTATCTAGGCAACCAAAAGCCCTTACTCAATCTTCAGCCGTGTTGCTCACTGCCCTTGTACTCCAGCCTTACCAAACTAGCATGATTGTCCATGACGCCATGTTTCTTCAGACCTTCATGCCTTTGCACTTGTTTTTTCTTCACTGTGCAGCATACATTCCTCCTTCTGTGTGTCCCCTGGGCTCAGTCTTCCCACCTCATTAATTCCAGCCCATGTAATACTCCTCTTAGAAGGTTTCCTTGACTCCGCCCAGGCAGAGTTAGGCTCTTCCTCTTCCTGGCTCCCATGATATCCTATGAATACTACTTATCATGATGTGTTTCTTAAATGTTTATTTTCTTGTCCAAGTCTCTTCTGGTCATTAGTCATTTTCTGTGATAAAAATGGCCTTCCAGACCTTCCCCTTCATCTAGCAAAACCTCTGCTTTCTTCAACTAGTACTATGTCTCTGCAGTCTTCACGTTAGTCTACACTCTGACTTTGTCTATTCTTTTCACAAATATTTATCGAGTATTTATTAGCTATTTACTATGTGCTAGTTATTACACTTATCAACTTTACTGGGTTCGTTGCTTTGTGTATATTTGCACACACTCTCTCCAGCTACATTATAATTTTCTGGAAGGTGGGAAACAGTGGAAGAGGATGACTTTCTTCAATGGGTATTAAATAAATGGCCAGCACAGTGCTGGGTACAGGATCCATGCTCAAAAATCCTTGTTCTTTAGATGAAACATTTTATAAATAAGCTAACATATAAAAATGATTATTATGGTTCCAGGCACATAGTAAACCTCAGCTAATTTATTTGTTTCAGGAATCCAAATAACCATTTTGCTTAGACTCTTAAATTAAGCATGATATTTACATAATCAGGACAAATGCTAAGCAAAATTGTGAAACAAGAAATACATCCCGTGTTTCCTCCCACTTAACCTTGAATTAATCTTTTCTCCCTTTCCGACTTTCTCTAGTCAGTTTCCCAACACCCTCTCATTAGCGCTTTCATGCCTGTCCAGATTTCTCCCCATGTGTCCTTGCTGCTCTCTCTACAGAACCTGACCTAGTAAAACCTTCCCCAAATATGCCTCAAGCTCTAGAACTACCTTTCCACTCTACCACGTAGCGCTTACCTGCCTTGCACTCCCTTGGAAGTCCCACTGGCAAGTATTCTTATAGCTGAATTCCCTCTGGGACATGAATTGCAAATAATGGCTATATATATGGTCATGTTCCTTTTCCCAAGAGTGTGTCTATTTCAAGAGGGAGACATCATGTCTTGATCCAAAAGAGATGACTCTAATGGTATTGTTTGAGACAAGCTGGCACTGTGGCAATATTTTGGGGACAATGGGTTTGTCTTTGCATTCCTCAAACATATCCATGGGGTTTGTGCTTTAAGGCTGCACATTTATATTAATATACCCACCAAGGAAATTCTTGCCCTCACTCCCACTATACAAAGAAACACAACTCTACCCGTGGGTCTACATCTGCGGTCGCCAACCCCTGGGACCCAGAGCAGTACCAGTCTGTGGCCTATTAGGAACCGGGCCACAAAGCAGGAGGTGAGCAGCAGGTGAGGGAGCAAAGCTTCATCTGTATTTACAGCTGCTCCCCACTGCTCACATCACCACCTGAGCTCCGCCTCCTGTCAAATCAGCGGTGGCATTAGATTCTCACAGGAGCACGAACTCTATTGTAAATTGCACACTCGAGGGATTTAGGTTGCATGCTCCTTATGAGAACCTTATGCCCGATGATCTGAGGTGGAGCTGAGGCGGTGATGCTAGTGCTGGGGAGTGGCTGCAAATGTAATAAATGTAATGCGTTTGAATCATCCTGAAACCATCCTCCCCCTTGACCCCCACTTCCTGTCTGTGAGAAAAATTATCTTCCATGAAACTGGTCCCTGGTGCCAAAAAGGTTGGGGACCACTGGTCTATGTCATTTCATTAAATCAGAGAATCTCAGTATCCAGGGGCTAAAAAATGTACTGCGTAAGTGAAAACTCTAGTGGGAAGATTGTACCAGCAACTCACTGCTAGTGCCTAGAATCTTTAACTAAACAAGTAGTGATTATTTAACATATTTAGATAACTGTAACTTTTGGTTACAGTTATCTAAATATACTTAAAAGACTATACAAGCAATATTTATTTTATAATTGTGCTTTTAATTTTAAAATTTTTTCAAACACAAAGACAATTCATGCAGCTAGAGCTGGTGTTTGGTAGCATTTACCCATGATAGAATCTTTTTTCATTAATATTTAAGTCTTTTCCAGATCTGTAGACAGGGCAGACATTTCTACAGAAATTAAGAAAATACGGCATTTTTTTCTATTGCTGAATAAAATATTATAGCCAGCCACATGGGTTCTACCCATTTCAGAATTAGGCAAAATCACAGTGTTGTAGGTAAGACAAAAAGCAACTAGAGTTCTCTGCCCATTGCATAAATTTTTAAAAATAGGATATTATAAAACTTAATTCAATACCTTTCAACATTGTGGATTTGAAAAGCACTAGTAGAATATGGCATTTCTGTGGTTGTCGTCCAAGTCGTCCCATTATATGAGCTGTTGCAGCCATAGGTTTCAAGGTTTAAGGGCAACGTTCTCTCAGGAAGTGCAGGGTAAAGTTGAGCTCCAATTCCAACCCATAAAGAAATGGCAAATCCAGCCATCAGCCCAACAAATGTTCCCTGCAAAACAAGAGTGCTTTTAAAAGAAAAACAACACAGTTTGCTTTGAGATAGAAATTGACTTTAGAATGTCAAGTTCAACATGGTCCAAGCCAAATTGACCAGCTCCCCTCCTACGAGTACTCTCCCCTGCAAGGTCTCTGCCTCATGTCAAGGGCACCAGAGGCCCCTTTCCCTCCACCTAGAGCCCTGTAGACGCTGACTCCACTCCCTTTTTCATATCCCTGTCTAGCCAATCACCACCTCCTGCCCATTTTTCTTTTCAAATGTCTCCTACTTCCATTCCTTCCAGTCTGTTTCTGTGGCCAGAACTGTGCTCTGGCCTCATCACTTCACACCCAAAAAACTACAACAGTCACACGGTTGACTCCATGCCAGTCGATCCCTCTATTTTTATTTAATCTGGGAACAAACGGCATGCCGTATGAGCACCAGACTGTGAAGACAAAAGCAGACACAGGGTTTATCCCTCTACTTAACAACATGCATGACTGTGATTGTGCTGCAGGATAGGTAGGGAACACTAGCAAGTAGTTTTCACAAATGACTGCGATAGTGCACACAACCAGACCAGGTGTCTCTGGAGACAAATGGAGATAGAATGGGGGAACTTACTTGGCCAACTGTCCCCTCTGAAGACTTTTGGTTTCTCAATCTTTGGAAGACTCGGCACCCCCGTACACACACCCCTTCATCAATAGCCCAAGTGGTCTGCCAACCCTTAATGATGTAAGCCCTGGTTCCAAATTACGGGGACAGAAGCAAACCTTGAGCTGGGAAGCTCCTCTCTGTGAGGAAATTTCCCTCATTCCTTTAAGGATAATGATCAGTCAGAGAGGGCAGCCTGAGCCTCAGGAGCCACATCGAGAAGAAAGAGAGGGATATTTGAGGTAAGTGGGGAAATATGAAGAAAACCACAAGGTAGGAAGAAAAGAATGGTGTGCTGATGAGACCGTGAGAAGGATGCTGGCCAGATCAGGGCATTTGTGTTGGGCACAGGGACTGTGAGCTGTTTCATATGCTGTGAACTCTTGAGAGCAGAATTAGGTGTCTTTATTTTTGGTGCCCCAGCACTTAGCACAATGCTGGACGTAAAGTAGGAAGACAATAAATGTTTTTAAATAACATGAGGTTGGAATAGTAGAGTGGTCAGCTGTTGACAGGCCAAACTTAGCTTACTCTCAGCACCATACATGGCTTGATCAAGGATCCACAAAATTATAAAACCCACAAGGGCAGAAACATATAGTGCTCTACTCCAAAGAGAGTGCTCAGCCCATAAATATTTATTGAATAAATGAACAAATGAATGAATGAATGAGAGGGAGGGAGGGAGGAAAAAAGGAGGGAAAAAGGTCACTCCAAGGAATGGTAGATAATCTGCTGGTGAAAAACTTGGATATGGTAAAAAGAGGAACTTCCTATGGCAGGAATAATAGTGTCTTTTTCCCCTGCTAAAAAGGGCATGTTGAACTCAGGCAGCTACAGCTCCTCTGAAGGCAATTCAGGTGGCAACAAGTGTCAAAAACCAAAAGTTGATCTTTTCTTATTTTTCAGATACTTGACAAACCACCATGTATTTTGTCATGCAAAGAGTCTAATCGAAGCTTCAACATTCTCAGGTGAACACAAACAAGTCTCTTTCATTGTGATTAATTTCTACCAAACAAGCTTTTCATATGATATTGAGACTTAACAGTAATGATAACAACAACAATAGCCCTTATTAGTATCTGCCTTACCAATTCCTAATGCCTTATGAGGAAAATGGAATTCTGAACATGAAGTCATAGTTCTGTAGTTATTCTATATCTGTCTGAAACAACTGTACGTACATTACCAGTTTTTCCTGAACTTCATCTTGTAACAGGACTGAACCAGTGGACTTTCTCTTGGCTTTCAGAGAAATAATTTCTCTCCCATTTTTTTCCAAACAAACTGTAGTACTTCTAAGCACAGATATGTCTATATAGAAGAACAGAGATATTACCTCTTTCTGGATAATATTCCCAATTATGATCACCCCTTTGGGGCTAAAACATGTTGTGGAAGCTACAGCTTTAAATATCAAGAGAGGAAACTTTCTGGCCAAAGTGACATAGATCTCATTGTTTCTCTTTGCTGTACTATGTATTTTTTAAAATTATGTCCTTTAAGGGATGAGGTCTTTCTCCGTCACCCAGGCTGGACTGCAGTGGCATGATTATAGCTCACTGCAGCCTCAAACTCCTGGGCTCCAGTGATCCTCCCACCTCAGCCTCCCAGGTAGCTGGGACTACAGACAGATGCCACCATGCCCAGCTAACTTTTTTCTTTTTTTTAGAGGCAGGGTCTCACTATGTTGCTCAGGCTATTCTTGAATTACTGGCCTCAAATGATCCTCCCACTTCAGCCTCCCAAGTAGCTGGAATTACAGGAGTCATCACACCCAGCTCTTTGCTGCACTATGGTTATTCACAAGAATTCCCAGCTTTTTTGCCCTTAAATCTCTCATATCTGAGCCTGTTGATCTCATTCTTTAAACCCTTGCTATTAATTTTTAAGAAGGGCAAGAAAATAAGCATACAAAATATGTTGCTCCTTTAATTAGATTATGAATATTTAAAATTGCACTATATGGTTCCAGCATTTTCCATTTAGCTTCACACATGCAGGGTCTAGCACAGAGCACTTCATTGCACACTCCCTCAAAGTCAATATGGGTAAAGTAAGTGATAGAGACAAGTTTCTAATGACAGATCTCAGAGGAACCTTATTTTACAACTGAGAAAAAAGTGTAGAGTTGTTACTGCAATTGGGAAAGTAATGTGCACACATATTCACTCTTTATACTTACAAGTGAGTTGGCAAAGGGAACCAAAATGCCCAAAGCAAACATGCCCAGAAGTGGTCCACCAACCATGCCAAATATGCTGAGTGCTGCCTACAAAAATAATACAAAGTCAGCAATTAGCAAATGTAAATCCAAACTAAAATGTTTGAAAGTAATTTCATCAGGATGACTATTTAAAGTATTCAGCCTCCTCCTGAAAATCATAGTTTTATTCACGGAAGCCTTGTCATTGGCAAAGAGGTAATTAGAACTTGGAAGCTTCTGCTTCTCCATCTCAAGTACCCATCTGTTCCTCCAAGAAAAGGCAACAAAGTGCAAAGAAGATAGAGAATCCTGGGACAATGGGAGCATCTACTTGAATGCATGAATCAAGAATGACACCACTCCCCTCAATCCTGTTCTTGCAGGTGTTTATAAATCACAGCACTCCTTTGTGCTTTGATAGTCTCAAAATCTTCCTCAAAACAAGATTGTGGACAAGTACTGCTAAGTGACCAGAGATGGTAATGAAACCCATTTTCCATTCCTAATTTGGTTCCCTAAGGATGAAGGAGAATGAAAGATATGATTTTTTAAAAATTGATCAAATTGTGTAGAACTAGATTTAAAATCTAATTGGATAATTGCAACCTTTGTTTTGACATAGAGATGCCAAAACTGTGATAGTGAAAAAGATTTACAATCCAAAGCGTGAAGATATGCAAGTAACTGAAGCTTCCAAGAGATGTATGTTCCCAACAATAAAATGCCTAGTTTTTAAGAATGGACAGAACCGTAAAAGAATTAGCCAGATGACTAAAAATAGCAAAAATTAGCTGGGCATGGTGGCACATGCCTGTAGTCCCAGCTACTTGGGAGACTGAGGCAGGAGGATCGCTTGATCCCAGGAGTTGAAGGTTGCTGTGAGCTAGGCTGACGCCTCAGCACTCTAGTCTGGGAAACAGAGTGAGACTCTGTCTCTAAAAAAAATAAATAAATAAAATTGGAAACAATCCTGATGTCCTTCATCAGGTAAGTGGTTAAACAAACTATGGTACATCCATACCAGAGAATACTATCCAATAATAAAAAAGAGCAAACTAATGAAACATGCAACAACCTGGGTGAAATCTCTAGAAAATTATGCTGTGTGAAAAAGGTTATATACTGTAAGATTCCCTTTATGTAACATTCTTGACTGGAGGAAATTGTAGAAATGGAGAACAGGGGTTAAAGTGGGAATGGGGCCAGGAGGAATGTGGATGTGGCTACAAAAGGGCAACAGGAGGGATCCTTGTGGTGACGGAAATGTCTTGCATCTTGTCTATATCAATGACAATATCCAGGTTGTGGTATTGTACTATCAAGACGTTATCATTATTGCAAGATGTTTTCTCAAGATGTTACCATTGAGGGAAACCGAGTAAAGGGTATATGGGCTCTCTCCGTATTATTTCTTACCATTGCATATAAATCTACAATTATCTCAAAATAGAAAGTTTCATTTAAAAAAATTGTAAAGAAGGTAGTCATCTCTGCCTCTTGATATGTCTCTATGTAGATATATATCGAGAGACGTATGGAACGATGGTCACATCAACTTAAAAAAAAAAAAAAGAATTTAGCGATCATGATTTAAGCCTGCAGGAGTCAGCTCTCACCTGTAACAGAGCTCCCATTGTCGATGCCAGCGCAGCCATTCCGATACACAGGACTCCATACAGCACACCTGGATGGACGACACAACAGCAGGTGTAAAATCTAGACCGGAGATTTAGAATTCTCAGTAGAATAAGCCACCACACCTTTGATTCAAAGTTGAATAATACGACTGTGGTGAAGAATGGCCACGTACATCAGAGCCAGCAAGAAAAGGAAACAGCTGCTGTGCGACAGGATCAGCAGCGTGGACAAACAAAGCCCTTACATTGTGTCCCAGGATTAGTTACATACAACAGCAGGTTACATAAGTACAGAATCCCTAGAATGAACTATAAGGATTTTAAAACTAAGTACTATACTGTATAATTAATCTAATCCTCCATAACATTTGGATATAGAGGAAAACTCAGGTCTCCGTTTCAGCCTGCCAAAAATAGGGCACCATTCCACTCTGCCCTGTACAACAAGGCAGGGGAGGGAAGTAGTAAACAGTAGAAATTAGAGTCTTCTGACTTTTAAGCATTCATTTCTCCGGGAAGTGGCTATCCACACCAAGGGGTGTTTTGGGGCCTCTAGCCCCTCATAATCTCCACAAGCACTCCCAAGTCTCTCCTATTAAGCTAGAAAAGAAAAGCAACTTCAAGACAAGTATCTTATTTTCCCCTTTCTTGCCACGTTGTTTTCTCTAAACGTCTTTACAGAAATTCTCAAGCCACCATTGGTGGTCAGATTATGGAATTTTTTTCTCCCTCTTTTGATTTTCAGTATTTTTCAAATTTTCTCCAGGTGTAGTATGTATTGCTTTCAAAATTATAGGAAATATCATGCAAAAAAAACTTTTATTTTTTGAGTTCCATTCAGCAAGTCACCAAAATCAGTCAAGGTAATTTCCCATACTCAGAATTCAAAATGCAAGAAAAATGAATGGGAAATTGGCTTATAAAATTATTGCATTCCTTATATCATGTTATTTCTATCTTACTATACTAGCACTCATACTTTTGTTAAATATATTGGGTAAATAATGTCATTGCACCTGAAGGAAAAATTTTACGTTAATTTTTTTCAAAGAGCTCTTGTTGCAATGATTTCTATGTCCCTAAATCCTAATTTAAATACTATTTCCAACATATTTAGCTTGATTTTTCTCCATTTGACAGGCCATGAATGGTCACCATTATGAGGTTTGGTATTCAAAGTTATTAGAAACATACCCAAATCATCTACCAAGCTCTTCTCTATGATGTTTTTACTGCACATACCTCAAGATTATGAGGTCATGTTACCCTTCAAAATGAGTGAAAATCTCATCTATATTGGCTGAGTTGAATTGTCATTCATCAACATCATTCCATGAGCACCAGGCAGTGCCTCTTGTTTTATATGCATTATCTCAAAACCTCATAGTAACCCTGAAAGGTATTTTTGTGCCCATTTTCCACATGAAGAAATAGAGGCTCAATGTGGGTTACTGAATTTCCTCAAGGCTAACAGCTAGTAAATTGATGAAGCAAGATTGGGTGTAGCTGGCTTCAAAAGCATCTATTCATATTACTAAACCACACAGCTTCCATAATCCCATAATGAGCTAAATACTCTTTAGGAAGCATTGTATCATTCTGAAATTACACTCCAGGATTAAAAGTTGGTACATAATAAAATGATGCATCGCTATTTAAATTTAGGGAACACCTAAAAATATAAATTAAGTAATTATTCCATGCTACAGCCATGGCAATTACATATAGAATTATGGCTCAAAACAGAGTATCATTTACTATTTCTTTGACAGTCCATTAGTGTTACTGTGTTGAGGTTGAAGATTCTTTTTTCAAAAACAACTTTGTTGGTCATTCATTCCAAATGAAGAATGAAGTACACTGGCAAGATTTCTTTGAGTCGGATATTACATTTAAGATAACTGGGAACTGGATATCTTTAAACCTTTCCATTCAAGCTTGTATTTAACCCCTCATAAGGTTCTAAGAACGGAACTTGAGAATTCCTTGCACAATTTTATAGACCATCGTCAGGACACTGTACATGAGCAAACAGAACAGACAATCAAGATGAGTCAAAGACCACAACACTGTTTCTTTATCTTCACTTCATACATACAGACCGTGTACCTGAAACTGACACATAGGAAAGGTCATAGAGAAAAAGTGTGGCTCTTGGTTCCAAACTAAGGATATTTCTTAGAACTGTAGCCTAAGGTTAAAAAGGGAAAGAGTTTAATTTTTTGTGTGTATGGCTAAGAATTTTAACATAAATTTGGAATAAGAAGAAAGTAGGAAAGAAGAAGGGCCAAATACAGTAGGACCCCTGGGAATCGTCCTTTGTGATCCACTGACAAGTAATTGTTTGAAGTGTCTCCCAAATCTTGACTGCAAATACAGCAGTGTTCACATGAAGTTGCAAGCACATATATGAGGATTTACAGTCATACTCAGAGGTTCTTACTCTATGTCTTCAGTGGAAAAGAATTTCTGGTGTCTCAAAAAAATCATCTCTCTGAGCTAAAGTGGAATTATGAAAACAGAAACTTACTCATTCCTTGGGAAATCCAAGACAAAGACCTTTCTGAGAGCGATCTGAAGTGAGGTTTTATTAGATCTTCCACAGTTACTGCTGCTAAGGCATTAATACTGGAGGACACTGTGCTGTAAGGAGAAGTACAACTTTTGATTTATATTATGTTACCTCTAGTAGTACATTAGGATGAGAGAAAGGGGAAACAAATTGTCACTTCTAAAATATAACCAGATTTCTACATGTTGTTTTTAATGATCACAGCCTCTCTTTTTGGAATCTGTTATCATCCAAGAATGATTCAAGCAACATCCATAGGATTGATAATAAAAGAGAAAGGACATGTTAATGTTGCCTCCATTTCGAGGTTAATCCTCAGTGTCTATGAAAAGTATCCACATAAATTACTCAGCATGACTATATACAACAACTTTAAAACATATTTTTCTTTGTGCATAGAAAGGACTGTCATAAGCCCTCCCTAACATAGACCACAAATATCAACATTAATTTCGTAAATCCTCCCTAACATATGCCGTGCATGTTGATAAGAATTCCCTGTAGCAAACACAAGAATAAAGTGCAATGAATAAGTTCAATCACAAAACCCAAGATTCCTTGGGCAGTGTATGTTATTCAACATGTAAATGGAATATTTAATTCTAATTTTCCAGTTGACCATGCGTTAGCCACAGGTATGTTTTAAACCAGGCTGTAGACACCCATTTTTGATAATCAATGAAAGCGATCATCAACTGATCATCATTACTGTGACATTATAAAGTATATGATGATATATGAGACAGCCGTTGAAAGTGGAGCCTGATGACAACAGGATGACATCGCACAGAGATAAGAGTTGAATTGACAGAGAAGATACCTGCGGCAGATGCCTACTTTGGGCCATTTGTACCCATGCCCAGAATTCAGCTTTATGTCCCAAAGTATTCATAATAAAAGAAAGATCCCCAAAGGAACACCATGTGTTATTTGGGTCATAGTTCATACCTTAATGTTCCACTATAAGCACAGGCCACGAAAAGTCCAGGAAGTCCTGGGTAATCTTGCAGAATGTCCAGTACCAAATAAGGCATGAGCTGAAAAATTCCAAAATTTACTCCTAAGTACTACTTGCTACTGAATAAAATTAATTAATGCCTCATTTAGCTTGGTGTTCTTCGGGAACTTAAAGGAGCTATTCCACACAACTGAAATTTCCAAATACCTAAAATTAAACTATTTAACTGCCAAGACTTAAAGGAATGAATAGCACAGTAGTTAAGTAAACAGATGTTGGATTCAGACAGATGTGGCTTTGTTGCTTAATTTCTCTGAGCCTCAGTTTCCTCATCTATAAAACAGTAGTAATAACACCAACTTCATACAGTTGCTATAAAAGTTAAATTAGATAATCTACATAGAGCTTTTAGTATAGCATTAATAACAGGGTCCAAAATCCTCTATCTTATCATCATCTTTCTATAAATCTTCACTGTGATTATTTCATATCTGAGTGGTTCCCTCAAGTATAGGTAGAATCAATGAGAGAAGATTGATAGACAGGAAAATTGTAAAAGTATATCTAGGCACTAGCCCTGCTTCCTCAGAGCAAATCCAGCAAAGTGTACCAGAAACACATCTTTGCTCTCCTGGGGATAAGATTTTAACATGATCTTCCACTGCCTTATTTGCATTGTATCCTCAGTGGGACGTTAATTGAATTGGCTCATCAACACAATCCTGGAAACAGCCAGTTAGAGGGAAACCTTAGCACAGGCTCTCTAAGAGCTTGCAAGCAAGACACCCTGAGTGTATCCTATGACAAAAAGACTCAAAGACAGGAAGTTGCAAGGACTTTATTTTTGCCCGGGTTAAAGGGAGGGTGTATTGGAAATTTTTTTTAAAAATCCCTCTAATCTTCATGACACAAATTGCAGACCAAAAGCATGATAAAAATCACAAAATATTCTTGGTTAGAGGCAATACAACAGAAGTGTCCCTCCACTGCCTCCGTCTTCGTAGTAAACACGACTCTGGGATTCTCTGAGAGAACAGGAAGTGTGTGTTTATCAGAGGGAGGGCACAGGTTAAGACAGGGTTGAGATATGCAGCTCAAGGATGTTCTCATTTTGTAATCCACAAAGTTGTGTTTTGCTGGGAGTATATGATGCATTTGCACCACCATAAAATTCAGTCTCTCTTTATTCTAATGAGTCCCCTGGGTGCTTGATCTAGAAGCAAGTCTTGGAAAATAATTTTAGCAAGAACTCAGGCTTTGGAGTCAGGCAGTCCTGGGTTCGAATTCTAGCTCTACTTTTTGAAAGATAATATATGGCAAAGAGGTTCAAAGTTAGGACTCTGGTGGCAGCTTGCCTGGGTTTGAATCCTGGTTCCAGGTTTACTAGCTTGTTACTTACTTAACCTCTCTGTGCCTCAGTTCCCCCATCTTCGAAAGGGAGATAATCATAGTACCTATGTCAGAGGGTGGCTGTGAGAATTAAAAGTTGAAATTTACATAAAGCATTGATAGTAGTGCCTAGTGCATGGTCGGTATTTGGTAAGTGCTCCTAGTTACTCTTATTTATTAGCAATGTGACCTTGGGCAAGTTACATAACCTCTCTGAGATTCATTTCCTCATCTATAAAGTTAGAATTACAGGATTGTGAGAATTAAAGGAAGCATGTAAAGCTCTTGGCACAGAATCTTATTACATAGTTGGTATTCAATAAACGTGCACTTATTAGATCCGTTTCAACATCATAGAGAAACTAGAAGATAAATTGTTTATAAATGAGTAATCTAACAACGCCCACAAAATGTTCTACAGTACCATGGTTTATATAGGTTTTTTTAAAATTGTGTTTTTACATTTCTATTACCAGCTTCAATCTATTTCTATTTAACATTTGACTTGAATTTTTTTCCAGGTATTTCGATATTTTAATTTTAGATGCAGCACTCTTCATTCTTGCTGTATCTGCTAAAATTAATTTTTGCCAAATGCTTTATAGAAATTAAAGATTATTATTGTGTGCCCACTTGCTTTTTCTCTACAAGAACATCAACACTGCTTCCTCCCACTAATAAGCTTTTTGAATGTCACTGATGCACATGGAAGAAAGACATGATACTGAACCTGGTCTAGTGCAGACACTTTCTTGGCAGTCCAAGGATCACAGTCTCTGTACCTGGAATAAAGGGCGAGCCCACAAAACACTGAGCAGGTGAGGATTACCCAGAGTCCCACGAGATTGATGTAGAGAGACCTAAAGGAGTGAAAACAAACCAGAAAAATGACAATTATAATTCCTATCCCAAAGATTAGGAAACCCATTGCATGAGCAAAAGAGACGTTCATGATTCTACTCAATAAACGCACATTACCTTTTGGTTATCAAAAAGCTACTTATTTTATCCTAGTTTCATTTTCTGTTTCTGACGTTAAGCAACAACGTACTTGGAAATATTTGGAATAGACGAGGTTGTCTCCCATAATGAGTGTGTCCTCCTGGTCAGAATTCCAGGGGCATTGTTAGCTTTATAAAGGAACTTAATTATACTACTTCAGGTCTTCTTGTCATGAAATCAAGATTTTAATAGTCAACACAGCAGTAACTATTACTCATTTTCCTTTTAAAACTAATGTAATTATAAGTTGCTAAACATTGTTAGCATCTACATAGCAACTCACCAAACTTGTTTAAATGTTATTTATAAGACCACACATTAAGTATGAATGCAAATCTGTATTCCTTGGACAGATACCTTTTCAAACAATGTTCAGCATTATAATATGCTCTGTGTGCTCCAGTAGAGCATAAAGGTTTACACAACAGCATGGGAGTCAGACCTGAGCATAAATCCTGGCTCTACCATATAAGACCCTGGGCAAGCAATTCAGCCTCTCTGATCTCCAGTTTTTTCAGTTACACATAGAGATATCAATGCCTACATCACAAAGTCCCCACACCTAAATGAAATAGTATATATCATATACCACAGGACTTACATATAATAAATACTTGTTAAATGGTAGTTATTGATATTATTAGTGTTAATATCATTGACCGCTATGTCTTAATAATCAGTTGAATAAGAAACACTTCTCCCACCCAAGTGGCTACATGTTTTTTCCAATGCTGCTATAGTAGACAGTGCTGAGCCTTCCCGGGCTGAGGAGAGGTATCATCCTCCAAGGTCATGCCTCTTTCCTGGGGGGCAGCCTGCATCCAATGACTAGTGGATTCAGAGGTTTAATGGCCCAGTCCCTTCATCCTACCTTGGGACAAGTCTAAAAAGAGCCACTGTAGCTCTAGAGCTCTGTGGAGACTGCATTACAGTGCAGTGTCTCCCTCCGGTCCATCCTGCTTTCTTTTCTTCCCTTCTGCAGGTAGCGATGCCCTAATAAACTCTTGCATGCTAACTTCCATCTCAGAGTCCACTTCTGGAAGAACCTGCCCTGCAGTAGGCACCAGACAACAAATTGCTAGCCTCTTCCCTTGAATTGACTAACATTACAGTATATTTTGTTATTATCTCATCTCCAAATTACCAGAAAATTATGCCCAGACACTCTCATGCTCAAAGACCTCCTCGCACTTACATCTGAGTTTAATACTGCTGAAATCATGCTGTCTTATTTGATTTTCATGCTGTTTAAATTGATCACTTATCAACATGTGATAATGTCCTTTGTCAATCAATGTCAGTAAGTCTTGGCTTTTTGACAGGAATCCATTCTTCCCACAGTACCAGTACTGGAAAGCAAGTGAAGATGATTCCCCTGGGTTCAAAGAGTCTGCCTTTCTCAGGAGAACCATTGGGATATTCTTATGGGAATTAACTTTTATTAAGAAAGCTCTAATGCTGTTATTTTAGCTATAAAATTAGGCTTTTTGAATTTCAGGTTCCCAAAGAAACAGGAGAAGAACTTGTACACAATTACTTTGGGACAGATATCAGCTCTGGTACAGATTTAAAAGTCCAATAGACTACTATATACATAAATTACTTTCTTTCAAAATTCCTTAAAATACCAGAACACCTAAGCTCATTTGGGGAAGGATTCCATATCCAGTTATTACATTCATATTTATATAGACCTTTCATCATGAAATTTTCCAAAGACTTAATTTCTAAACCAATTAACTCTCAATATATTGAGTTCTGACATATGACATCACAATATGTTCATCTTCTCCTCTGAATAGGAATAGAATTGCCACTCCTCCCACCCCAACCACTCTGTACTGTAACTCAAACTATCTAGAATTTTTAAGCCCCTAGACACATGTGAGCAGAGTCAACCTTATTTATCAGCTTAGTGGTGGTCAATGAGCTGATCTGAGGCCTTCAGAGAAAGAACCAGCCACCATTCCACACTCTTTGCTAAGCCAACAGAGGCTGGAGAGTCCCTGGCCACGCTGTCCTTCCTACCTCTGTGCTTTTGTCCAAATCACTCCACCTACCTAGAACGCCTTCCCACTTGTCTCCACCTGCCCAAATTATGATTATTCTTCATATTCAGTCTTCATATTCAGGTCAACAGGAATCTCTCACCTATCCTCTGTCTTCACATTACATCAGTTGGAGTGGAAAAAGGAACGCACATTTACTAGACTTCTATCATGTGTGTGCTAAACACAGTATTGCATGATACCTCCCATGAGACGTAGGTATTTCTTATACTTCTTTTACAAGTTTAGAAACTGCATCTCAGAGGGACTAAGTATTTTCCCAGGATCACTCAAGTAGCAAGTATTAGAACAGTGTTATAAACCCATAACTGTGTCTGAAAATGAAATACAAGACACTATATACACTCTGGAACATTTCCTCTGTTGCTATACTGTTTCATGAAATTGTTATATCTCACTAGTATTATTTTACTTTTCATGTACTGGCATATATTTTCCTAATTTGATATTAACTTCCATATATTTATAATTTTTTATCCCCATAGGTCCTTATACAGATGCACAATAAATGCTTATTTATTTCATAAGATTTGTCTTACTTTAATAATTCATATAAATATTTTCAAATATCTGATTTAAAACATACATTACCACTTTGTTCTGCTTGGTCCTTTTGTAACCAAGTATCCAATTTATCTCTTGGAATTTCTTGATACAAAAGACTTAAACTTGAGTAATACTTGACTTACGGAAGTGTTTCCATAAAGACAACTGATGTGTTAGTAATGATTTGTACAACATAGTGTATGACTTACATTTTTGCCTGGAATCTGCTTTTACAGGAAATATATCTCTGCACTTGGGATTGGTTGATACCATAGATGCTGGTCCACGTGAAAGTACCTCCTATAATAATTGTCCAGAATGTGTGTCTTTGTAAAGGATTAGGATTAAAACTAAATGAAAAGAAACAGAAGACAAATCTGAACTGTTAGCAAAAGACTAAAGAAAAAAAAATCCTCCTAGACTATTTTTGGAAGCAAGCAATGTGTACTTACATACATACATAAATATGTACAAATGTATTAAGTAATATAAAAGGTAGAAATATTTCTAACTTAAGTTTAATGACATAAAAACTTATTTTCAGAGATCTGGAAATTCTAGAAGGGATTGGAAGGAAATGAATGTCCTAATCATTCTAAACATTTATATAAGTTGTTCTCCTATAGTCTTAAGAACCTGTTGTGTAAACTAATTTGACATGCTATAATCAGAGAAGAACATTAAACACACAACACAGAGCACAAGAGCGGGAGATTACATTCCTAAGTGCACCACAGCAATAAATTTGGTACTGAATTAAAAATATTAACACATTTTGTGTATATAATTCCTCTCTCAGCACACGTAGTCATAGTGCTAATTTATATTCAAGTTCAAGAAGTCAGTCAATTAATGCAATTTAAAGGTTTTCATTTTCTAAAATTACCATATGCCAGTATAATCATGCCTTCATTATAAAATGCTGTATGCATAAGCTAAATACCAATAGTTTAAAATCACTTTATGACATGTGCATAAACCCAAAATATTGTTACAAAGAAAGTTCAACTTCCATGCTTGAAATATTTTTTAACCATTTTTACTGGAAGGAAAATGATTTTGTTCATCTCTGACACACCACATGAGCTTGAAAACTTTCTGCAAAATTAGCTTGCATGGACACTTTTTTTAAATATATATTTTCTTTTTTCAAATTTCAGAATACTATGGGGGTACAAACATTTTGATTACATATATTGCTTTTGCATCACCCAAGCCAGAGCTAAAAGTGTGCCCATTCCCCAGACAGTGCGCTCTGCACCCATTAGTTATGAATTTACCCATCCCTCCACCCCCTTCCACCTGGCCAGCACCCAGTGAATATTACTACCATGTGAGCACCTAAGTGTTGATCAGTTAGTACCAATTGGATGGCGAGAACATGTGGTGCTTGTTTTTCCATTCTACTTCACTTTGAAGAATGGGCTCTAGCTCCACCCAGGATAATACAAGAGGTGCTAGTTTATCATTTTTTATGGCTGAGTAGTACTCCATGGTATACATATACACATTTTATTAATCCACTCATGTATTGATGGGCACTTGGGTTGTTTCCACATCTTTGCAATTGTGAACTGTGCTGCTGTAAACATTCGAGTGCAGATGTCTTTATTATAAAATGACTTTTTTTCCTTTGGGTAGAATGCTGGCATGGATACGGAGAGATAGGAACACTCTTACAGTGCTGGTGGGACTTCAAATTAGTACAACCTTGGTGGAAAGTAATTTGAAGATATCTCAAAGAACTAAAAATAGCAATGCCATTTGACCTAGCAGTCCCACTACTAGTCCTCCACCCATGGATACTTTTTGAAAAGTATGAAATACTAGATATTGAAATTGTGCAAATCCATTTCAGATCTTATATTTGAGATCAGTTGAGTAAAGTGTTCTGATTTTACACATATCCTCCCGTCAATTCTGAGTGGATTAACAAAATGTGATATATATATGTTTTCCTCATGGAGTACTACTCGGCCATAAAAAGGAATAAATTAATGTCTTTTGCAGCAGTTTGGATGGAACTGGAGACTACTATCCTAAGTGAAGTATCCCAGGAATGGAAAAACAAACACCACATGTACTCTCTAATAATTTGGAACTAACCGATGGGCACACATGGTCACAGAGAGAAGTAAAAGTCATTGGAAATTAAGGAAGGAGAGGGAAGAGGGGAGGGGTAAAAACCTACCTATCAGGCACAATGAACACTATTCAGGTGATGGGCACACTAATAGCCCTGACTTAAGCATTGTAACAGCTATCCATGTAACAAAAACATTTATACCCCCTTAATATTTTGAAATAAAAATAATAAATTATTAAAAATGATTGAAATTGATTCACTGACATTCATTCCTGCAGATTAACACATTGACCCTGTCCAATTTCTGAAAAAGCCCTTCTCCAACTTTGATGCTTATTTTCAGAAGACCAGAAAAGGGCCATCAAGTGAAATATGGCTTTTCTTTCTTCTTGCCAGTGATTGCAGGTTGCCTGTCTCAAAGCAGGGCTGCTTAAAAGAAAAATAAGCTGGTCCAGGTCAACATGAGTCCCTTTCTATATTGAACATGATGGACAAGGACAACACTATTGATCCAAAATGGAAGGTTTTTTAAATATTCTTTTGAATTATGTGATATATTTGGGATGAAATATCTAGTTTCCCCATTGTTCTTCCTTTAAGAAAACTGAAGAGCTATTTAAGACATGTTATAATATGTGCTATACTGTCACTTAAGGCATCAGCCATAACTTTTCCAGGCAATTCTCTAGAAATAATATATAATATTATATAATGTACATTATATACATACATGTATATAACATACACATACATATGATTATAATACACAATCATAATAAACTATATTAATATACTATATATTGTCAGGTAAATATCAAAAGAGAAACTCTCAGGGCTGATTAAAACAAAGAATTGTCAAAATGGAATCAATGTCTTTTAGTGTCTGCCTCCTAAGAGGCTTCCTTTTCTCATCTTTCCACTTGCCTTATCATCCTGCCCTACCTTTCAACCTATTCTGGAATTTTTTTTTTTTTTCTTTGAGACAGAGTCTCACTCTGTTGCCCGGGCTAGAGTGCCGTGGTGTCAGCCTAGCTCACAGCAACCTCAAACTCCTGGGCTCAAGTGATCCTCCTGCCTCAGCCTCCCGAGTAGCTGGGACTCCAGGCATGCGCCACCATGCCCGGCTAATTTTTTTCTATATATATTTTTAGTTATCTGGTTAATTTCTTTCTATTATTTAGTAGAGATGGGGGTCTCGCTCTTGCTCAGGCTGGTCTTGAACTCCTGACCTCGAGCGATCCTCCCGCCTTGGCCTCCCAGAGTGCTAGGATTACAGGCGTGAGCCACCGCGCCCAACCTATTCTGGACTTTAATATCTGGAAGAAAATACTTTTTTGCCATAAACCCCTTCTCAGGAAGAAGCATCATCTTAAGTACCATGTAACTAAGTATCACTTGTCTGTTTCAACCTCTTAAAGAGCACGTGGAAAACCCTACACATTTACTCACCAGCTTCAATTTGCTATGCCACATCCTTAGTGGTTTTGTTGGTTTGTTTTCGAATGTAAACCTACTATTTCAATAAAGAAATTATTTTTACAGAGAAAACAAAAGATATGTTCTATTAACCGAGAGGTAAATAGCAACTTACTTCCAGAAGTTTAATCTTCCGCCATCGTAGGCATTACTTAAAATTACGTCGATTCCACCTTGAACCACCACAGCCCGTATAATCACAGTTGCAAATCCAGCCACCATGATCCCAATTTGAAAAACATCCGTCCAGATAACTGCTTTAAGACCACCCTTGGAGGGGAAAGTGTATTAGGATTAACACTTCTATCGGATGTTATTAAGCATCCACACACTTACACGCTATGCTGGACAAAAATGATGAAAACATGCGACTTAGCCAAGAGATGCACTCAAGGGAGATGGTCAGGTTGGGAGAACCTTCACAGAGAAGGAGATATTTAAGCCAAGCCTTCAAACATAAGCAGAGGCAAAGATGGAAGGTCCTCCCAGCAGAGAAAACAGCATGATTAAGCGCATAGAGGGGTCAAATTATATGCCATATTGAATGTGGCCAGAAATGTATTTTGGAATGAAGTGGAGTGGTGTGGGGAGATTGCTGGGAAGAAAATTCAGAGTCAGACTGCAAGTCAATATTATGAAATTTATTCCACAGACAGGGCTTATATTTAATCAGTATGCATCCAGATGGTCATACCAGTTGTTGAAAAACTAAAATTGTTTTATACTAGCCACTGCCACAAACTTCCCAAGTGTTCCCCTCCAGTCCCTATGACCTGAGCTGAAGCAGACCCTGCCTGAAGACGCTGTCTTCTACAAGATCAGCAAACAAAGGGTTAAGATCTAGACTATCAGAGATCCCATTAGCTGTGCATCACTGCTAAGGACCAGCATGCCTGATAGTATCAGTGCCATACCGTTCTGGTTGTTACGTATTTTGTCACCACTGCCTATAAACAATGAGAAATTATCACAGGTTTTTAAGCTGAGGAATAATAGGAGCACAGCTGTAATAACTTGGCAACAGCAAGGATGAATCAGGAGACAAGATTAGCAACCGCTGCAGTGGTTCAAATGCAAGAAAAAATTCAGTTATGATCCATGTTCTATAAAGGATCAAATTTTACCCCAGACCAAATATTCCTTACAAGAAAAAGTTATACTGTGGGAGGTCAGGAGTAAGTATGAACAACCCAGTTTGCAGCATACAACTATTGGAATTTTCAGTTATGCAGAGCAAGTAGGTAGAGTGAAAAGGGAATGTGTTGACATACCATCGTGCAGTAGAATGTGCAGACCACCCCGGTTGCCACGACTGCGCCCCACAGATCAAATCCTGTGACTGTAAGACAAAACAGTATGCATG